>CM061753.1:139525021-139835020 GCA_030979885.1 Lolium multiflorum | reverse complement strand
GCTTACTATATGACATAAGAAAACCATTTGCTTTGGTTTTTCTTTTTCAATTTTTTTTCAATTTGATGCCTATTTGAATCTTTGTCAAATCCTAGGTTTGACCTAATATAATTTAAACAAGTTTAAAACATGAAATGGAAAAGGGAAGCATGGATCCTTCTTAGTCACCCTAAAAAGTTTGGGGAGGTTTTTGAAATTTCCATGTTTGAAAACCCAAAACCACTTCTCTTCACATGCATGCTTGATCATAAGACGTAGTTTAGGGGTTAGGGCAGGAAGCACATGTACCACATTTTGTCTGGTTTGAATATGTCTACACCTTGTTTATCAACTTTAATGCTTACTATATGACATAAGAAAACTATGTGATTTGGTTTTTCATTTTTCTGTTTTTATTTTTCTGCCCATTTGAATCTTGGTCAAATCCTAGGTTTGACCAATATATAGACAAGTTTAACACGTAAATGAGTTAACTTGGATTTCCTACCCTTGAATCCATAGGAAACTTTGTTCTAATGCACTATTATAATCAACCGAGTTTTTACACCAACAGGTCTGTCACTTACGTGTGGTGCCCACGCTTGAGGTCCCACACTTCAGTGAGCACAAGTCACGTGCAATAGGTACGCAAACTCCCAGCCATTTTCTTTGTCAAGAGAAGACGCATCAGGATGCGTATTGGAAGTCTGTGGGTCCTTCTGGTTCCTCCGTCGTCCTCCTCCTCACAAAAACAGTCCTCCATAGCGGGGTTCGGCCGACTGGGCTGTCACATCTTCACATCGAGAAACCCCTCGCACAAAGTCAACATCATCAAATTAAAAAAGGGGAGACACCAGTACCTCTCCTTCTTCCTTCCGAGTGATCCCTCTTCCTCCGAGTTTCACTCGACGGGCAAACACCCATGTGCTGCATAGTAATAATAAAAAGGTAGTACTCGTAGAAAAATCGATATACGAATCTGTAATTAAATAGGTTAAACTAGGGTTTTGGCCAGTTCTACAGATCAAGGGTTCAAAATCCAACTACGGGGTTCGAACAACACGATTCTAATCCAAGAATTTTTTCGACCTCATCCAAATGGCCTCAAATTATAGGGTTAGCATCTAGTGCAGTTTGTGTGAAAATGTATGCAATATGTGTGCTATAACTTGTATGTCTTTCATATTTGAACCAAATTTGAATAAGTTTGAAATATTTGAAAAGGGGCTTTTGGCTTAAACGTTTGAAACCAAAACCACTTCTCTTCATGCATGCTTGACTTCATAAGACAGAGTTTAGCTAGGGTTAGGGGATATATGCATGATTTTCCTGGTTTGAATATGTCTAGACCTTGTTTATCAACTTAATTGAATGCTTACTATATGACATAAGAATACTATGTGACTTGTTTTTTTTATTTTTTTATTTTTTTTTTTTTTTTTATGCCCATTTGAATCTTGGCCAAATCCTAGGTCAAACATACAAACAAAGTTTAAATCATGCATATGAAAAATTAAGCATCTATCCTTCTTAGTCACCCCAAAATGTAGCTCTTGGGAGGGGTTTTTCAAATTTCCATGTTTGAAACTGTGTCTCACTCTTCTCTCATGCATGCTTGACTTCATAAGATAGAGTTTAGGGTTAGGGTAGATATATACATGATTTTTTCTGGTTTGAATATGTCCAAACCTTTTGTTTATCAACTTGAATGCTTATTATATATATGACATAATAATGTTATGTCCTTTGGTTTTTCATTCTTTTGTTTTTTATGAATTTCCATGCCCATTTGAATTTTGGTCAAATCCCTAGGTTTGACTAAGATTTAAACAAAGTTTAAAACATGAAAATGAAAAGGAAGTGTATATCCTCTTAGTCGCCTATAGTTTGAGGTTTTTGAAATTTCCATGTTTGAACCCAAAACGACTTCTCATGCTAGACTTCATAAGACAATTTAATTAGGGGTTAGGGGTAGATACATGATTGTCTGGTTTGAATATGTCCAAACCTTGCTTGTTTATCAACTTGAATGCTTACTATATGTCATAAGAATGCTTACCATATGTTTGAATTTTAAAAGCATATAGTCTTCTTATGTCATATAGTAAGCATTCAAAAGGTTTTCTTTGAGAGAGTAGCATGCATTCAGAAGTTGATAAATAAGATTTGGACATATTCAAACCAGACAAATCATGTATCTACACCCCCTAACCCTAAACTCTGTCTTATGAAGTCAAGCATGAAGAGAAGTGCTTTTGGGTTTCAAACATGGAAATTTCACAAACCTCCCAAAAGCTTCATTTTACAGTGACTAAGAAGGATCCAGGCTTACCTTTTCATTTTCATGTTTTAAACTTGTTTAACTCTTGGTCAAACCTAGGATTTGACCAAGATTTAAATGGGCATAAAAAATCAGAAAAAAACAGAAAAAATGAAAAACCAAATAACATAGCCTTCTTATGTCATATAGTAAGCATTCAAGTTGATAAACAAGGTCTAGACATATTCAAACCAGAAAAAGCATGTATCTACCCCTAACCCTAAACTCTGTCTTACGAAGTCAAGCATGAAGAGAAGTGGTTTTGGGTTTCAAACATGGAAATTTCAAAAACCTCGCGAAAGCTTCATTTTAGAGTGACTAAGAAGGATCCATGCTTACCTATTCATTTTCATGTTTTAAACTTGTTTAAACCTTGATAAAACCCAGGATTTTACCTATTTAATCATAGATTCATAGGTCGATTTTTTACTTTTTTATTTTTACTATGCAGCACATGTGTGTTTGCCCGTCCAGTGAAACTCGGAGGAAGAGGGATCACACGGAAGGAGAAGAAGGGATAGCAGTCACGGGGCCCCTCTTATTATTTATGGTGTATATCTTTTTTCTGGTGATGTTGACTGTTGTGCAGCGTTTGTCAGTGCGCAGGAGGTGCGAGGCTGCGAGCGAGCGAGTCGAGCGAGGCCGAGAATGAGAGAGATGTTTTTTTCTTTTTCTTTTCCGTGAGAGGGACAACAGAAGGATCCAGAGACGACTTCCACTACGCATCCTGGTGCGCGTCTTCTCTTGACAAAGAAGATGGATGGGAGTTTGCGTACCTACTAATCTACTATAGTACTACTACTACACAAGAACCATATACATGTCAAACTTTTCAATCATGACCCACATGCATTTTATGTATATATTCACAACTTTTAATGCATGCATGAAAACTCAGCAAAATATGTGCATTTTGGGTTGTCGCACATAAATGTGCTTTTACTTGTCTGCCACCAATCCAATTTTCATGTGAGGGGGAAACATGACACACGATGGACATTTCCAATGTTTCACGAATTAATTATCTCAATTTGCATCCATATATATATGCGCCTGGTTACTGAAAGATCGAACCAAAGGTGAACTTGAAACGTTTTCATTTTCATGTTTTAAACTTGTTTAAATCTTGGTCAACCCTTGGATTTGACCAAGATTCATAAAAAATTCAAAAACATAGTCTTCTTATGTCATACAGTCAACATTCAACTTGATAAAACAAGATCTAAACATATTAAAAGAAGAATCATGTATCTACCCCCTAACCCTAAACTCTGTCTTTTGAAGTCAAACATGAAGATACGTGGTTTTGGGTTTACAAAATGGAAATTTCAAAAACCTCCGAAAAGCTTAATTTTGGAGTGACTAAGAAGGATACATGCTTACTTTTTCATTTTCATGTTTTAAACTTGTTTAAAGCTTGGTCAAACCTAGCTAGCTTGGATTTGACCAAGACTCAAGTGCGCATAAAAAATTCGAAAAAACCCCCAAAAATGAAAAACCATAACACATAGTCTTCTTGCGTCACATATATTGTAAGCATTCAAGTGTTGATAAACAATATCTAGACATATCAAACAAGAAAAATCATGTATCTATACCCCTAACCCTAAATTTGTCTTATGAAGTCAAGCATGAAGAGAAGTGGTTTGGGTTTTCAAACATGGAAATTTCGAAAACCGCCCAAAAGCTTCATTTCGGACTGACTAAGAAGGATCCATGCTTACCTTTTCATTTTCATGTTTTAAACTTGTTTAAATTCTTGTTCAAACCTAGGATTTGGCCAAGATTCAAATGGGCATAAAAACAATCGAAAAAATCAAAAATGAAAAACCAAAGCACATAGTCTTCTTATGTCACATAGTAAGCCATTCAACTTGATAACAAGGTCTAGACCTATTCAAACCAGAAAAATCATGTATCTACCCCTAACCCTAAACTCATCTGTCTTATGAAGTCAAGCATGAAGAGAAGTGGTTTTGGGTTTCAAACATAGACATTTCAAAAGCCTCCCAAAAGCTTCATTTTGGAGTGATTGAGAAGGATCCATGCTTAATTTTTCATTTTAATGTTTTAAACTTGTTTAAATCTTGGTTAAACCTATGATTTGACCAAAATTTGATTCGGCATGAAAATTCAAAACAAATCAAATAAATAAAAAACCAATGCACATAGTACATCTTCTTATGTCATATACTAAGCTTTCAAGTTGATAAGCCAGGTCTAGACATATTCAAACTAGAAAAATCATGTATCTACCCCTAACCCTAAACTCGATTTGTCTTATGAAGTCAATCATGAAGAGGTGTTTTGGGTTTCAGACATGGAAATTTCAAAAACCTTCCAAAAGCTTCATTTTGAAGTTACTAATTAAGAAGGATCACTACAAGAAAAGTTTGGCAACTTTTCTTGTAGTGGATCCAGGCTTAATTTTTCATCTTCATGTTTTAAATTTTGGTCAAACCTAGGATTTGTCCAAGATACAAATGGGCATAAAAATTCAGGGTAGCATCATACCCCCCTCCTTCCCGCGTAGAAAAAGTGTTAGGCGAGTAGTAGAATGGCATGACCAACAAGTTTCAAGTAAAATTTTGAATATGACCAAAATATACCAATTGATAGATGTGTGTGACCCAAGATTGAGCCATGGTACATTTTGCCAACAAAGTAGCAATTGAGTTGGCTTTCTACCTTAGTAGGCGTGCATTGGAAGGATGCATTATGCCGGCAAAGTTTTCAAACGTTCAAACTTTTCCGGTTTCTCATACAGTATTTGGCTCCTTGAGAAGCATTGATGTGATCATATAAGGTTATCCAAAACTTCGCCTTTCCCGTATTTGCCCGAGCACTCGACACCCCTCGTCCCATGGCGACTCCTCCAGCCATAGCCCCGTGCACCCAGGCTCCACGACTCAGCCTCGGAGGGGTGTGCGCTAAAAGCTCGCAAATGTCTGTGTGCCATTGGTGTGCGATGAAGCAGGCGGCTCTGTGTCTTGCTGTGGCTAGACTCCTGGCGCCCTTTGATCTAGGAGAGGGAGAGGAGGGAGGGGGGTCCCATGAAGCGGCGGTGGCCCAGGTATCGGCGGCAGCCCAGGCAGCAGCGGCAAAGTGGGCTGGTCGGAGCATAGGCATGCGCCGGGGGCGAACCTCGCCGGGTGAGGATGCTTCCATTGTGAAGAAGCACTTGCCATCCAGGGCTTCGGGTTCGCCAACAAACTCAGCGCCTCGGTCCATGGCGTTGCCGTCGTGGGGACGTCGGGGGCGGCGGCGACGTGCTGCAGCCCCAGCCTTTAGTGGGGACCAAAGTGCGACCGACCACATCACGGCGTCGGCAGCATTGGGGATGCCGATGGGCATCCACTGCCACACACAGATTTGGGAGGTTCTGGCCGGGCCGAGTTCCAAACTTCCATCATCGGAGCCGAGGGCTTGGTACTTCAAATTCCGAATCAGGCAATCCTTCGACCCCAATCAGCTTCTGCCTGTGGTCCAAATCCGAGATATCTTGGCGGCAGCTATGCTGGTTAAGCTTAGCCGGACAGCGGCAATCGACGATCTGCAAAACCTAGATGCCTTCCGAGGATTTGCAGCAGCCGTCAATGCACTCGTGGAGGCATCGCATGCTGGTAGCAGCGGCGAATGCGGGTATGTTGTTTTACTCCCTTTGTATGCTTTTGTCATAAAAATCAATTTGCTAATTCTCATTCGATTGAAAATCAGACCCATTCACCATCAACTCTCAAACAGTGGACACTAGTAATATGTAGAACTAGAAATTACACAAGATTTCTGTACTGCTAGTACTATTACTTCGACGCTACATGTTGTTTACACGAGGAAATTGCACAAACTACCGCTTATTGCTGCCTTCGTTGCTTAAAACACTTTTTAAAACTGTAATTTTTTTCCGCACAAACCACCAACTATCGTGTTCTGTTGCAGGGAATTTCAAATTTAGGATTGAGCTGTTTAAGAGCAAATCAGATGATCGGGGACCACCAACTACTATAGTTTTAATTGCAAATAGAATAGATTTTGCAAAATTATGAAACGCACATAACGTTTGAATTACTACAATTTTTTTGAAGGTTTGATATTTTCATCATTTTTGTGTGAATCTTACACCAAGTAACACAACTTTCAGACGGAATACAAAATATTTTCAAACTTCCTAGATTTGATAGCTCAAATATTTTTAATTACTAGTTTTTCAGTATTTTAAAAAGTCGAAACAATATATTTTGGCTGAATGTTAGAAAATATATTTCATGATTATCCCATATTAGTTAAGAAGTACATAAACTAGTAGTAGTAATAAAGAACAGAGGGAGTTTATGGAGATACATCCATTAAGGGCATGTTAGTGTGTGTTGGTGTATTACTTATGCCTTCTTTGGTTAATACACTTCTCAAGTGATCCCCGCAAACCCTCTATTCTTGCCTAGAATACAAAAACTCCCCATCAAAGTATTAGTGCATTTTTTGGATGAGTATTCGAGAGGATTGGGTGAACACCAAGGATTTGCATAGGGAATTGGTACAATTGAATCCTTGGCTGTTTGATTTGTAGGATTGTTTCCGATAGGAATTTTTCCTAAGGATTTCTTTGCACAGATTCCATAGAAAATTAAACATCTACTCATACCTCTTTTTAAGAATGCTTTACTTTTCCTATGGTGGAATCAAACAAAGTTTGGATTCTATGAATTCCTATAGGATTGGAGTGGACATGACATTGCAATCCTACATTTCCCTATTCCTACATCTTTCGGTAGGCATTTGCCTAGAATAAATAACCATGTGTATTACGGAGTAGCAATAAAATATAGGTTTATTTCTCTAAAGCATCTTGCACTGTACTAGTACATGGCTTAAGAGACAATATTTTTACCATTTTTTTGCGAGAAGACAATATTATTACCATAGTTACTAAGTACATTTTATTGGATGATGAAGTGATAGCCCTCATCAATGCATTGTGAATTATTAGGGCATGGGTCACACGTGATTTACGAGTACACCGCACGATCGAGAGCCGCCGTCCCTCTTTGCTTTTTACCGATGCGGCGGAGCTCCTCCCCACACCCACGAATAACTGAAAGCCACAACTGCTGGGGAAAAGTCTTGCGCCGAGAAAATCTACAACCGTGGTTGAGTACATGTGTTTCTTAAGATACGAGTGCTCCAATGCATTTTTTTCTTTCCTTTTACTAATTTACCTTGAAAATCCCGCACGTCCACTTATTTGTGGACGGAGGGAGTATCACGCCAAGAGGAAGTAGGACAATAGTGGGCGCTTATAGCCCGCCTACGTGGTACTTTTGCCAGCTGTTGGCTCTTCTATTGTTCTTGCTCTAAAGAAACCCCGATTGTGAAAGGCCAAGGCGTACTTCTTTTGGTCACGCAAAATTCAAAATACTGCCATGGACATTGAATTGACATGACAACACATAGCTTGGGATGTCCAAATTTGCACGTTAGACCAGTGACTTGTTCTTCACCTTTTCAGAGGGAACAGTGACATTTTATTATGGGTCTATACACTTTCCAAGAAACAGGAGGAGATGCTGTAGAGTGTAGAGGAGCGAAGTCAAGCGCCCCGCCCCCACCTGCCCTATTTCTGTTCACCTCCATCGTCTACCTCCGCCCCCGCCCGCACCAATCGACCACCTTCCATAGCACGCGCCAGTGCCGCCGCCATGCAGCTTTAGAATCAATTCCACCGCCCAGTTTGAGAGCCTCCGTTCTTCATCTTCCCCGCCACCTGCCGCCATCGAACCCAAATTAAACTCCAATCAGTTGAACCCAAACCTCATAGACCCACCCCCTGCCCTGCGATGGCGGCATCGAACAAGGAAAATGATGACTCTGAACTGTTTCAGAAGGTCTTTTCCGAAGGTCCCCTTGAAGAACTCGTAACAAGATGCGACGTCATCACCGCCGCGAGCCTCGTCGGTTCGTCCAAACTATTTTTCGACTCTGCAAATGATAGTGCAACTCTATCTTTTTCTCTCCCGTTTGGCCTCCCATGTGTTCTTCATTCTCACCCGACGAAGGTAGCACGGGATTGCAAGCTGACGCCGCTGGACAGGTTCTCCTCCGACGCTGTGATGCCAGACGGTACGGGTAAGCAGTGGGTAGGTGCCAATGGAGATTGGGTTGCCATGGTTGACACTGGCTTTCCTGCTTGCAAATGGAAACTTGTCAACGTCTACACTCGCCGTGAAATTCCTCTCCCTGTGCCGTTTGAAACCACCCACATTCCAAATATATACCACCACAACCTTCGTGCTATTATATTTCACAAGATATATATTTGCCAAGTTCCCACAGCTGCTGGGGGGTACAAAAATTTCTCTCTTGTTGCTGTTTTTGACATCAGAGTTGCCCTCCTTTGCGGCGAAGATTCTGGATGGACAGTTCTTACAGAGCCCAAGTCCCACATCTTTTACAATTACAGCGATGCAATTCTCCACAATGGGCTTGTGTTTGCCACAACTCATACTGGCACTGTTCACGCATGGAATCCTCAGCAAGCTGGTAATTTTCCTCCGGACGTAAGTAGTGTATGATGAGCTTCATTATTCATGGCTGTAAAGATAATTTTAATGCACAAACTTATTAATTTTCGAACCTGACTGATCTGACTTGGAGGCTTGGGGCATATTTGCTTCGGATGAAATTTCATTGGTATTTAGACTTTTTATTCGAGATGATTACCATAGAAAAATTTGAGGATTGTATAATTAGGAGTTTTATTCTCAGATTGAATTATGTTGGATTTTGACCTCTACTTGAACTTCTTGAAATGAATCCTTTGGTTTCCCATGTGATGTACTGAAATACACCAATATGCTGTATTATTGAATGGAAATGCCATTATATCATCCCATCTGAATCCTAATGCGTTTTCCCAATTCTTACGTTTTCAGATTTGTGCAAACCAAACATACCCTTCTTAACAGTAATTTCGTTTTCAAGCAGGTCCTCCGCTGATCGTAGAGCCACCGCCCATTGTGTTTGAATGGCGGTGTGCACTTGATGATGCTCTTGGCCATGATCACGAGGTCGATTATGGCATGTGGTGGTTAGCAAGATCTATAGATGGTTCTAGACTTCTTCTGATCCATACACTGGGCATTGCTGATGAAAGGGAATATTCCTGTAAAGTTTGCCATACTGCTTCTGATCGTCGTGTTCATCATGGTCGCACTGTTGGCAACTATGCTTCTGGGTTTGGTTGCCTGGTGTTCACGAAGGACACTAGTAAGTTAAATGAAGGTATTCCATGGGAAAAGATTGATGACCTTGGAGAATATTCTCTTTTCCTTGGAGTGAACTATCCGATTATGCTGCCATTAGGCGGTGCAGATGTTGTCCCAGGATGTCTGACGAGAAGAAATTGTGTGTACACCTTGCCGAATGAAGCATGGCTTCGCAATTCGCAGCTGCCTGAAATATGCCGATTCAGTCTGAATCGTGAAGATTGCGCCGTTGGTTTCCAAACCAACGCCTTGGAGAAAACATGCAAAACAAAAAAAGATAGGTACCTGGTAAAGACACCGCTTTGGTTCATCCCAAACTTCGCCAACGCCCCGGATTGGAACAAGTGTGATGTTTAATTCTGAAACAGGGCCTGCAGCCATTGTAGCTACTGATAGTATGTAATTTCATAGCTAATGAACGAGGCAATTGTGGTCTACTAGTTACAACTGTTTTGTAAAGAGGTGGTCTATAAGTATACCCCTCTCTTCATTGATGCATTTGTGGTCTACATGATGGTACTCTTAAATATATGGGTGTGGCTCCTCAACACATAATGTGGGGGTATTATTGTGTTAAAGTTGAAGGCTTGATCAACTATAGGTTCACTTCTCTAGTTACATTACTAGGTACTCCGGTTGGCTATGTTGTGATGAAATTGTGTTCTGTTGTTCGGTGAAGACAAAAGTAGAACTATGGTATGCTTATGTTTAAGAGCAAGCGAGGGTTTAGCTTGAGATGTTAAAATTCAGATTTGAACTATTTTTTGATATGGAAATTTGAAATATATATGGTACTGTATATGATTATGTGTAACAACAAGCGACGAAAGGGCTGATGCTCCTATTCCTTGTCGGCGGGAGGACTATGTGTGCGGCGACTTGAGCCAAATTAGAAGGCCATAGCTATGTTGATTGGTCCTTGAAGTTGGAGGGGCTAGGATTTCGGATGAGCGGAGTGGGGGAAGTTGTTGCTCATGGAACATAAGTCCTTAAAATAGTAATGTTAGTATATAGGAGTACAAGGTATATACTTGTACTATTTTAGTACTATAATAAGTATATCGGGTTCATCAAAAAGAATTATCTCGGGTTCACAACCACGTGGGGTCAAGGTGAGGGAAAGTTGGTCAATACCTCTTACCGCTATATCCCCGCCCCAAGTTCTAATGCGCAAGTGCTGTTATTTTTTTTAAGGGAAATAGTGGTTCCTCTCCCCCGGAAACATGCCCCGCATCTCCACCTCCTAGTATCGTAGTACTACTACTGCATCTTCTCCAAAAAAAACCCTCTTCTGTCTCTTTCTCCCGTTCACCCCTCTCTCCCTTGCATTGGATTACCGACTCCAATGAAGCAGAAGCGTAAGATTGAGGAGATTCCTGATTGCTACCACCAGTCCATGGGGTGGGGCAACCTCCACTACCCACTGGTGGAGAACATAGCCGAGCGGGCGGATATCCTCAGCACTGGTCGCCTCGCTCGAGGCATGATCGGCATGCGGCATGCCATCCGCGGAGCGCATAAGGTTCCGTTCGGTTTACCGAGCCTGCTCCACTGCGACCCCGAGACATGGCCAGACGACCGCGACAATACTGTAAGAGTATTTATTTATTTACTCATCTCGTTTCAGCTTGTGTTTTTTCAATCAACTTTTCTTATTGCCAAACATCATGCATGAATTTAGACTCAACATAATCACCTGATTTGGGAGTACTGTAAGGTTTGCTGCCTTCACTATGCACATGTACTCTTCGGAATTGCTTTATTTATCCATTACATCTGTGCTTCAGTTCTGCACAATCCGCTCTTCATTCTGTCGAATACCTTGCATGCATAGACAATTTTGAAACAAATCCTATTTGCAGGGCATTCACGCGTTGCTGATGCCATTAGACAAGCCGACAGTTCCAGCATTTATCCATACCAAGGAGGAACTGGATGGACATGGACCCATGCACTGGGTGGGTTGTAACGGCGACTGGGTGGCATTTGTCCAGCAGGACGGGCACTTGACGATCCGCAACATATACATATCAGATACTATTATACCTCTTCCATCTCTGCAAGATGCAGGAATTTCTTTGGGCCCTACTAGTGAATGGTGGCATGGCAGCCCACCATTCCTGTTCAAATACAAAATAGATAAAAGTTTGGAACTGCTCAAAGTACGGATCGTCAAGAGGCCGTACAAAGATGATCTAGCAGGGCCATGGCATTACGAGGTAATCGTTGTATTTGACGAATTGATCGCTATCCTACAAGCGCCCCTAGAAAAGGAGTGGAATATCCTGAGAAACCCTGAATTCTTTGATAGAAACAGCTATGTCGATGCCATGGGCATTCCTGGATATGGTACAAGTTCACACCTACATCGTGTATACGCAGTTACATATCCGTATGGAGATGTTCTGGTTTGGGAACCATATACCTGTGGTGAGTCTTTGTTTTATGTCTTAACTAGTAAATGGCATGCTGCACATGTTGGACCAATTACGATTCGCAATACTGATGTATAAAAGTTGCGTTCTAAATGTTGTTCAAACTTTCAATACAACTAATAATTTGGTTATACCATCAAAATAAGTGTGAGCATACAGTTTATAAATATGAACAAAAATTTGGAACCTTTCTTAATCACTATCAAGTGGGACGTGTGATATCGGTGTGAGACTGCTCTGATTTTTCTTCATAATGGAAACATGACGGTTCTAGAAACACGTGGACACTGGTGTGGTATTTTTTTCACGCGAATACCTCTAATCCCAACCGTTAGATTTTGGACACCAACAGTTGGAATTGCTGCTACATGTCTTGTTAAAAACTGGTGCCTTATAGTAGTAGAAAATAGAAGATAGAAGAGAAGAGATAATTTTCAGTGTAGTTCCTACTTGCTGCATTGTGGTTGATCTTTGTGCATTGCAGGGACACATGCAGCCCCGCGTCTCATTGACGCCCCTGTCATTGAAGATGAAGAAGCAGAAGTGGCTGCAATTTTCGCTCAAATCGAGGGAGATGCTGTCATGGAAGATGATGAAGCAAATGTGGCTCAAGGCGATGGAGGTGCCGATGAAGATAATGATGCTGATGAAGAAGAATTAGAAGAAGAAGAATTAGAAGAAGACGAATTTGATGATGAAGAATTAGATGATGAAGAATTAGATGATGATGGTGATAATCATAATTATGAAGATGAAGATGTATTTCTTGGATTTTCTGACCAGCGCACTTGGTTCCTGGCACCAATGAGAGCAGAGTCCATTACTGGTGAATCTGATCTCGCGTGGATTCAGGTTAAAGGTTATCGGCCCATCCTCGGTCCTCCAATATTACATATGGGTAACAAGCTGAGGTCTTATCCTTTGGTACGGTGCTACGTTTTCTTGAGATCTGCCCATACCTTGGACCCTGTAGAAGAGGCAAGGTGGGAAAGATTGAACAATTTGAAGGGGCGTTCTTTATTTCTTGGACTCAATCACCCAATTTTCATGCTACCCCCGCCAGTCGACGCAGAGGCTGCAGAACCAGATTTCCAATTGTTCAAACCTGACTGTGTCTTTGCTACCCACAATCGCGCCCGTGATACATGGATACGTCCAAGGCCAAATTGGTGCAGAATGCACGTCAATGGAGGTCCTGCCATAGGCTCAAGATTGCAGTACAAAAAAGAGAAGACTGAACATAGAGCCGAAGCACCCATGTGGTTCGTCCCAACACTTCCACCTGTTTTTCCTTGAGAAATAAGAGACAGATGGTGACCTTATTTTATAGAGAAAACATAGTGTTCGTGAACTTAACCTCATGAACATTCGCTGTTCGGTTTTTGCTGAAATCAAAATTTTGCAGAGATGAAGATCTTTGTTTGAATCCCGTGCTGAACATATTTTTCACAAATTAGCTACCCGTATTGTGATGAATACATGCTGGTTTGTTGTTTGGTGCAGTAGCAGACATGAAGATCTTTGTCCTGAATACCACAATGGACATCTTTTTTTTCTTCAAAAATTAGCTAAGCTCACGCTATTAGGCGCAAATGCCTATTAAGAGATTTGGTGCTCTTGGGCACCATTGCTCCTGCTATTTTAGAAAAAAATAAAAAATATATTTATTTGTTCAAAAAATTAGAAAACAAATAATGGAGTAGCTAATGAATTGTCCCATAAACGTGCAAAATTTCAGTTTCAAATACAAAAAATTCTGGGCTACACAAAAGTAACAAACGTGTGGATCTGGGTATGCATATTTCAAATCTCCAAATTTCAACAGATTTTGTCTTTTTTGTGTAGTCTACAATATAAAGAATATCATATTAAAATTTTACACGCTTGTAGGTTACTTTATTTATTATGTCTACATTCATTTTCAGATTTTTTTGAAACAAATATGTATGCTATTTGATTTTTTTTAAACAGCAGAGCACTGGTGCCCATTAGCCAAAGACACTTTTCGCAAATGCCTACAATAAAGGAACGGATGGTGACCTTATTTTATAGAGAAACCATAGTGTTTGTGAAGTTAAAGTCATGAACACACGCTGTTCGGTTTTTGGTGAAATCAAAATTTAGCAGAGATGAAGATCTTTGTTTGAATCCCGTGATGAACACATTTTTCCTAAATTAGCTACCAGTATTGTGATGAATACATGCCGGTCTGTTTTTCGGTGGAGTAGCAGACATGCAGGGGATCGAAAGAAACGGCAAAGTAGCCAGAAATCAGGGGTCAAATATAAATTCGAGAAAGGAAACGTTTATTCAACAGTCAGGCTGACATGTGGGACGTATCTTGCAGCCGCGGCCCCAACATTTATCATTCAGAGAGGATGACATGTGGGACCCACGAACCAGTATCGTTCTCGGCGTTTCTCAAAGGGGGCAGGAGATCGAAAGAAAAAGGCAAGTAGCTCGAAATCAGGTGTCCAAAAAATCCAAGAAAGGAAAGGTTTATCGCACAAAGAGGCTGACATATTGTACCCAGTTTGCAGCAGCGTCATCAACGTTTCAAAGGCGGTGGAGTTCGAAAGAAAAAAGGCAAATAGCCAGAAATTAGGGGTCAAAAATAAATCCAGCAAAGGAAACTTTTATCGTACAAAGAGGCTGACATGTGGGACCCAGCCAGCAGCGTCCTCAACGTTTCTAAGGTGGCAGGCAATGGAAAAAAGGCAAATAGCCAGAAATTAGGGGTCAAAAATAAATGCAACAATAGAAACTCTTATTGTTCATAGAGGCTGACATGTTGGACCCATGAGCCAGCAGGGCCCTCAACGTTTCAAAGGCGTCACGGGATCAAAAGAAAAGAACCAAGTAGTCATTAATTAGGTGTCAAAAATAAATCCAAGAAAGTAAATGTTTTACTTTTCATAGAGGCTGTCATATGGGACCCATGAGCCAGCAGCGTCCTCAACGTTTCTAAGGCGGCTGGGGATCGAAAAAAAAAGCGAAGTAGCCATTAATTAGGGGTCAACTATAAATCCAAGAAAAGAAATGTTTATTGTTCTTAGAGGCTGACATGTGGGAGCTATGCGCCAGCAGCGTCCTCATCGTTTCAAAGGCGGTCGGGGATCCAAAGAAAAAGGCAAATAGCCAGAAATCAGGGGTAAAAAAATCCAAGAAAAGAAATATTATTGTTCATAGAGGCTGGCATGTGGGACCCATGAGCCAGCAGCGTCCACAATTTCAAAGGCGGCACAGGATCGAAAGAAAAAGGCAAGTGACCAAAAATCAGGGGGTAAAAAATCCAAGAAAAAAACTTTATTGTACATAGAGGATGACATGCGGGTCCCATGAGCCAACAACTTACTCGTCGTTTCAGAGGGGCGGCATGAGATCGAAAGAAAAAGGAAAGTGACCAAATATCAGGAGCAAAAAATAATCCATGAAAAGAAACTTTCATTGTACATAGAGGATGACATAGGGTCCCATGTTGTAGCAGCGGTCTGAACGTTTCAAGGACGGCATGAGATCAAAGAAAAAGGCAAGTGACCAAATATCCCAAAAATAATCCAAGAAAAGAAACTTTTATTGTACCTTTGAGAGAGTCGGCAGAGATTGAAAGAAAAAGGCAAGTGACCAAATATCAGAGCCAAAAACCTAGAAAAGAAACTTTTATTGTACATAGAGTATGACATGCGGGTCCCATGACGCTGCAGCATCCTCAACGTTTCCAAGGCGGCAGGGGATCAAATGAAAAGGAAATAGCCAAAAAGCAGAGGGTGAAAAAAATCGAAGAAAAGAAACTTTTATTGTTCATAGTGGATGACATGTGGGACCCATGAGGCAGCAGCATCCTCAACGTTTCCAAGCAGCAGGGGATCGAAAGAAAAAGGAAATAGCCAAAAATCAGAGCGTGAAAAATAATCCAAGAAAAGAAACTTTTATTTTACATAGAGGATGACATGTGGGTCCCATTTTGCAGCAGCGGTCTCAATGTTTCATATGCGGCTTGAGATCAAAAGAAAACGAAAGTAGCCCGAAATTAGGGGGAATAAAACTCCAAGAAAAGAAAGTTTTTTGTACATAGAGGATGACATACGGGTCCCAAGGCGGCAGGGGAACAAAAGAAAAAGGAAATAGCCAAAAATCAGAGGGGTGAAAAAAAATCCAAGAAAAAAGAAACTTTTAGAGTTCATAGTTCATAGAGGATGACATGCGGGTCCCATGAGGCAGCAGCGTCCACAACGTTTCCAAGGCGGCACACAGGACCAAAAGAAAAAGGATGTACCCCTGCTGGGCCTTTTGATCAAAAAATAATCCAAGATAAGGAAGATATAAATTGGGGCTGCCTGGCCATCTGGGCCTTCTAACCTGCTGGACGTCTTTTGACTCGTACAATTTCAGCCCACTCCAAAACAAGAAAGTCCTATGCTTCGCAAAAACAAAACAAAAACAAGGAGATTCATATTAGTTCGTTTATGTAAAAATAAAGATTTAATTTATCCGTTTGCAATAGCTCAGAGCGAAATACACTGTTATTGTCTGCAAATAATCAAGATATCACATGTTTCTTGTACGGGGAGGCTGACATCGGGACCCATGAGCCAGCAGCGTCGTCAAAGTTTTAAAGGCGGCAGGGGATCGAAAGAAAAAATAAATCAAAAATCAGTTGGTAAAAAAATCGAAGAAAAGAAACATTTATCGTTCTGAGAGGATGACATGCGGGACCCATGTGGCAGCAGCATCCTCAACGTTTCCAAGGCAGCACGGGATCCAAAAAAAGGCAAAATAGCCAGAAATTAGGGGTCAAAATAACTCCAAGAAAAGAAAGGTTTATCGTCCATAGAGTCTGACATGTGGGACCCATTAGCGAGCAGATTCTTCAACGTTCAAAGGCGGCAGGGGATCAAAAGAAAAAGGAAGTAGCTAGAAATTAGGGGTAAAAAATAACTCCAACAATGGAAACTTTTATTGTTCATAGAGGATGACATGCGGGACCCATGAGCCAGCAGCTTCCTCAACGTTTCAAAGGCGGCATGGGATCGAAAGAAAAAGGCAAGTGACCAAATATCGGAGCCAAAAATAATCCAAGAAAAGAAACTTTATTGTACATAGAGGATGACATGCGGGTCCCATTTAGCAGCAGCGGTATCACCGTTTGAGATGCGGCAGGAGGTCTCGAAAGAAAAAAGGCAAGTGACCAAATATCAGGAGCCAAAAAAAATCCAAGAGAAGAAAGTTTTATAGTACATAGAGGATGACATGCGGGTCCCATTTAGCATCAGCGGTATCACCGTTTGGGAGGCGAGGGGATCGAAAGAAAAGGCAAGTGACAAAATATGAGGTGCCAAAAATAATCAAAGAAAAGAAAGTTTTCAACGTTTCAAAGGCGGCAGGGGATCAAAAGAAAAAGGAAGTAGCCAGAAATTAGGGGTAAAAAATAACTCCAAGAAAGGAAACTTTTATTGTTCGTAGAGGATGACATGGGGGACCCATGAGCCAGCAGCTTACTCAACGTTTCAAAGGTGGCATGAGATCGAAAGAAAAAACGCAAGTGACCAAATATGAGGTGCCAAAAATAATCAAAGATTTATTGTACATAGAGATGACATGCGGGTCCCATTTTGCAGCAGCGGTCTCAACGTTTCAAATGCGGCTTGAGATCAAAAGAAAAAGAAAGTAGCTAGAAAGTAGGGGGTCAAAAAACCAAGAAAAGAAAGTTGATGGACATAGAGGATGACATGTCCCATGAGTAAGCAGCTTACCCAACGTTTCAAAGGGGCAGGGGATCAAAAGTAAAAGGCAAGTGACGAAATAGGAGCCAAAAATCAGAGGGTGAAAAAAATCCAAGAAAACAAACTTTTATAGCACATAGAGGACATGCGGGTCCCATGAGCCAGCAGGTTCCTCAACGTTTCAAACGTGGCATGAGATCGAAAGAAAAAGGCAAGTGACCAAATATCAGGAGCCAAAAAAATAATTCAAGGAAACTTGATTGTACATAGAGGATGACATGCGGGTCCCATGTGTAAGCAGCTTACTCAACGTTTCCAAGGCGGCAGGGCATCAAAAGAAAAAGGAAATAGACAAAAATCAGAGAGTGAAAAAAAACCATAGAAAATAAACTTTTATAGCACATAGAGGATGACATGCGGGTCCCACGAGCCAACCAGGTTCCTCAAAGTTTCAAACGTGGCATGAGATCGAAATAAAAAAGGCAAGTGACCAAATATCAGAGCCAAAAATAATCCAAGAAAAGAAAGTTTATTGTACGAGAGGATGACATGCGGGTCCCATTTTGCATGGTATCACCGTTTGAGAGGCTGCACGGATCAAAGAAAAAGGCAAGTGACCAAATATCGGAGCCAAAAATAATCCAAGAAAAGAAATTTTATTGTACGTAGAGGATGACATGCGGGTCCCATTTTGCAGCAGCGGTCTCAACGTTTCCAAGGCGGCACAGGACCAAAAGAAAAATGAAGTAGCCAGAAATCAGGGGGTGAAAAAATCCAAGAAGAAAGATTTCAATTGGGCTGCATCTGGACATCTGGGCTTTCGAACTATCCTGCTTGGCCTTTTGACTCGTACAATTTCAGCCCACTCCAAAACAGGAAAGTTCCGAATTTTCTAAAAAAAGGAAAGTCCTATGCTTCGCAAAGACAAAAAAACAAGGAGATTCAACATATAAGTTTGTTTATGTAAAAATAAAGATTTAATTATCCGTTTGAAATAGCTCAGAGCGCAATACATTGTTTATTGTCGCAAAATAATCAAGATATCATATGTTTCTTGTACGGGGAGGCGACATCGGGGACCCATAGCCAACAGCGTCGTCAACGTTTTAAAGGCGCAGGGGATGGAAAGAAAAAATAAACCAAAAATCTGTTGGTAAAAATCCAAGAAAAGAAACATTTTCGTTCTGAGAGGATGACATGCGGGACCCATGAGGCAGCAGCATCCTCAGCGTTTATTGTTCATAGAGGTTGACATGTGGGACCCGTGAGCCAGCGCGTCCTCAACGTTTTAAAGGCTGCAGGTGATCGAAAGAAAAATAAGCCAAAAATCGTTTGGTCAACAAAATCCAAGAAAATAAACATTTACCGTTCGAGAGGATGACATGCGGGACCCATGAGGCAAAGCATCCTCAACGATTCCAAGGCGGCAGGGGAAATATCCAGAAATTAATGAGGGTTCAAAATAAATCCATCAAAGGAAACTTTTATTGTTCATAGAGGATGACATGTGGGACCGACCTGCCAACAGCGTCCTCATCGTTTCAGAGGGGCAGGAGATCAAAAGAAAAAGGCAAATAGCCAGAAATTAGTAAAAATAACTCCAAGAAAGGAAACTTTTATTGTTCGTAGAGGATGACATGCGGGACCCATGAGCCACAGCTTACTCAACGTTTCAAAGGCGTGAGATCGAAAGAAAAAGGCAAGTGACAAAATATCGGAGCCAAAGATAATCCAAGAAAAGAAACTTTATTGTCGTAGAGGATGACATGGGTCCCATTTAGCAGCAGCGGTCTCAGCGTTTCAAATGCGGCTTGAGATCAAAAGAAAAAGAAAGTTGATTGTACATGAGGATGACATGGGTCCCATGAGTCAGCAGCTTACCATACGTTTCCAAGGCGGCGGGATCAAAAGAAAAGGAAATAGCCAAAAATCAGAGGTGAAAAAAAATAAAGAAAATAAACTTTTATAGTACATAGAGGATGACATGGGCCCATGAGCAGGTTCCTCAACGTTTCAAACTTGGCATGAGATCGAAGAAAAAGGCAAGTGACCAAATATGAGGAGCCAAAAATAATTCAAGAAAAAAAGTTTTATAGTACATAGAGGATGACATGGTCCCATTTAACAGTTAGCTTTCACGGGCTGCTTGAGAGGTGGCAGGGATCAAAATAAAAAGAAATTGCCAAAAATCAGATGGAAAAAAACCAAGAAAATGAACTTTTATAGTACATAGAGGATGACATGCGGGTCCCATGAGCCAGCAGGTTCCTCAACGTTTCAAACGTGGTACAGAGATCGAAAGAAAAGGCAAGTGAAAATATCAGAGCCAAAAATAATCCAAGAAAAGAAAGTTTATAGTACATAGAGGATGACATGCGGGTCCCATTTAGCAGCAGCGGTATCACCGTTTGAGAGGCGGCAGGGGATCAAAAGAAAAAGGCAAGTGAAAAAATATGAGGAGCCAAAAATAATTCAAGAAAAGAAAGTTTTATAGTACATAGAGGATGACATGCGGGTCCCATTTAGCAGCAGCGGTCACCGTTTGAGAGGCAGCAGGGATCGAAAGAAAAAGTCAAGTGACCAAATATGAGGTGCCAAAAAATCCAAGAAAAGAAAGTTTTATAGTACATAGAGGATGACATGCGTCCCATTTAGCAAGAATGTATCATTTGAGAGGCAAGGTGATCGAAAGAAAAAGTCAAGTGACCAAATATGAGGTGCCAAAAAATCCTAGAAAAGAAAGTTTTATAGTACATAGAGGATGACATGCGGGTCCCATTTAGCAGCAGCGGTATCACTGTTTGAGAGCAGGGGATCGAAAGAAAAGTCAAGTGACCAAATATGAGGTGCCAAAAAATCCAAGAAAGAAAGTTTTATAGTACATAGAGGATGACATGGGGTCCCATTTAGCAGCAGCGGTATCACCGTTTGAGAGGCGGCAGGATCGAAAGAAAAAGGTAAGTGACCAAATATGAGGTGCCAAAAATAATTCAAGAAAAGAAAGTTTTATAGTACATAGAGGATGACATGCGGGTCCCAGTTAGCAGCAGCGGTATCACCGTTTGAGAGGCGGCGGGGGATCGAAAGAAAAAGGCAAGTGACCAAATTTGAGGTGCCAAAAACCCAAGAAAAGAAAGTTGATTGCACATAGAGGATGACATGCGGGTCCCATTTAGCAGCAGCGGTCTCAACGTTTCCAAGGCGGCAAGGGATCAAAAGAAAAAGGAAGTAGCCAGAAATCAGGGGGTCAAAAAATCCAAGAATAGAAAGAATTTTGGTTCATAGAGGATGACATGCGGGACCCATGATCCTGCATCGTAAACGGCTCGATCGGAGAACGTTGAACGAGATGGCGCGATCTAGAAAAAAAAACAATGCCAGAGAGGCTGCCATCTGGGCCCTACATCCCTCGGCGGTGCGGATTTGCGTTGACTCGGCCGGCGAACCCGAGATTTCGAGATGCACCACGTCCCGGGCCACCATACGCCACGTTTTGGCCGCTTTCGTCGGGCTAGGTGGCCTCAAAAACGAGAAAAAAAGTTTTGACATGCACCACGGAGGGACCAAAATCGTCGGCCATGGTACACCAGCAACCACGGCGCGACTTCAACTTCCGGCCATGGTTTTCTTGTAGTGCCCATGAGCCGTGCTTACTCAACGTTTCAAAGGCGGCATGAGATCGAAAGAAAAAGGCAAGTGACCAAATATCGGAGCCAAAAATAATCCAAGATTTATTGTACATAGAGGATGACATGTGGGTCCCATTTTGCAGCAGCGGTCTCAATGTTTGTAATGCGGCTTGAGATCAAAAGAAAAAGAAAGTAGCTAGTAATTAGGGGGTGAAAAAAAATCCAAGAAAAGAAACTTGATGGACATAGAGGATGACATGCGGGTCCCTTGAACCAACAGCTTACTCAACGTTTCAAACGTGGCATGAGATCGAAAGAAAAAGGCAAGTGACCAAATATGAGGTGCCAAAAAAACTCCAAGAAAAGAAAGTTGATTGCTCATAGAGGATGACATGCGGGTCCCATTTAGCTGCAGCGGTCTCACCGTTTGAGAGGCGGCAGGGGATCGAAAGAAAAAGTCAAGTGACCAAATATGAGGTGCCAAAAATAATCCAAAAAAAGAAAGTTTTATAGTACATAGAGGATGACATGCGGGTCCCATGAGTCAGCAGCTTACCATACGTTTCCAAGGCGGCAGGGGATCAAAAGAAAAAGGAAATAGCCAAAAATCAGAGGGTGAAAAAAATAAAGAAAATAAACTTTTATAGTACATAGAGGATGACATGCGGGTCCCATGAGCCAGCAGGTTCCTCAACGTTTCAAACTTGGCATGAGATCGAAAGAAAAAGGCAAGTGACCAAATATGAGGAGCCAAAAATAATTCAAGAAAAGAAAGTTTTATAGTACATAGAGGATGACATGCGGGTCCCATTTAGCAGCAGCGGTATCACGTTTGAGAGGCGGCAGGGATCAAAAGAAAAAAGAAATTGCCAAAAATCAGATGGTGAAAAAAACCAAGAAAATGAACTTTTATAGTACATAGAGGATGACATGCGGGTCCCATGAGCCCGCAGGTTCCTCAACGTTTCAAACGTGGCATGAGATCGAAAGAAAAAGGCAAGTGAAAAAATATCAGGAGCCAAAAATAATTCAAGAAAAGAAAGTTTTATAGTACATAGAGGATGACATGCGGGTCCCATTTAGCAGCAGCGGTATCACTGTTTGAGAGGCAGCAGGGGATCGAAAGAAAAGTCAAGTGACCAAATATGAGGTGCCAAAAAAATCCAAGAAAAGAAAGTTTTATAGTACATAGAGGATGACATGCGGGTCCCATTTAGCAGCAGCGGTATCACTGTTTGAGAGGCAGCAGGTGATCGAAAGAAAAAGTCAAGTGACCAAATATGAGGTGCCAAAAAAATCCAAGAAAAGAAAGTTTTATAGTACATAGAGGATGACATGCGGGTCCCATTTAGCCAGCGGTATCACCGTTTGAGAGGCAGCAGTGGATCGAAAGAAAAGTCAAGTGACCAAATATGAGGTGCCAAAAAATCCAAGAAAAGAAAGTTGTATAGTACATAGAGGATGACATGCGGGTCCCATTTAGCAGCAGCGGTATCACCGTTTGAGAGCGGCAGGGGATCGAAAGAAAAAGGTAAGTGACCAAATATGAGGTGCCAAAAATAATTCAAGAAAAGAAAGTTTTATAGTACATAGAGGATGACATGCGGGTCCCATTTAGCAGCAGCGGTATCACCGTTTGAGAGGCGGCAGGGATCGAAAGAAAAGGCAAGTGACCAAATTTGAGGTGCCAAAAAAACTCCAAGAAAAGAAAGTTGATTGCACATAGAGGATGACATGTGGGTCCCATTTAGCACAGCAGCGGTCTCAACGTTTCCAAGGCGGCAAGGGATCAAAAGAAAAAGGAAGTAGCCAGAAATCAGGGGGTCAAAAAAATCCAAGAATAGAAAGAATTTTGGTTCATAGAGGATGACATGCGGGACCCATGATCCTGCATCGTAAACGGCTCGATCGGAGAACGTTGAACGAGATGGCGCGATCTAGAAAAAAAAACAATGCCAGAGAGGCTGCCATCTGGGCCCTACATCCCTCGGCGGTGCGGATTTGCGTTGACTCGGCCGGCGAACCCGAGATTTCGAGATGCACCACGTCCCGGGCCACCATACGCCACGTTTTGGCCGCTTTCGTCGGGCTAGGTGGCCTCAAAAACGAAAAAAAAAAGTTTTGACATGCACCACGGAGGGACCAAAATCGTCGGCCATGGTACACCAGCAACCACGGCGCGACTTCAACTTCGTCGGCCATGGCAACTTTTCTTGTAGTGCCATGAGCCAGCAGCTTACTCAACGTTTCAAAGGCGGCATGAGATCGAAAGAAAAGGCAAGTGACCAAATATCAGGAGCCAAAAATAATCCAAGATTTATTGTACATAGAGGATGACATGTGGGTCCCATTTGCAGCAGCGGTCTCAATGTTTGTAATGCGGTTGAGATCAAAAGAAAAAAAGTAGCTAGTATTAGGGTGAAAAAAATCCAAGAAAAGAAACTTGATGGACATAGAGGATGACATGGTCCCTTGAACCAACAAACTCCTCAAACGTGGCATGAGATCGAAAGAAAAAGGCAAGTGACCAAATATGAGGTGCCAAAAAAACTCCAAGAAAAGAAAGTTGATTGCTCATAGAGGATGACATGCGGGTCCCATTTAGCTGCAGCGGTCTCACCGTTTGAGAGGCGGCAGGGGATCGAAAGAAAAAGTCAAGTGACCAAATATGAGGTGCCAAAAATAATCCAAAAAAAGAAAGTTTTATAGTACATAGAGGATGACATGCGGGTCCCATGAGTCAGCAGCTTACCATACGTTTCCAAGGCGGCAGGGGATCAAAAGAAAAAGGAAATAGCCAAAAATCAGAGGGTGAAAAAAATAAAGAAAATAAACTTTTATAGTACATAGAGGATGACATGCGGGTCCCATGAGCCAGCAGGTTCCTCAACGTTTCAAACTTGGCATGAGATCGAAAGAAAAAGGCAAGTGACCAAATATGAGGAGCCAAAATAATTCAAGAAAAGAAAGTTTTATAGTACATAGAGGATGACATGCGGGTCCCATTTAGCAGCAGCGGTATCACCGTTTGAGAGGCGGCAGGGGATCAAAAGAAAAAGAAATTGCCAAAAATCAGATGGTGAAAAAAACCAAGAAAATGAACTTATAGTACATAGAGGATGACATGCGGGTCCCATGAGCCCAGGTTCCTCAACGTTTCAAACGTGGCATGAGATCGAAAGAAAAAGGCAAGTGACCAAATATCAGGAGCCAAAAATAATTCAAGAAAAGAAAGTTTTATAGTACATAGAGGATGACATGCGGGTCCCATTTAGCAACAGCGGTATCACCGTTTGAGAGGCAGCAGGGGATCGAAAGAAAAAGTCAAGTGACCAAATATGAGGTGCCAAAAAAAATCCAAGAAAAGAAAGTTTTATAGTACATAGAGGATGACATGCGGGTCCCATTTAGCAGCAGCGGTATCACCGTTTGAGAGGCAACAGGGATAAAGAAAATCAAAGTGACCAAATATGAGGTGCCAAAAAAATCCAAGAAAAGAAAGTTTTATAGTACATAGAGGATGACATGCGGGTCCCATTTACAGCGGTATCACTGTTTGAGAGGCAGCAGGGGATCGAAAGAAAAAGTCAAGTGACCAAATATGAGGTGCCAAAAAAATCCAAGAAAAGAAAGTTGTATAGTACATAGAGGATGACATGCGGGTCCCATTTAGCAGCAGCGGTATCACCGTTTGAGAGGCGGCAGGGGATCGAAAGAAAAGGTAAGTGACCAAATATGAGGTGCCAAAAATAATTCAAGAAAAGAAAGTTTTATAGTACATAGAGGATGACATGCGGGTCCCAGTTAGCAGCAGCGGTATTTGAGAGGCGGGGATCGAAAGAAAAGGCAAGTGACCAAATTTGAGGTGCCAAAAAAACTCCAAGAAAAGAAAGTTGATTGCACATAGAGGATGACATGCGGGTCCCATTTAGCAAGCGGTCTCAACGTTTCCAAGGCGGCAAGGGATCAAAAGAAAAGGAAGTAGCCAGAAATCAGGGGGTCAAAAAAATCCAAGAATAGAAAGAATTTTGGTTCATAGAGGATGACATGCGGGACCCATGATCCCAGCTTAGGAGGCGTTTGAAATTTCCATGTTTGAAACCCAAAACCAATTCTCTTCATGATTGACTTATAAGACAGATTTTAGGGTTAGGGTAGATATACACATGATTTTTCTGGTTTGAGTATGTCTAGACCTTGTTTATCAACTTGAGTGTTTACTATATGACATAATTAAGAAGGCTATGTGCTTTGGTTTTTCATTCTTTAGATTTTTTGTCTGAATTTTTATGCCCATTTGAATCTTGGTCAAATCCTAGGTTTGACCAAGATTTAAATAAGTTTAAAACATGGAAATGAAAAGGTGAGCATCGATCCTTCTTAGTCGCTCTAAAATGAAGCTGAATTTTGGGAGGTTTTTGAAATTTCCATGTTTGAAACCCAAAACCACTTATCTTCATGCTTGACTTCATAAGACGAAGTTTAGGGTCGATAGGGGGTAGATACATGATTTGTCTTGTTTGAATATGTCTAGACCTTGTTTATCAACTTGAATGCTTACTATATGACATAAGAGGACTATGTGCATTGGTATTTCATTTTTTGATTTTTATGCCCATTTGAGAATCTTGGTAAAATCCTAGGTTTGTTGAGCAAGATTTAAACAAGTTTAACATGTGAAAATGATAAGGTAATTAAGTCTGGATCTTTCTCTTAGTAACTCTAAAATGAAGCTTTTGGGAGGTTCTTGAATTTACCATGTTTGAAACCCAAAACCACCGTACTTCTCATGCTTGACTTCATAAGACAGAGTTTAGGGTTAGGGGTAGATACATGATTTTTCTGGTTTGAATATGTCTAGACCATGTTTATCAATTTGAATGCTTACTATATGACATAAGAAGGCTATGTGCTTTGGTTTTTCATTCTTTCGATTTTTTTCTGAATTTTTATGCCCATTTGAATCTTGGTCAAATCCTAGGTTCGACCAAGATTTAAACAAGTTTAAAACATGACAATGAAAAGGTAATTAATCATGGATCCTTCTTAATTAACCAGCCAGTCTAATTAAAATGAAGCTTTTTGGGAGGTTTTTGAAATTTCCATGTTTGAAACCCAAAACCACACTTCTCTGCTTCATGCTTGACTTCATATATAATTAAGACAAAGTTTAGGGTTAGGGGGTACATGATTTGTTTGGTTTGAATATGTCTAGACCTTGTTTATGAACTTGAATGCTTACTATATGACATAAGAAGACTATGTGCTTTGGTTTTTTATTTTATTTATTTTTATTTTATGCTCATTTGAATATTGGTCAAATCCTAGGTTTGAACAAGATTTAAACAAGTTTAAAACATGAAAATGAAAAGGTAAGCCTGGATCCTTCTTAACTAGTCACTCTAAAATGAAGCTTTAATTTTGGGAGGTTTTTGAAATTTCCATGTTTGAAACCCAAAACCACTTCTCTTCATGCTTGACTTCATAAGACGAAGTTTAGGGTCGATAGGGGGTAGATACATGATTTGTCTGGTTTGAATATGTCTAGACCATGTTTATCAAATCCTAGGTTTGACCAAGATTTAAACAAGTTTAAAACATGAAAATGAAAAGGGAAGCATGTATCCTTCTTAGTCACTCTAAAATGAAGTTTTTGGGGTTTTTGAAATTTCCATGTTTGAAACCCAAAACCACTTCTCTTCATGCTTGACTTCATAAGACATAGTTTAGCGGTTAGGGGTAGATACATGATTTGTATGGTTTGAATATGTCTAGACCATGTTTATCAACCTTAATGCTTACTATATGACATAAGAAGACTATGTGCTTTGGTTTTTCATTTTCTGATTTTTTTAGAATTTTGATGCACATTTGAATCTTGGTCAAATCCTAGGTTTGACCAAGATTTAAACAAGTATATATAGAACATGAAAATGAAAAGGGAAGCCTGTATCCTTCTTAGTCACCCTAAATGAAGTTTTGGGAGGTTTTTGAAATTTCCATGTTTGAAACCCAAAACCACTTATCTTCATGCTTGAGCAAGATTTGACCAAGATTTAAACAAGTTTAAATCATGAAAATGGAAAGGTAAGCCTGGATCCTTCTTAGTCGCTCTAAAATGAAGCTTTTGGGATGTTCTTGAAATTTCCATGTTTGAAACCCGGCCAAAACGACTTTTCTTCATGCTAGACTTCATAAGATCGACACGGGGTACATACATGATTTGTCTGGTTTGGATATATCTAGACCTTGTTTATCAACTTGAATGCTTACGATATGACATAAGAACACTATGTGCTTTTTGTTTTTCATTTTTTGTGCCTATTTGTATCTTGGCCAAATCCTAGGTTTGACCAAGATTTAAACAAGTTTAAAACATGAAAATGAAAAGGAAACATGTATCCTTCTTAGTCACTCTAAAATGAAGTTTTTGGGAGGTTTTTGAAATTTCCATGTTTGAAACCTAAAACCACTTCTCTTCATGCTTGACTTCATAAGACAGAGTTTAGGGTTAGAGGGGTAGATACATGATTTGTCTTATTTGAATATGTCTAGCTAGACCTTGTTTATCAACTTTTGAATGCTTACTATATATATATGTGACATAAGAAGACTATGTGCTTTTGTTTTTCATTTTTCCGATTTTTTAATTTTATGCCCATTTAAATCTTGGTCAAATCCTAGGTTTGACAATGATTTAAACAAGTTTCAAATATGAAAATGAAAAGGCAAGCATGGATCCTTCTTAGTCACTCTAAAATGAAGCTTTTGATAGGTTTTTGAAATTTCCATATTTGAAACCCAAAACCACTTCTCTTCATGCTTGACTACATAAGACAAAGTTTAGGGTTAGGGGGTAGATACATGATTTTTCTTGTTTGAATATGTCTAGACCCTTGTTTATCAACTTTAATGCTTACTATATGACATAAGAAAACTATGTGCTTTGGTTTTTCATTTTTCTGATTTTTTTGGAATTTTGATGCACATTTGAATCTTGGTCAAATCCTAGGTTTGACCAAGATTTAAACAAGTATAGAACATGAAAATGAAAAGGGAAGCCTGTATCCTTCTTAGTCACCCTAAAATGAAGTTTTTGGGAGGTTTTTGAAATTTCCATGTTTGAAACCCAAAACCACTTAATCTTCATGCTTGACTTCGTCATAAGATAGAGTTTAGGGGTTAGGGGGTAGATACATGATTTGTCTAGTTTGAATATGTCTAGACCTTGTTTACCAACTTTAATGCTTACTATATGACATATAAGAAGACTATGTGCGCTTTGGTTTTTCATTTTTTCATTTTTTTATTTTATGCCCATTTGAATCTTGGTCAAATCCTAGATTTGACCAAGATTTAAACAAGTTTAAAACATGAAAATGGAAAGGTAAGCCTGGATCCTTCTTAGTCGCTCTAAAATGAAGCTTTTGGGATGATTTTGAAATTTCCATGTTTGAAACCCAAAACCAATTCTCTTCATGCATGCTTGACTTCATAAGACAGAGTTTAGGGTTAGGGGGTTAGATACATTATTTGTCTAGTTTGAATATGTCTAGACTTTGTATATCAACTTGAATATATTATTGTACCATGTCTCCACACAGCCCAAAATGCACATATTTTCAAAAGTTTTCATGCATGAGTACTTGTAACTAGTAAAAATAGAAAGTAAAAATAGGAACCCCATGTATGAAGGATACTAAAAAGAACTCTTTCACATTTTTTTGGTATAGATTATGAGTTTGCTTGGCTTCATACACAAGTGAGTACATGTCATGCAAAAATTAACACGAAATTTAGTTATCATGACCCATTTTTGGCAGGCATTGTGCATATCGCCTTGAGAAACATCTTTGCGAGCTAGTGTATTAAACGTTTATTCACATATAATGGATTTTTTTACTTTATTAGTGCACACAATGACAGAATCGGCCAAATGTGTATGATTTTTGTGAAGGTGCTAGAAAAACAAGATGCACTACGATGAAGCATGAAAGGAGGCAAGGGGAGGGATAGTGAAGAGGTGGGAGAGACCGAGAGATGAACCGCAAGGTAATTAAAAAATTGGGGCCAAAACGATTCCAACTTCCTAGGCATTGACCAACTTTGCCCCTCTTAACCCAACGTGGCAGTGAACCCGTATAAGCAACAACTTCCTCTTACTCCGCTTCTCCGAAATGGTAAGAGAACCTCTCCAGCTTAAGTGACCAATCGACATATCTATGGCCTTCCGACTTGGCTCTGGTCGCCGCGCGCGTAGTCCTACCACCGACGAGGAAGCGGAGCATCAGCGCCGCCTTCGCTTCGTCCATCGCGCACCAAGGCATAACCCGCCCGCTCTGCACTGGCCGGTTGTTCAGCCCGCGGCGGCGGCGCTGGCCGTGGAGCCCCTCGCCAGCCGCTTCCCGTGCGGGCCGATGGATGCAGAGGCAGGGATCTCCCACGCAACCCCGCATGCGACGCCCGCTCGGCCCTGGCCGGCTTTTCCGCCCGCGCATGCCGCATGGTTTTCTTTGCCAGCAGGTGAGATCCCCTTCCCGGCCGGCGCGAACGATGCGGAGGCAGGGAGCTCCCGTGGCCAGCCGCCTAATCCGACCGCACTTCAGGCGGTGCCGGCCGTGGAGCCAGGCCGTTCTTTCGAAGCGCATCACGGCGACGCCCTTTGCAGGAGCAACACCGCCAAGGAGCTCGTATATAACGTGATGTTCCCGGCACTCTATAGATGCCGGGATGCTCTGCAAGCTTTCGTGCAGGCTAAGAATGCGGCGGCTGCAAATCCCAGGGACGCAGCATTGCAGCGGCGCGCCGATGAGGCTAAGGTGGCGCACGCTTTCCACCAGGCGTGCCTCGACAGGCTTAACATCCAGCACGGCTTCGTGCAACCGCCAAACGCCGCTCCAGCTAAGATCCAAAAATACTCCGGTGAGCATATCACTCCGGAGTAGAACAATCCAATTTCTAGTACTGTAGGAGTACTTTATTAGTGCACAAACCTGGCGAAATTAAAGGTGTGTTCTTTGTGTGTGATGTAAATCTAAAAATTTGAAGGTTCTAGCAAAAACATTTCTTCACAAATATTCGATGTGTTTGCTTGGCCTTATCTATATATCCGGTGAGCATATATGGATGCCAAATCCTTTACAAACTTTATATTTTTTAAGTGATCGATGTGCATGCATCTATCTCGCCATGGTAAATTAATGAAACAAGTTGCATATTTGCCAGAATTCCAAACTTCGTGAGCAGTATAGAGATCGAGACCTTAATTAATTATTATGAGTAGGATGCATGCATGCATGGCCATTTTCTAGGGTTTTAAAGGATACTAGAGCTTTTCTAGGTTAATTTGCAACTATATGTATATTTGTTTTCTAGTTCTGGGCTGATCATTAAACTCAACATTGAGTTGTAGATTATGTGAAATTAGCACCCTACCTTTTAATAAAGGTAAGATACCTGTGTATAGTGCTATTCCCGGGATCACTGATAGCACACACATTACAAAATATAGTAATCATTGCAATAGTATCAAATTACTACATCTTTGATCCAGAGGGTACAATAAAACCTTACAAATTGCATAGTCACATGGACTAGCTCAGAATAAACACAGCGGAAAGTAAATCAGCAATGAGCCTTCATCATCTTCATGTGCCACAGGCAGTCATGTTGGAATGTAGACTCGAGATCCTACCACGTACTTCTCCTCAGAAAATCCTGCACGTTTGAATATGCAGCCCCACGAATGGAGGTCAGTACAATGATGTACTGGCAAATGACACTTATATGGTGGCAGTTTTGGGCATGACTATCTACATGATATTTGGCAAGTGGAGTTTAGGCAAATTTGCATAAAGCCAATTTTATCCTACATTTTATTTAAAACAAAACATTTGAAAATCTTTGAATGACATTATGAAATCACACCATGGTTAAATCCTCCATGGGTTTTGAAATAATCACATGGTTACATCTCCCATGAGTTTTCAAAGGTTAATTCAAATTTTAAATACATTCAGAAAAGATGATGAGATTCCTCCGTACATTCCCTGCCTAGAAGCTCAAGTTGTCCATAACCGGGGACACGGCTAAGATCTTAGGTTTTTAACTCTCGAGAGGTTGCGCTCTTTACCCACAATTAACAACCAAGCCTTTTTGCCAAAATTCTTCATCTTCATTAAGGCCAGGACGAGGTCACTACGAAGCCTTTCTTTAGCAGCCCCTCTACCTACCGGATCCGCCCGTACCCTGAAACTCCACCCGCTGGCGGTACCCTAGGCGAGGTTTCCCACTAAGTACTTAGCTAAGACAGAGCCCATAATGTATTGTGGTTGCACTGGAAGCTATCTAAAAACAAGGACGACATAATAATCTCTCTAATCCTGGGTGGCAACCCCTATTCAACCGCGCACTCTCAGGCACCCACCCGTCCACTGGTCCATCCCCAGGGATCGGAGCCCTGAGCAGCCGCCCACCACTCAAACAATCCACCCAGGTGATTCATTAAGGGTTGTTAATTTTCACTTTTCAAACCATCACAATCGAAATAATGAAACAACATTTGGCATTTGATGTTGCAGAGCAAAAACAAAGTATCCTATCATTAGGTTCAGGAGTAGCTACACACTACTAGGGTTTGCTAAGCATAGCATAACACTTTTCTTTTGAAAACAAAATCCTACCATGCATACTAGTTTGAAAACACTAATGCATAATAAAATAAGTAGGAATTGAGCGTCACTTGCCTTTTTGGTAGTCGAAGCGCGTTCACTTCTCTTAATCAAAATACGTGCCTCTCCGTACAAACTATAACATAGAATATAGCACAACATAAACACACCATTCAACAACAACATCATAATCAAACAAGATAACAATCGGAAATCGCTCTATGGTACTAAGGTGTGGCATGAGGTTTGGCTTGCAGGATATGGCGGTGAGAATTTGGACGGAAAGTAACATGATTAGAAAGAATTGGATAATCTAAGATATAAATGAACAATATTTATGCTTTACAAATGCATGAAAAGAATTCGGAACGGCTTATGTGAATTGAATCACATAAGTGACAAAGAGTGCAACGACAATACTACTGAATAAGTGTGACAACAATTACTCAATAGTATGAATTACACATAGGCTTGGGTATGGACCAATGACATATGAAAGTACTCAACTTACTCATTTGTAAGTTGAATATTTTTAAACTAATTCAAAGGGGTGAATGAAAAAGAATTTGGATAGACACGATATTGGTTCAAGGTAAAGTGTCTAGTGGTATTGGTGTGTGGATGCGATCATAAGTTTCACCTTCACAAAAGAATCATGTTGAGAAAGGCTTATAGAAATCGATAATGGATATATACTCAAATTCTCATATTTGAATTTGAATATTTGCAAAGTGATTCAAATATTTTGGACGGTGGTGCTATTGGATGAAGTACTGTAAAGCAAGGCTTATGCAATTGACATAGTGTGACAACACTTATCAGAGTAGCACAAGGTCACACATAGCATTGGATATGAACTAATGATATATATGAACTACTCAAATAACTCATTTGAAGGTTTGAATAGTTCGGACTAACTGGAAGGATTGAATGGCATGAGGTTGTATAGGCATGAATGATATCGGGATTTGATTCACGGAGCCTAATGGATAACAAAGGTTCATCACATGTGATATGAGGTAGAGTATCTCCACCCTACTAAAGCAAGGTAAAAATCTAAACTATGACATGCCACACTTTACTCAAATAACGCAATTGTTATTTGAATAATATGAACTAGACAACCAGGGGTAAGCTGTGCATTATCTGTGAACATGCTAAAGAATTATAACTGATCCTGAAAGATGGGTATGTTCATAAGGATCAATTTGGCTAAAGGAACTATGTCGAAACCAGTTATAGGACTACACTTTTCGCGAAAAGTCATTAGATAAAGTTTTCCGGATGGAAGAACTTTCTACACTGGAGTTGTAGAGAATTCCATTACAAGCGTATCGCCAAAAGAATCTCTCGCAAAAATTTTGTAGGATTTATTTCATAGACGACATTGCGGAACAAATGAATACCGCGAAAATAAAGTGGGCGAAACTGCCACACAACATGTCTAACGTGATCTACGTGATTTGTTGATTCCAATGGTATAGGGTTTATCGAAATCCGACGGATAGAACTTAAGATATGAATTTTACAAAACTAAAATGGTTGCAGTTTTAATGGTGTACGAAAAGTTGTCCGAACAAGTTGCTCGGATGAGAAAACTTCCTACACGAAAGTTGTAGAGGATCTAATAAGAAACTTAACGGAAGAACCTAAACAGAGGTGTAGATCTACGGAAATAAAATTGCGAAGTTACGTACAAAAATCTACGTGAAAGTAGCGGAAATAAAATTATTACCGGGCAAGGGATGCATCGGGTCGCGGCGTTTTCCAAAATAGCGTTGCGAATGTTGCGACGCAGCCCAAAATAGCGTTGCGAATGTTGCGACGCGAAGGCTGCGTCGCGGTTGCCAATGTTGCCGCATCACAAACAGCGTCGCGGGAGAACAGCTCTACACGGACGTGTGAAGGCGCCGGGTGCTGCGTTTGGGGCTGCCTCATGGGGGTATTTATAGGCTATGGGCTGGAGGCAATTTACTTAAGGAAACGATGTGGGACTAAAAGAAAAAGGGAATTGGGAGCGGCGCGTGCAGCGCTGCCGTGACCGTGCGGGCATGCGCGTGGAGCTGGGCCGCGGTGCTGGGGCGGGGCAGCTTGGGCCGGCGCGGCCTGGGAAGGCGCGGGGCTGGCTGGGCCAGATCGGCCAAGTGGGCCGCAGTGTGGGCGACGTTACGCGGCCTGCCGCGCGCGGCGAGCGGGGCCGGGGCAGCTGTGCGGGCTGGGCCGTTCGGCCTGGCCGCGTTTCTTTTTGTTTTTTCAGAAATTGAAAAAATATTTGGAGGCTCAAAAATAATCGGAAAAATGCAAATGAGATACCGTTGGATTCGTTATGAAAAATGCTTCAATATGAGACTAAATTTGGAACAAAAATATAAACTTTATAAAACCAAAATTTGACATACATGTCTATGTGGCTATATTGCCTTTTAGGGTTTAAACTCTTTTATTAAATAAAATATTTTATAAGTTTCAAAACCTCCGAACAAAATATTGTATTGTTGGAAAATCTTTTGAAAACCAAGTTTTATGAAAACTCTATATTTTGCAAAAAACCTTTTTAATATCCCTTTGTGAAAATAAAATAATCATTTTATACATTTGGCCTATGTGTTTGATTTTCAAAATACTTTAAAATCGAAAAGTCTTTGAAAGCACTATTTTGAAATTAACTTGTAAATAACTTTAAAAAGTTTTAATTCTTTGTGAATTTTCAATCAAATTCAAACAATCAAGCATTAAATTTATTTTTATTTTACATTCCAAAATTTAGAAAATTTCGGGATGTGACAGACTACCACCCTTAAAAGAAATCTCGTCCTCGAGATTTGAGAAAGGTTAGAAAGTTTTGGGTTCCAGATGGACATGGGCGCTACCACCCTTAAAAGAACTTCTGTAGGTAGTCTTCTATCTTGGGTTTAGGCCAAGCTAATCTTGGATGGGACTTGACACCTCCGAGGATATTACTTGACAACAGGTCATATTTGGAAAACATATATGGCTTAGGGATTCTGATTTAACATCCAATAGGTAGTTATTATTCACCTATAGTGAACAACATATCTCTCCAAGGTGAGTCAAAAAGGTTCCTTCATAGTAGGGCTTCTACTCCAAATGGTTGGTTGACTTAATTTTGATACTGATGGGTCAAACGGAGAACCACTATGAGAGTACTTCAAGGCATCCTTCATCTTCTTACTTGAAATCTTTCACTATTTTTCATCTAGTGGTTGGGTCTTCAAACTCACCGTAGTCCTACGGTTGGCAGCACTTGCCTACTATAAGGGAATAATATTTCTCCACCCTAAGGTTCAGGCTTATCGGCGTCATCTCTTTCATAGGTATGTCTCTCTAGATTTACCATTCCTCATAACAAGAGCGAACAATAAGAGTAGTCGTCATGGGGGCCAATCCATGTCGCACCCAATCATTACCTTGTTTTCGGTTTGGTACATCTCGTATTCTAACTCTTGGTCAACCTCACAAATTTGATAAAAACTATTTCATGGAATAATTGAATCAATGTTTCAATCCCCATCATTGAATTGCTTTGAAAACACTTCTATCGATCCTTAACTAGAGTTTTGTGTATCTCACATCCTAGGCTTCTTCATCTGATAGGAAACATATAGGTTGATCTCACTACTGTTGTCTTCATGGCGAGTTGCCAAGAAAACATTCTCTGGGTTGGGTATAGATGAGAATAGATAGAAAGATTCTAAAGAAGATTTCCTACCCAAACACATCAAACTAAAGCAATTCAGCAAACAACAATCATCTAACATTCATCAAGCATCATGGTTAAACACAAACAAACTAGTATGGTCATACCTCAATTTGGTATGATCAATACTTTGCTACTTTATCGTTGGTTCACTAAAAGAGAACTAATGGTGGTCTGGTCTATTTCTATATTGGATGTTTCAAGTTTCTATTCTACTCCTTCGGTGTATCTTCGTGTGTTGTGCAGTCGCATCGAAGTCTTTCTTCAAGTTCTTCCTTGGTCTCTCATGCAACGCTTCCAGCAAAGTCGTAGAATGTCACATGAAGCAGCAGTCCCTCACTTCAGGCATAAGGTCATCATCTCTACTTGCTTGATGGTTTCATAAGGTAGGTCATCTAAGGCGAGAGGAAAACAATTCTGAAGATGAATTAGATGAGAATACAAGAGGTTCAAAATCCAAACATATTTTTAATTAAAATAGGATTAGACAAAATTTTCATCCTAGGGTCTTCCTATTTCTAATCCAAACCTAGGGTCTCGATCCTACAGGCAACACTATGCTCTGATACCATTCTGTAGCACCCTACCTTTTAATAAAGGTAAGATACCTGTGTATAGTGCTATTCCCGGGATCACTGATAGCACACACATTACAAAATATAGTAATCATTGCAATAGTATCAAATTACTACATCGTTGATCCAGAGGGTACAATAAAACCTTACAAGTTGCATAGTCACATGGACTAGCTCAGAATAAACACAGCGGAAAGTAAATCAGCAATGAGCCTTCATCATCTTCATGTGCCACAGGCAGTCATGTTGGAATGTAGACTCGAGATCCTACCACGTACTTCTCCTCAGAAAATCCTGCACGTTTGAATATGCAGCCCCACGAATGGAGGTCAGTACAATGATGTACTGGCAAATGACACTTATATGGTGGCAGTTTTGGGCATGACTATCTACATGATATTTGGCAAGTGGAGTTTAGGCAAATTTGCATAAAGCCAATTTTATCCTAAATTTTATTTAAAACAAAACATTTGAAAATCTTTGAATGACATTATGAAATCACACCATGGTTAAATCCCCCATGGGTTTTGAAATAATCACATGGTTACATCTCCCATGAGTTTTTCAAAGGTTAATTCAAATTTTAAATACATTCAGAAAAGATGATGAGATTCCTCCGTACATTCCCTGCCTAGAAGCTCAAGTTGTCCATAACCGGGGACACGGCTAAGATCTTAGGTTTTTAACTCTCGAGAGGTTGCGCTCTTTACCCACAATTAACAACCAAGCCTTTTTGCCAAAATTCTTCATCTTCATTAAGGCCAGGACGAGGTCACTACGAAGCCTTTCTTTAGCAGCCCCTCTACCTACCGGATCCGCCCGTACCCTGAAACTCCACCCGCTGCGGTACCCTAGGCGAGGTTTCCCACTAAGTACTTAGCTAAGACAGAGCCCATAATGTATTGTGGTTGCACTGGAAGCTATCTAAAAACAAGGACGACATAATAATCTCTCTAATCCTGGGTGGCAACCCCTATTCAACCGCGCACTCTCAGGCACCCACCCGTCCACTGGTCCATCCCCAGGGATCGGAGCCCTGAGCAGCCGCCCACCACTCAAACAATCCACCCAGGTGATTCATTAAGGGTTGTTAATTTTCACTTTTCAAACCATCACAATCAAAATAATGAAACAACATTTGGCATTTGATGTTGCAGAGCAAAAACAAAGTATCCTATCATTAGGTTCAGGAGTAGCTACACACTACTAGGGTTTGCTAAGCATAGCATAACACTTTTCTTTTGAAAACAAAATCCTACCATGCATACTAGTTTGAAAACACTAATGCATAATGAAAATAAGTAGGAATTGAGCGTCACTTGCCTTTTTGGTAGTCGAAGCGCGTTCACTTCTCTTAATCAAAATACGTGCATCTCCGTACAAACTATAACATAGAATATAGCACAACATAAACACACCATTCAACAACAACATCATAATCAAACAAGACAACAATCGGAAATCGCTCTATGGTACTAAGGTGTGGCATGAGGTTTGGCTTGCAGGATATGGCGGTGAGAATTTGGACGGAAACATGATTAGAAAGAATTGGATAATCTAAGATATAAATGAAGAATATTTATGCTTTACAAAAGCATGAAAAGAATTCGGAACGGCTTATGTGAATTGAATCACATAAGTGACAAATAGTGCAACAACAATACTACTGAATAAGTGTGACAACAATTACTCAATAGTATGAATTACACATAGGCTTGGGTATGGACCAATGACATATGAAAGTACTCAATTTACTCATTTGTAAGTTGAATAGTTTTAAACTAATTCAAAGGGGTGAATGAAAAAGAATTTGGATAGACACGATATTGGTTCAAGGTAAAGTGTCTAGTGGTATTGGTGTGTGGATGCGATCATAAGTTTCACCTTCACAAAAGAATCATGTTGAGAAAGGCTTATAGAAATTGATAATGAATATATACTCAAATTCTCATATTTGAATTTGAATATTTGCAAAGTGATTCAAATATTTTGGACGGTGGTACTATTGGATGGAGTACTGTAAAGCAAGGCTTATGCAATTGACATAGTGTGACAACACTTATCAGAGTAGCACAAGGTCACACATAGCATTGGATATGAACTAATGATATATTGAACTACTCAAATAACCCAATTGAAGGTTTGAATAGTTCGGACTAACTGGAAGGATTGAATGGCATGAGGTTGTATAGGCATGAATGATATCGGGATTTGATTCACGGAGCCTAATGGATAACAAAGGTTCATCACATGTGATATGAGGTAGAGTATCTCCACCCTACTAAAGCAAGGTAAAAATCTAAACTAGGACATGTCACACTTTACTCAAATAACTCAATTGTTATTTGAATAATATGAACTAGACAACCAGGGGTAAGCTATGCATTATCTGTGAACATGATAAAGAATTATAACTGATCCTGGAAGATGGGTATGTTCATAAGGATCAATTTGGCTAAAGGAACTATGTCGAAACCAGTTATAGGACTACACTTTTCGCGAAAAGTCATTAGATAAAGTTTTCCGGATGGAAGAACTTTCTACACTGGAGTTGTAGAGAATTCCATTACAAGCGTATCGCCAAAAGAATCTCTCGCAAAAAGTTTGTAGGATTTATTTCATAGACGATGTTGCGGAACAAAGGAATACCGCGAAAATAAAGTGGGCGAAACTGCCACACAACATGTCTAACGTGATCTACGTGATTTGTTGATTCCAATGGTATAGGGTTTATCGAAATCCGACGGATAGAACTTAAGATATGAATTTTACAAAACTAAACAGAAGTGGTTGCAGTTTTAATGGTGTACGAAAAATTGTCCGAACAAGTTGCTCGGGTGAGAAAACTTCCTTCACGAAAGTTGTAGAGGATGTGTAGATCTACGGAAATAAAATTGCGAAGTTACGTACAAAAATCTACGTGAAAAGAGCGGAAATAAAATTATTACCGGGCGAAAATAAAATTATTACTGGGCGAGGGATGCATCGGGTCGCGGCGTTTTCCAAAATAGCGTTGCGAATGTTGCGACGCGAAGGCTGCGTCGCGGTTGCCAATGTTGCCGCATCACAAACAGCGTCGCGGGAGAACAGCTCTACACGGACGTGTGAAGGCGCCGGGTGCTGCGTTTGGGGCTGCCTCATGGGGGTATTTATAGGCTATGGGCTGGAGGCAATTTACTTAAGGAAACGATGTGGGACTAAAAGAAAAAGGGAATTGGGAGCGGCGCGTGCAGCGCTGCCGTGACCGTGCGGGCATGCGCGTGGAGCTGGGCCGCGGTGCTGGGGCGGGGCAGCTTGGGCCGGCGCGGCCTGGGAAGGCGCGGGGCTGGCTGGGCCAGATCGGCCAAGTGGGCTGCAGTGTGGGCGACGTTACGCGGCCTACCGCGCGCGGCGAGCGGGGCCGGGGCAGCTGTGCGGGCTGGGCCGTTCGGCCTGGCCGCGTTTCTTTTTGTTTTTTCAGAAATTGAAAAAAATATTTGGAGGCTCAAAAATAATCGGAAAAATGCAAATGAGATACCGTTGGATTCGTTATGAAAAATGCTTCAATATGAGACTAAATTTGGAACAAAAATATAAACTTTATAAAACCAAAATTTGACATACATGTCTATGTGGCTATATTGCCTTTTAGGGTTTAAACTCTTTTATTAAATAAAAGATTTTATAAGTTTCAAAACCTCCGAACAAAATATTGTATTGTTGGAAAATCTTTTGAAAACCAAGTTTTATGAAAACTCTATATTTTGCAAAAAACCTTTTTAATATCCCTTTGTGAAAATAAAATAATCATTTTATACATTTGGCCTATGTGTTTGATTTTCAAAATACTTTAAAATCAAAAGTCTTTGAAAGCACTATTTTGAAATTAACTTGTAAATAACTTTAAAAAGTTTTAATTCTTTGTGAATTTTCAATCAAATTCAAACAATCAAGCATTAAATTTATTTTTATTTTACATTCCAAAATTTAGAATATTTCGGGATGTGATTATGTGAAATTAGTACATGCCATAAAATATAGTAATTTTTATGTACCCTACGAGGCAGTACGTGTGGTGTACCCTTAATTATTAATTGGTAGACATGTACCGTTGGCATGTTTGAAGAAAATTTGAATTTGGAAGAAGTTTTTAAAGTAAAATTAACGCAAGCACAAAATCATGTGTGATGGTGAAATTTCTAGAACAAATTAATACAAACCTAGTAATATGAGTTTGTTTGGCTTTCTGCCCACAAGTGAGTATTGTGCGCATGTACTTTGATGCAAAATCCCGCCATACAAAACTTTTTAGTTATCATATGACCTCAAGTTTGGAAGAGATCGTATTTTAAGCAACTTCACAAACAAGAGATTCTAACAATTATATGCATGCATGAAAGAATGATTTCCCTTTTTATTACTGTACAAAAATGGCTAGATGTGTGTTAATTGTGAAGGAGGGCTACCAAATTTTAACAGTTGCACATTATTGTCATAATTCCACCTTTTGGAAGCAGTAGGGTAGACATGCTTTCCGCTTGGTAGGATGTGTTAGTGCCATCAATTTTGTAGATATAGGTTCAAGGATTTGTTCATCTTAATCTGCAACTATATATGGATTTTTAAGCTTTTGCCTAGTAATTAAACTCATAATTGAAATAATGTAGGTTATTTAACTACATACATGCCATAAATTCTGACAGGAAATACTTGGACGTGCCTTGCGAGGGTGGTAACAAACAAGAACACAATGACCAAACTTCAAATGCCAATCCACCCACCAAGCTATACGATTGGCATGTACAATCGATCGACTCCTTCTAATCAAATTTGAATACAATAGAAGAAGTTTAAAAAAATTTCAAAATGAGATCAACTTGTGCATTGAGTCATCCTTTGTTATTTATTTGCTTGTAAAAATAGAAACATAGGCATATGAATGTATTCGAAACACTTCACTTTTCAACGGGGAAGGGACCCGAAGGTCCCAGAAAAAAAAAAAAGATTACAATAGTAGTACTCCTTTGAGAAGGCAGTAGAAGAAGGATCCTCGAAGAGCCAAATGCTTTTATTATCCACAGCTGTTCGGCTCTTTTCCTTCTCGTGTAAGCTATCGCGCAATGATTATACTAATGGTCGGATGGTAGTACAACCATTTTCGCAAACTTCTGCGCCCTTCGTCATGTCAGCATCGTATCCCAGTGTGCAAGCAGTCTGCTCGAATGAAATACTCCTAAGTACGTACGGTATTCCCTCCAAAGACACACCACACGGTATTCCCTCCAAAGACGCACCGTCGCCCCGATCTGCTCGAATGAAATACTCCAAAATACTTCTGCGCCCTTCGTCATGTCAGCATCGTATCCCAGTGTGCAAGCAGTCTCCTATGAAATGGAGACGACATTTTGTTGAAAAGTGTCGGTGCATGCTATATACCACACTAGTATGAGAAAACCAGAGGTGCATGAGATGGACTTGAAGATATGTACATCGGGAAATAGGTGAATCGGCCTTTACGCAGAGTTTGGGCTAGTTAGCCCGTGTATCTTAATATAGTAGGCTACGTAGAAGTTAGAGTTTATCTCGTGCACGGTTTGGTGCACGCCCACATTAGAAAGTCCCCGGACTATAAATATGTATCTAGGGTTTATGGAATAAACAACAACCAACGTTCACCACAAACCAATCTCGGCATCGCCAACCTCTTCGTTCGAGGGTTTCTCCGGTACCATGCTGCCTAGATCGCATCTTGCGATCTAGGCAGCACAGCCTGCCTACGTTGTTCATGCGTTGTTCGTATCGAAGCCTTTTTGATGGCGAGCAACGTAGTTATCATAGATGTGTTAGGGTTAGCATTGTTCTTAGCATCATATGCTGTCGTAGTGCAACCCTTGCGCATCTAGCCGTCCTTGTGCCTCATCATGGGTGCAGGGGCGGCACCTCGCTTGATCGTTATTTAGTAGATCTGATCCGTTACGGTTGCTCCTTGATTCATCAAGGATTAGTTTGACATCTGCAATAGTTAGGCCTTACAAAGGGTTGGAGGATCCAGCGGCGCGTAGGGTGTAGTTTGCTGGCCCTAGACAGGATGTTCCGAGGATCAACCTCGTGTTGGTTTTTAGGCCTTGTCTAGGATTGGCTTACGATCACCGCGCGAGCGCGAGGCCCAATCGTGAGTAGGATGATCCGATTATGCGGTGAAAACCCCAAATCGTCGTGGATCTCATATGCTTTATCTTGATCAAGCAGACCACCATATATTCGGCCACCTTGGACGAATCATGGGTGGATCGGCTCCATGAGCCGATTCACAGATAACCTGAGAGCCGATCGAGGCTCGTATTTAACGTGTACGTGTGTGCCCCAGAAACTAAGCGAGGCATCATCCACACCTTCCTGACCAGGTATAGGTCGTGGCACGCCCTGCAATTTGCATCGGCGCGCGACTGGAGGCTTTGCGGGTGCCGCTCGAGGGACTCGGGCCACCGCAGCCCTAGTTGTTCCCCTACGGTTGACTACCACCGCCCACGCGGTTTCTGACGTCAACACATTTCGCACGCCCGGTGGACGATCCTCAACATCCACCACATCGCCATCTACATCTGAGATGGCGGAAAGCACTCCGGTCAAGTACGAGGACCTGGCCGACAAGCTCAAGAAGAAGCATAACAAGGTCAAGGCGGTCCTCGGAACCGAACTCGTCGGCTCCTGTGGGAAGACCCGTTCGCACGGCATCGAGCTCGACGGAGACACACGCCCGTTGCCTGATGTCAACACGGTCGATCTCAGCCACTCCATAAGAGAACCAGGGTTCTTTTCGATGCCAATATGGCAGGGTTCGTGATTCGCCATGACGCGGACAAACCAGAGAGCAGCACTCTCGTGGCAAAGAGAAAGAGGAGGCCGTTCCACGGACCGGCCCCAAGACGACGATAAACGATACCTGGCCGAGGAGGAGGTGAGAAACATACGGCATCCACGCCTATTATCCGAGCATCTCCTCAGCAAATATGAACAGCCATACGACCGACGTCGCGGCAACGACGATGAAGGATATCGTCGGTCTAATGCAAACAGGGGTATCGTCGCATGACAAACGACGACGGTACGAACGTCGCGCCGAGGGAGGTCAAAGGAGCAAGACAACATGGACAAGCACTGGACTGTCCCTTCTTCAAACATTGCTGGGACTCGGAATGAGCCGATTGCCAACAATCGAGAACTGCCCAATGCACAAGAAAGGAGAAGGACGAACGGTTTCAAAGTTCAAACGTCTAGGACCTCTCCCACCTCGAGCAAACGGACTGAGTCATCTCAAGAAGAAGACTTCGAGGAGTCGATGGAGAAGAAGATAGGTACCACCGGCCAAGGTGGTGCCCTGATGGACTCAGCCAGTCTCGGGAGCGCCGGGTGCAGGCGCCGCGAAGCTTGGAAGAAGCCGAGGCACGTACTGTACATGTTGAGAAGAGCGCGGCCCGATCTGGCCGCGAAAATCCAGCAAATAGTGGAGACAAAGGCGCGCCCGCCAAAGAAAGAGTGGCGCCCCAAGCAAAGGAAAGCCGATGATGAAACATCGGCTGGCACAAACATGGTGCTCGTTCGTCCGGCGAAGTGTAGAGCTCCACGATTACACGATGCACCCGAGGTGGACAACAGCAAGCGCACCAACGTGATAAAGTCGGAGATTGGGCTGGTTTTATCCACCGGCCTGGGCAAGTAGCAAGACGACGTCAATAAGCAAACGTGGCGAGGCTGATCCTTGCGATCGGCCCCCCAAAAAATTTATGAAGGGACATTACAAAACCTTCACCGAGCAAGCAACGTGGAGGCCGATTCCAGCAATCGGCCAAAATTATCCTCACCATCTATTTTGCCTGGGATCAACATTTGACCCAACAGGGACTACCTGAAGAGCCGATACCATCAATTCTCTTGACAGAATCGGCTCGGGAGGCACCTAGGTGGATAAAACATGAGGATATGAGATAATTTTATCAAGCATGGGGGCCGATACACAAATCGGCCTAAAAATTTAAAATTTTACAGCCGATGCAAGGGCATCGACGTTAGAATTGAGAAGTAGCATGCGCCCATCGACTCTAGTGGAATTATGCGATGGAATCGAGTCTCCACCAAATCCGGCCATGGTGCCTCTCGTTGTTTCGAGGGAATAAAACAATGGAAGTTTCTTCAGCTGCTTGAGCCGATCGGGTTGAACCTTTTTGTCGAGGATTTCCAATCTTTGGGGCTAGTTCAGCTGGTTATCGGCTGTCTGAGGAAGAAAGGGGATCTCGCCTCGAGTAAGGCTCGGGGGGGCAGCAGGCTCGGGTAAGGCTCGGGGGGCAGCAAGCCTGGTGGATACTCTGTTTTGCTCTGTTTAGAGAACCGATTGGGATACCATCGGCTGATCCTTCATTTGCAACCTTCTTCACAAATGATGAGTATCAAGAGGATTATTGGGTTTGGTGGAAAAATTGGGTTTTCCTGAAGATCCCATTCTCTCGCAGATTTAGAAAATCATCGCTGAAGAAGGAAAGGGCGAATTTCAAAGGACCGATGCGGTGCTATCGGCTCATTACGCATTGGCAAAGGGGACGAATCGGCAAGGTCAGTAGAAGAGGGAATCGGCTCAATTAAACTCAAAGAAATCGGCAAAATCAAACTGGGAAATTCTTCATTGACAAACTAGAGTTCTTACATAAAGAGCTGATTGCTCTCAAAAGAAGACCCTAGGGGCTACATTGCCCCGTGCTACTGCTGGCCCTAAGCTAAGACCCTATCTAGGGGCCGTTGCCTCCCTCGTCGCCGCCATCATCGCCGCCACGTCACTGGCCATCGTCGCTCGTAGCGACCGCCGGCAGGACCTTCGTTGTCCTCGTCTTCTTCATCGCCGCGTCGTCATCGGCGTCGAAATCGCTGAGATTGCCGGCCAGGGCAGGGCGCTTGGCGGCTCGTCTGAGGAGTGGTCATCTTCTTCCTCCTCCGCTCCTCCTCTTCGGAGGGGGTCCCGTCCCAGAAGGTGGTCGCCGTCGCTTTCCTCCACCGTTTCCTCATTGGCAAGGAAGCGGAGGTCGCTCTCCCCGTCGGTCGGGACCGGTCGTCCTCGACCGGTAGAGTCGTGGCTTGGCTCATCCCGGCCTCAATGGCGCGGCGATGTCGGCCGCGTGGCTTCTTCCGGGTTCCACTCAAGCTCGGCCGGAAGGGGGAGGACTGCGCAAAGATCCGACGAAGAAGAGGACATGGTGGTAGAGGAGGGTACTGGTGCAAAGAGGATGAGGGAGAGATCTACGAGAAGTGGCCGAATAAAAGGGGAATATATGGTTTAATGCCAAAGCAGCTCCCGAGGACGTGGTGCCGTAACCGTCAAGTCGTGCAGAGAAGGCGAGGCATCACGTCATCATAAAGAAACTGCGACGGTTCTGCCACGACATGACCCTTCGAAGCAGATGGTTTTGCAATTATCATTATCAAAACCAGGGGACATGTGTTATCACCAGAATTTGACCAAACCAGAGGTGGGCCGCGATCGGATGGACTTGAAGATATGTACATCAGGAATAGGTGAATCGGCCTTTATGCGAAGTTTGGGCTAGTTAGCCCGTGTATCTTAATATAGTAGGCTACATAGAAGTTAGAGTTTATCTCGTGCACGGTTTGGTGCACGCCACATTAGAAAGTCCCCGGACTATAAATATGTATCTAGGGTTTATGGAATAAACAACAACCAACGTTCACCACAAACCTCTCGCATCGCCAACCCCTTCGTCTCGAGGGTTTCTCCAGTAAGCACCATGCTGCCTAGATCGCATCTTGCGATCTAGGCAGCACGAGCCTGCCTACGTTGTTCATGCGTTGCTCGTATCAAGCCTTTTTGATGGCGATCAACGTAGTTATCATAGATGTGTTAGGGTTAGCATTGTTCTTAGCATCATATGCCGTCGTAGTGCAACCCTTGCGCATCTAGCCGTCCTTGTGCCTCATCATGGGTGCAGGGGCACCTCGCTTGATCGTTATTTAGTAGATCTGATCCGTTACGGTTGCTCCTTGATTCATCAAGGATTAGTTTGACATCTGCAATAGTTAGGCCTTACAAAGGGTTGGAGGATCCAGCGGCGCGTAGGGTGTAGTTTGCTGGCCCTAGACAGGATGTTCCGAGGATCAACCTCGTGTTGGTTTTTAGGCCTTGTCTAGGATTGGCTTACGATCACCGTGCGCGAGCGCGAGGCCCAATCGTGAGTAGGATGATCCGATTATGCGGTGAAAACCCCAAATCGTCGTGGATCTCATATGCTTTATCTTGATCAAGCAGGACCACCATATATTCGGCCACCTTGGACGAATCATGGGTGGATCGGCTCCATGAGCCGATTCACAGATAACCGAGAGCCGATCGAGGCTCGTATTTAACGTGTACGTGTGTGCCCTGCAGGAAACTAAGCGAGGCATCATCCACACCTTCCTAACCAGGTATAGGTCAGGCCTGCAATTGCATCGGCGCGACCAGAGGCTTTGCGGTCGCTCGAGGGACCGGGGCCAGCCGCAGCCCTAGTTGTTCCCGGCTCTACGGTGTTGACCAGTCACTGCCCGCCGGTGGGTTTCTGACGTCAACAATACCACACTAGTATGAGAGTTTTTACAGCATTATTCCGATTTCCACAGAATGCATTAAATTTGGACGCGATGCCACACTGACAAGAGTGGTTTAAACAAGGCCATTATTTTTATTATGTTATAGTATTACTACAATACTCCAAGGTAGCACTAGTAGCCTTCGGTTGTACTCTGCCGGTCGCGCTGCCTCATTCGACCAGACTTTATTCTTCTTCTCATATATATATACAAAATACTGTCTGCCGAGGTTCGATGACCGCACCGTCGCCCTCTCCGCGCCGCCGTCTTGGGCCGCGCCACCATTCTCCCCGCCGAGTTCTCCCCCGTCCCCGACGCACCACCATCAAGCACCACCGGACCGATCTTCGCAGGTATGTACATCTCCAACCTCCGGCGAGTACAGAGGTTCATCGGTCATTGTGTTCGATATAACCTTAATTTGGGGATTGCAATGTGAGTAACTTACTGGGTTTTCTAGGAAATGAAAACGGCGGCGCTCGATGCCTACACTGCATCGGCGGATACATGGAAAGCGGAGACGGATGCTCTGCATGCATCGGCGGAGACATGTAAAGCGGATGCGGATGCGGATGCGGAGGCAAAGGCGAAGGCGGTGGCTAGGACGGGCCCGGGCGCTGTGGCAAATGCTCGTATCGAAGCTGCATTTTGTTGGAAAGTCTTGGCGCGTGCTTCGAGAGTTTTGGCGGCGCAGCCGGGAGAACCGTCGGAGGCTTCGAAGCTGGCTGCTTTGAACGCGTCGAGAGCTTGGATGGTGACTTCATCTAAGGCGGCGCTTGTTGCATATGATCGTGACTCGTCAACCCCTTTGTAAGTTCTACCTTCCCCAACTGCAATGAGGTTAGATCTGGTGGATTGGGTTTTTTGCCCAAACCAGACGTGATGATGCATTGAGATGTTTTTGTATTTTTGATGATGCATTCTGCTTCTTTTGTAATTTGGGTGATTCATTATGCTTTTTAGGTAGTAATTTTTCTGATGCACTCACCTCTTCAGGAATTTTTCATGGTTTTTTTTTGTTTTTTCTTTCTGTCAACCTAGCTAATGCTCTCCGCTGTTTAGCCAAAAGTTGGATGATGCATTGTACCGTTTACATATATTTTACTCTGATGATGCATTTTGCTCTTTTAGCCTTTTAGGTAATTTTTCTGATTCCTTGAACAGTGTGGGAAATTTCGATGAAGAATTTTGCTGTCAACTTAGATGATGTATTGTGTTGTTTACATTTTATTACCTATATCAAAGCTAACCCCATCTGATGTTACCACAGCGTTTTGGGTCCTGTAGAGGTCTCTTTTTCCTCCAATCGTGTTGACACATTAGCAATTATTACTGTATATGCGAGATTGCCTTCCGTTGGTGCGTCCTATTTTTGTGGTGTTTTTTTTTGCAAATTAAGGGCTTCATTGATTATGCAACAGGATTACAATTGCATTGTCCTTTTTACAATATTTTGATTTTGCTGATGCATTGTGTTGTTCACATTATTTTGATTTTGCTGATGCATTGTCCTGTTTACATTATTTTGATTTTGCTGATGCATTGTGCTGTTTACACTATTTTGATTTTGCTGATGCACCATGCAGTTTAGGAAACTTTGATGATGAATTAGATGATGCATTTTGCTGCTTAGTCAAATTAGATGTTGCATTTTTTTAAAAAAATAGATGATGCAGTGTGTTGTTTACATAATTTTGACGATGCATCGTGCGATTTGCATAATCCTACCAGCTTCAGTCGAAGGACACCCACAACAATCAACGATCTGCCTGGAGATGTAGTCTCTCAGATTCTTGTCAGGCTTCCTCCCCATCCAACCTGCTTACTAGCTGCATCAGGCACCAAGAAAGCATGGAGGCAATGTATGGGAAGCAATTATTTCAGAAAGCTAACTGTGTCACACAACGGAGGAAACCCGTTGCTAGGGTTTTTCACCAACAACTCGAGGACAATCGATTCATCACAGAGCATGATCTTCACCCGGCCATCTTGAAGATGCTGGCAATCCCGTCTCAAGTGAACGGTCCCAAAATCTATGTCCTGGGATGCCGCGATGGTATGGTGCTACTCCATTCTAATGTATCCAAGGGTATATATCAGTCTGGGATCCAATTAGGCAAGTTCTCACAGCGATACCAGAACCACCATTGTGGCGCAATCACACAATTGAAAGCAGCGGCTCAATTCTCTGTTCGAGAAACAACTCTGAACCGTTTACACATTGTGGCAAGTTCTCGGTTGTTTGGATAACAACTAAACGTTACGATGCACAGGCTCATATCTACTCACCAGATTCAAAAGAATGGGAGTTTCTAGCTCGATCAACTCCGATGCTGTCAGAGATTGACCGTAGACCGGCAACTCTCATAGGGGGTATTTTGTACTGGCCAACGAAGTCTAGATATATCATTGAGCTTGACCATGCAAAGAAGGCTCTGAAATATATTCAGTGCCCTCATGAGACGCATGATATATTCATGCTTAACATTCACATCTTCAAGGGACATAATGGAGATGTTGCCCTTGCTGTTATAAGAGACTTCACCCTACAAACATGGGCCAGTACAAGATCATCAACAGGCGATCACGAGTCATGGACATGTCATATAAATTTTGAATTGGATACTTTTTTTGGCCTTGACACATCATTTCCATACAATTGGAAACATGCAGTAAGGTTACTCTGCGTATTTGAGGACAAAAATGAGCTGGTTGTACGGGCAAAGGAGGGAGTATTCCAATTAGATATGAGCAACTGGCAGTGGAGAAAGTACAATTCTGCTAGACGTTGGTGCACTTTACATCCCTACTCAGTTAGACCGGGTTAGTCATTCATATGTAACCTTTGCATTCATTTACATATGACTTTTGCTGATCAATTTGTTCATTTCCTGACAGTAACCGACCTGATCCAGAGTGCAACATCAAGGACACGAAAAAGAACGCGCTGTCAGGAACCCATCTAATTCAAAGTTCAACATCCATAAGAGAAAAGGAAGTCGCATATGAAGGAGCAAGGCTTGTTTGGGCAAGAAGTGATAGCCCAGCTTTTGTTTGGTCTGATGTCTTTTAGTTTTCGTTCTGGTGGAAATGTCGCTGCACCATTTGTTTGTACTGCAGCTCCATAGTGCTAGCTGCTAGTACGTTGGCGCTGTCCTACGTCTGCTTGTTTTGGGGGCATAAATATGCCACGAAACCTTTGTTTTATGTGATCAAACGGTCATCTCTGCATGTATATGTTCGGGTTCTGATGAAACCTTTTTTGTGATCTGTACATATATTTGAGTCAGTCTGTGTTTTGTTTTATGATGGGCAGGAGTATTTGTTTTACTACACCATTGTTTATCCGAATTGTATTACTCACTCTATTCAAAAAGTTAGCGGCTCACCTTTTTCCTTCAAGATACGGATGTATCTACACACTAAAAACATATATAGATGAAACCATCTTCAGACAAAGTTTAGTCACTTTTGTATGGACGGGGGTAGTATTATTTATGTTGTGCTCCCAAACAAGCAGACATCGGACAGCGCCTGTTTAAAGTTCATATGTGTAATCTTATTCCCTTTGGAAGTTAAGCATTAAACTCTACTAGTACAACCGTGGTGGTCTTGTGATGTAGTACTCTTTTGATGCATTTGTGATGTAGTAGTACAGTACTTTTTTTTGAACTGGTATAGTACTATCTAAGAAGAGTACTCCCTCCGATTCACATTCATTTTACACCAAGAAATATGGATCGGAGCGAGGGAGTAAATTAAACATGGCATCTCGTGCATGAAGCTTGACAGATCGATCAGGTTGGCTAGAATGGCAATACAATGCTCCTCATTAGGCAAATGCATGCCATGTACGATAGTATATACATCCAGTAAAGAAGTCTATACTGACATAAAAAAGACTACATTGGGGATGAGAGTCAATTGGGGAATCTACAATACATAAAATCTTGCTCGTAGCTGATTTTGGCTAAGAGGGTTTTACTCACATTACACGTGCCACTTTCCTTGTCTGCAAAACAAGTTCCAATAAAGGAAGAGGAAAGAAGAGGACATTGTGGGCGAGATTGAACACCTTTTTATGTGTTAAGCTGAGGCCTTGTTTAGCTGAGGATTTCGACTTAGGCCTAACAGCTCAGCACACCCAGAAATAAATTTCCTTGCGCGCACCACTGTCAGCAAAAATAACAAAATTAGCACGCAAGATTAAGAACGAAGTGAATTTAAGTAACTTGGTTAGCTTTTCAAGCAATATATTCAGAGAAAGAGCACACATGTCCGGCTAGAAATAATCGTAAGAGAAGAACAATAAATCTAAGGCATCCCACTTCATATGCAGAAGGGACGCGACAGCGCATGGATTCATACCTTGAGTCGACTGGCTCGTAGAAGGGCGGTCGCGCCTCGAGGATGCCGACGTCTCCACCTCGATCTCACATGTGAATGCTTCTCGGTGCGCCACGCCATGTAGAAGATCTATCAAAGAGGAGAGCCCGATGACGCTACCGACGCCTCAACCTTGATAGCACCGGCTTGTTGCTCCGCACCGAGATGCGCCACGTGCAAGATTTAGCGGATGCGCCAATTTTAGAGATATGTCATGATCGTTGTAACAAATTTCAACATGATGATGATTTGATCCTGCACTCGGCCTTGAACATAAGTACTAGTACAGTCTCACAATTTTTTTTATCATTATACTTTGCGAGATTTAGCGGATGCGCCAAATTCAGAGATAGATCATGATCATGGTAACACAATTTTCAATGTAATGATGATTTGATGTTGCACTAGACCTTGAACATAAGTACTAGTACGGTCTCACAATTTTGTATCATTATACTTTGCAAGTTTTAGCGGATGCGCCCATTTTCAGAGGATCATGGTAACAAATTTTCAACGTGATGATGATTTGATGTTGCACTCAACCTTGAACAAGTACTACTACTGTCTTACAATTTCTTTATCATTATACTTTGCAAGATTTAGCAGATGCGCCAAATTCAGAGATAGATCATGATCATGGTAACAAATTTTCAACGTGATGATGATTTGATGTTGCACTCGAACTTGAACAGAAGTACTAGTACAGTCTCACAACTTTTTATCATTATACTTTGCGAGATTTAGCGGATGCGCCAAATTCAGAGATAGATCGTGATCATGGTAACACACTTTTCAATGTAATGATGATTTGATGTTGCACTCGACCTTGAACATAAGTACTAGTACGGTCTCACAATTTTGTATCATTATACTTTGCAAGTTTTAGCGGATGCGCCCATTTTCAGAGGTAGATCATGATCATGGTAACAAATTTTCAACGTGATGATGATTTGATGTTGCACTCGACCTTGAACAGAAGTACTAGTATGGTCTCACAATTTTTATTATCATTATACTTTGAAAGATATAGCGGATGCGCCAATTTCAGAGATAGATCATGATCATGGTAACAAATTTTCAACGTGATGATGATTTGATGTTGCACTCGGCCTAGAATAGAAGTACTAGTACGGTCTCACAATTTTTTTATCATTATACTTTGATATAGCGGATACGCTAATTTCAGAGATAGATCATGACCATGGTAGTGACCAATATTCAAGGTGATGATGATTTGATTTTGCACTCGGCCTTGAACAGAGGTACTAGTACGGTCTCACAATTTTTTATCATTATACTTGGACCTTAGCAAAATTCAAAATCTCATAGCGGCAAAACTTCCCGCTTACAAAATACAAAAATTTCACACGCTTCCAAATTCCCATTCTACCCCGTGGAGATGACAAAAGTCGGTTGGTGGGGGGGTCTGCCCGTCATTTTTTGGATCACCACCTCCCTAGCCCGGAAACCTCCCAAAAAATTCATTTCCCTCAGACCACCCACCGGAACTTCCCAAGTCCCTCTCTCCCACCTCCACGACCACCGCACCGAACATCCCCGCCGGACTTCCCCGCCTACCCGAGGCCTCGCGATCCTCGTCATCCGGCGGCCTGCCGGAGCCGCTTCATCGACGCCGTCATCAACCGGACCGGATCATCCCCGCCGAACCTCGAAACCATATGCTCATCCAGCAGTCTACCGCAGTCGCTTCAGCTGCGGCATCGTCCACCCCACCGGAGCCGCTTCGCCGGATCCGTCGTCCACCGCATCGGATCTTGCTCACCGACACCGCTGTGCATGAACCGGATCTGCTTCACCGGCGCCGTGCATGATCTAAACTCTTCTACTGTCGCTTTTCTATTGCTTGCCTGCAAGTTCTTGTTTAATCTTGGGGGAACCTGTTTGTGCTAACGACGCGCCGTTACGTTTTTGCAGATGAGATGAGTAACCATGAAGTGTAATGGCCGTCTCTCCAACCCCAAGTAGCACATGTAGCGTACTTCATCACCGGATCTATCAACCCCAGGAAGATCTGCTGTGACTCCCACAGAGTGCTTCTCCTAATGTAAGTCCCTTGTTTTAGCGCCATGTTCTGGGTTCAAATGCTTGTTTGTCTGAAGCTCTTTAGTTCATTCCTAGCTATGACCGTAACACCTTGCTATTTTCTACTTCATTGCTAACTTTAAGCGATTGAACATTTTGGTTTGCATTCCCTGCTTGTAGATGTAGCCATCATAACTTCTATCTTGCTCAGTCGTTGTTACAAAAATTATAGGTATTATAGTAACATCCTGCTATTATTTAGTTCATGGCCAATTTTAAGTAATTGCACATGTTGGTTCGCATTCCCTGCTCTATAGCTTTTGGCATCGTAACTTCTATATTTGGTTTACATTCCCTGCTAGATCTAGCCATCATAACTTGATCTTGCTTAGTCGTTGTTACAAAAATTATGGCCTGCTACTATGTTGTTTGTGCCAATTTTTTACTCCATGAACATGTTGGCTTGCATTCCCTGTACTACAGGTGATGCCATTGTTTTGTATCTAGTTCATTGTAAGCTAACAAAGTAAGGACTTAGTTTGGCATGCTATCACTCTATCTAGCCTGTAGTACAAATAAACTTGTCATACTACTAGATAATAATTTTGCGTGCCATCTTGTTCTTCAAAAGCTGCATTATTGACTTGTTTCTCTGACTTGGCATGACGCTCACATATGGAAAGCTGAACATATTGGTTTGCATTCCTCTCTTATACAAGTTCCACTATATTCTGTATCTGGTCCATCCTAAGCTCCAACATTAACTATCCTCTATGTGTTGCTCATTACAAGTTTATATCCCGAAACATCTTGATTTGCATCCCCTTCACTATAAGTTCAGGAGTATTATTTAGTTCACGGCCAAAATGAAGTAATTGCACTTGGCACATGTTGGTTCACATTCCCTCCTCTTTAGCTTTTGCCATCGTAACTTCTATTTTTGGTTTACATTCCCCGCTTCGTAGATGTAGCCATCATAACTTCATCTTGCTCAGTCGTTGTTACAAAATTTATAGCCTGCTACTGTGTTGTTCATGCCAATTTTGTACTCCCGAACATGTTGGTTTGCATGGGACTCGACATAAGTCTGTTGTTTCATTCTAACATGCTCTGTTATATTGGCGTTGGTATGCGGCATGCACTCTTTGTTTGCTTATTGTGCGCATTACAATGATCTTGTTATAACGACGAAATGATGAGTTCCAAATTCTTTGCCAAACAATATTGTAGTGTATTTGCCTTTCCATTGTTGATGTCTTAACTTGTAATGTCTTTGTTTCAGATATAGGTGCTGCATGGACAACTTAAAAGATTGCCGGATCGCTTCATTGTATTGCTAGGTTTAATTACCATTCAATTTCTCTGGGTTCTGTAAAAAAAATTTCAATGCCTTGCAGCTGATGTAATATTTAGTTAGTTTTTATAGTTCTTTCGCGCATTTTTTCTTTGGTGCTTGTGGTAAGTGAGGCTATTCGATAAATCAATGCTGCGTAAATATTCTCAGTATCTAAATCACGAATTCCCATCCCTTAAACGGCCCAATTAAGCGAAATCACATATGTGCGCCCGCAAAATCCCAAAGCGCATATTATGCCGATATAAACAACAACTAAACAGGATGGCCCACTTACTTATTGGGCCATTTGATTTACGGTGGACCCCACACTCTAATTGGGCGGCCCACTTGCTTTAAGGAGGACCCCACCCACAATCGGCCCCCTAATTAGTTGGGCCACCCCATTTTCTTTTGGGGGACCCCATACTAAATGGGCCGGCCCTTTAAAATGAAAGTGGGACCCACATGTGTTTTTGACCGGCCCACTATCTTGTTGGGCCGCCCACTTGCTATATGGTGGACCCCACATACTAATTGGCGCCCTTTAACAGAAAGTGGGGCCCACCTTTGCTTTTGGCCGGCCCACTATCTTGCCACCCACTTGCTATATGGTGGACCCCACATATCAAATGGGGCCATTAACAGGAATGTGGGACCCACCCGTGTTTTTGGCCCGCCCACTATCTTGGTGGGCCACCCCACTTGCTATATGATGGACCCCACATACTAAATGGGCCGCCCTTTAACCGGAAAGTGGGACCCACCGTGTTTTTGGCCCGCCCACTATCTGTTGGGCCACATGCTATATGGACCCCACATACTAAATGGGCCGACCTTTAATCGGAAAGTGGGACCCGCTGTTTTTGGCCGCCCACTAGCTTGTTGGGCCGGCCCACTTGCTATATGGTGGACCCCACACTAAATGGGCCGCCTTTACAGAAAGGGGGCCCACCTTTTTGGCCCGCCACTTGCGTCTTGGGCCGGCCGCTTGTAAGGTGGACTCCCACATGTTAAATGGGCCGGCCCATTTAAGTTTTGACCAATAACCTTAGAGGTTAGGCCCGCCCACGTAACTAATGGACCAGCCCAATATATAGTTGACCGGTCAAACTATGTCATCTGCCCGCCCGCTTAAGACGTGGCAGGCTCGTGTGGGCCTACCATCTACCACGGGGTTTCGCCGGTTAACTGCGTCGCCACGTGTCGTTGCATGACGTCGCCAATCAACGGCTCCGAAACACTTGCGCAACGGTCCGATTTTCCGTGGCGAAGGGCGCCCAAACGCGACGACCGAAAACGTCGTAGGACTTTGCTGACGCAGCTTCGACAACAGAACCCATATCGTCGTTAGGCCCATAGGCGACGAAAAATACCCCTTAGTGGACGATTTTGGGACGTTGTCTATCAGAACTTTTCTTGTAGTGTAAGTTTTTATCTTTTCTTTTCTCTTTTCTTTTTCGTTGTATTTGGATGATCAAGGGATCATGGTTAGGGTTTGAGTGTAAGTGTAATCACACAAGCAAGCATCATGGCAAAAAGCGCACTCAAATAATTAACAAGGTGATCTATATGCATAGCACTATATAATGATAAAAAGTTTTTGTTGGTTCTCAAATTTGGGTTTTGGGAACTCTCTTTTTATCTCTTTATTGAAGTTTTGGGATGTTACATCTAGCTTGTCCGGTTGTAACTTTTTTACATAGGTTTCGCAACCCCAAACTTTAAGGAACGACAGCTTAGGTTTCTTATTAAACCATAATTCATACGGTGTCGTTGCAACGGATTTTGATGGTGCCCTATTTAAAGTGAATGTTGATGTCTATAACGCATAACCCCAAAATGATAACGGCAAATCAGTAACAGACATCATAGAACGAACCATATCTAAGAGAGTTCGATTACGACGTTCGGACACACCATTGCGATGTGGTGTTCCCGGCGGTCAAGTGAAAGTATTCCACATTTCTTTAAATGCATGCCAAACTCATAACTCGATATTCGCCTCCGCGATCGAACGAAACTTGATCTTCTTGTTACGTTGATTTTCTACTTCACTTTGAAATTCCTTGAACTTCTGGAAAGTCTCGGATTTATGTTTCATGAAATAGATATACCCATATCTACTCAGATCATCTGAAGGTTAGAACATAACGATAACCACCGCGCGAGGCTACACTCATTGGTCCGCACACATCGGTATGTATGATTTCCAATAAGTCTATAGCTCGCTCCATAATACCAAAAAATGGAGTCTTAGTCATTTTTCCCATTAGACATGCTTCGCATCTGTCAAGTGACTGAAAGTCAAGTGACTCAAGTAGTCCATCGGAATGGAGTTTCTTCATGCGTTTCACTCCAATATGACCAAGACGATAGTGCTACATATAAGTAGAATTATCATTCAATTTAATTCGCTTAGCATCAATGTTATGAACATGTGTATCGCTACTATCGAGACTTAATAGAAATAAACCATTCTTCTCAGGCATGACCATAAAAGATATTATTCATAAAAATAGAACAACCATTATTCTCGACTTGAATGAATAACCGTCTTGCATTAAACACGATCCAGATATAATGTTCATGCTCAACGCAGCACCAAATAACAATTATTAAGGTCTAAAACTAATCCCGATGGTAGATGTAGAGGGAGCATGCCGACAGCGATCACATCGACCTTGGATCCATTTCCAACGCGCATCGTCACTTCATCCCTCGCTAGGCTTCGTTTATTCCGTAGTTCCTGTTTCGAGTTACAAATGTGAGCAACCGAACCAGTATCAAATACCCAGCACTAGTACGAGAACCAGTGAGATAAACATCTATAACATGTATATCGATATACCTTTCTTCTTCTTGACAAGGCCGCTCTTCAGATCAGCCAAATACTTGGAGCAATTCCGCTCCATGCCCCTTCCCATTGCAGTAATAGCAGTCAGTATCAGGTTTAGGGCCACCCTTAGGCTTCTCAGGATGAGCGGCAGCTTTCTTGCCACCCTTCTTGAGGTCCTTCTTAGGTTTGCCCCGCTTCTTGAACTTGGTGGTCTTATTGACCATCAACACTTGGTGCTCTTTTTGTATCTCAACCTCAGCAGATTTCAGCATGGAGAAGAGTTCAGGTAACTCCTTGTTCATGTTCTGCATATTGTAGTTCATCACGAAGTTCTTGTAACTTGGTGGCAGTGATTGGAGAACACGATGAATACCCAACTGGTTAGGGATCACAATCCCCAAGTCACTGAGCTTCCTCGCGTGTCCGGACATAGCGAACACATGCTCACTAACGGAGCTGCCCTCTTCCATCATGCAGCCAAAGAACTGCTTCGAGGCTTCATAGCTTTCCACGGCCGCATGAGTTTCAAAGATAACTTTGAGCTCACGGATCATCTCACAAGGTTCGTGGTGCTCAAAACGCTTTTGAAGCTCTGCCTCTAGGCTGCATAGGATGGCACACTGAACTTGAGAGTACACTTTAGTCCGAGTCTCGAAAATATTCTATTCCTCCTCGCATACTGCAGGGGTGGTGGGACCTAGCGGTGCTTCGAGCACATATTGCATTTCCGCCATTGAGGAAGATCCTCACATGACGGAACCAGTCGGTGAAGTTGCTACCATTGCGTTTAAGCTTTTCTTTCTCTAGGAACTGGTTAAAATTGATTGATGGGGACGACATGATCTACAACATATATTTGCAATAGTTTAGACTAGGTTTATGACAAATTGAGTTCAAATTTTAATTTAACAAAATTAAAAACTAGGTGAACTCCCACTCAAAACAATATCCCTCACATTGTCTTAGTGATTACACGAACCAAATCCACCACACCAAGCCTGATCATCACGAACAAGATGTAATTTCAATGGCGAACACTCAAAGTGTTCATCATATCAATCATATGACTCATGCTCTACCTTTCGGTATCCCGTGTTTCGAGACCATGTCTGTACATGCTAGGCTCGTCAAGGCAACCTTAGTACCCGCGTGTACAAAACTGGCTTGTACCCGTTGTATGCACATGTTGAATCTATCACACCCGATCATCACGTGATGCTTCGAAACGACAAGTCTTAGCAACGGTGCATACTAAGGATGAACACTTTATTATCTTGATATTAGTGAGAGGGATCATCTTATAATGCTACCGTCGTGATCTAAGCAATATAAGATGCATAAAAGGATTAACATCACATGCAATTCATATGTGATATGATATGGCCCTTTTGTCTTTGCTCCTTTGATCTTCATCTCCAAAGCACGGACATGATCCTCCATCATCAACGGGCATGATCTCCATCATCGTCGGCGTAGCACCAAGGTCAATGGCACCGTCTTCATGATTGTCCTCCATGTAGCAACTATTACAACTACTTTCAAATACTACTCAACATGAAATTTAAAGACAACCATAAGGCTCCTGCCGGTTGCCACAATACAATAATGATCATCTCATACATATTCATCATCACATTATGGCCATATCACATCACCAAACCCTGCAAAAACAAGTTAGACGTCTCTAATTTGGTTTGCATATTTACGTGGTTTAGGGTTTTCGAGTAAGATCCAATCTACCTACGAACATGAACCACAATGGTGATACTATTGTTGTCAATAGAAAGAGTAAATTGGATCTTCACTATAGTGGGAGAGACAGACACCCGCAAAGCCACTTATGCAATACAAGTTGCATGTCGAGCATGGAGCAAATCTCATGAACGCGGTCATGTAAAGTTAGCCCGAGCCGCTTCATCCCACTATGCCGCAAGATGCAAAGTACACGAACTAAAGACAACAAAGCATCAACGCCCACAAAACAATTGTGTTCTACTCGTTCAACCAATCTATGCATAGACATGGCTCTGATACCACTGATGGGATTCGTAGCATAAACAAAAAATTTCCTACCGCAAGAACGAAAACCAAGCCAAGATCTAATCTAGTAGACGGTAGCAACGAGGAGATGAAGAGACTAACCCTCGAAGATTCGCAAAGCTTAACGAGATTAGATCTCGGGGTGGATGTAGACGATCACTTGCTGCTTGCAAAGCGCGTAGAAGATCTTGATCTTGACGGCGCCACAATCGGGCAGCACCTCCGTACTCGGTCACACGTTCGGTGTTGATGAAGACGACGTCCTTCTCTCCGTTCCAGCGGGCAGCGGAAGTAGTAGATCCTCCTCGGAATCCCGGCACGACGGCGTGGTGGCGGTGGTGGTGGAGAACCGGCAGGGCAGCCGGGAGTTGCGGTGAGGATGAGGCGGCTAGGGTTTGGGGAGGCGGCTAGGGTTTGGGCGCCGCCATGGGGGCGGCCAGCTTGTGGTCTTGGGGTGGTCGGCCCCTCCCCTTGCCCCTCATTATATAGGTGGAAGCCCCAAGAGTTGTATCCCAAGTCTTCGAATAAGACCCCAAAAGAAAACCTACCTTTGGTGGGACACCTACTCAAGATGGGAGTCCCACTCAAGGTGGGATTCCCACCTTTCCTTGAGGGAGGGTAGCCGGCCACCCTAGGTGGAGCCCACCTGGGACTCCTCCCTTAGGGTTTGGCCGGCCAGGGGGACTCCACCTTCCATAGTGCGTTTCTTCCGGACTTTTCTAGAACCTTCCATAAATGCACCGGATCATTTCCAAACTTTGAATATGACTTCCTATATATGAATCTCATTCTCCGGACCATTCTAGAACTCCTCGTGATGTCCTGGATCCCATCCGAGGCTCCGAACAAAACTTCGAACTCCATTCCATATTCCATATCTACTCAAACGACATCAAACCTTAAGTGTGTCACCCTACGGTTCGCGAACTATGCAGACATGGTTGAGACTTCTCTCCGACCAATTACCAATAGCGGGATCTGAGATCCATAATGGCTCCCACATATTCAACGATGACTTAGTGATCGAATGAACCATTTACATACGATACCGATTCCCTTTGTCACGCGATATATTACTTGTCCGAGGTTTGATCATCGGTATCACGATACCTTGTTCAACCTCGTCTCGACAAGTACTCTTTACTCGTACCGTGGTATGTGGTCTCTTATGAACCATTCATATGCTTGCAAGCCATTTAGACGACATTCCACCGAGAGGGCCCAGAGTATATCTATCCGTAATCGGGATGGACAAATCCCACCGTTGATCCATATGCCTCAAGCTCATACTTTCCGGATACCTAATCCCACCTTTATAACCACCCATTTACGCAGTGGCGTTTGATGTAATCAAGGTACCCTTCCGGCATAAGTGATTTATATGATCTCATGGTCGAAAGGACTTGGTAACTATGTATCGAAAGCTTATAGAAAATGAACTTAATGACGTGATCTTATGCTACGCTTAATTGGGTGTGTCCATTACATCATTCACATAATGATATAACCTTGTCATTAATAACATCCAATGTTCATGATCACGAAACGATGATCATCTATTAATCAACAAGCTAGTTATACAAGAGGCTTACTAGGGACTTCTTGTTGTTTACATAACACACATGTATCAATGTTTCGGTTAATACAATTATAGCATTGTATATAAACATTTATCATAAACACAAAGATATATAATAACCAATTTATTATTGCCTCTTGGCCATATCTCCAACATTTTCGGGAGCCCGTTGACTGCTGACGTCATGCAACTGACATGTGGCAGACGTTAACCGGCAAAATTGCGTTAACCGGTGAAACCCCGTGGTAGATGGTAGGCCCACGAGGCCTGCCACGTCTTAAGCGGGCCAGCCCATTAAGTTTGCGGGCCGGGCCAGCTGACTTCATTTTGGTTAAGCGGGCAGCGGTCTCAACGTTTCCAAGGCGTCCCGGGATCAAAAGAAAAAGGAAGTAGCCAGAAATCAGGGTCAAAAAATCCAAGAAAGAAAGAATTTTGGTTCATAGAGGATGACATGCGGGACCCATGATCCCGCATCGTAAACGGCTCGATCGAAGAGCGTTGAACGAGATGGCGCGATCGAGAAAAACAATGCTAGAGAGGCTGCCATCTCGGGCCCTACATCCCCGGGCGGTGCGGATTTGCGTTGACTCGGCCGGCGAACCCGAGAATTCGTGATGCACCACGTCCCGGGCCACCATACGCGACGTTTTGACCGCTTTCGTCGGGCTAGGTGGCCTCAAAAACGAGAGAAAAAAAGTTTTGACATGCACCACGGAGAGACCAAAAATCGTCATCCATGATGCACCAGCAACCACGGCGCGACTTCAACTTCATCGGCCATGGCAACTTTTCTTGTAGTGTAGGTTACTATGTATCAAAAGCTTATAGCAAGATGAACTTAATGACTTGATCTTATGCTACGCTTATTAGACTGCTCATAGTGGGAGTAACATAGCTAGTAACATCACATATTTTAAGGCATTTTGGTGACATGGCATGCTAATAAATGAAGAAAGAGAGTGATGTGGTAACTAGCTATGTTACCATAACATCACACACCTCAAAGCAAGATGAGTCTACAACATAATAAATGATACAATGCATGACACCACATATAAGTTACTACCCACTATGAAGGTAGTAACATAGACTAGTAACATGGCATATGTTACTACTCTAAGTTACTCTCCACTATGACCAGCCTTATGGGTGTGTGTCCATTATATCATTCTAACCTTGTTATTGTAAGGGTACATTGCCCCTATGTGTGGTTTTGGTAATTAATGACAACCCCTATGGACTAATGTTTTCATTGAGTTTATATGAAGGAATATTCCATAGGTACTACTTGTACTCCATATGTTGGATTCAAGTATGGATGCCATGAAGATAAAAGATATACCTTGTGTATTGGCATCAAGATCATCGGTTTGAAGATATATATGTGATATGATCAAGAAGAAGAAATGAAGATGGAGTTCTTATGTGGAACTCAACATTAGCCATGCTCTATCTTAACTTGCCGTCCATGTGGCGATAATGGACATGTGAAGATGTGCATCAATGGAGCTTTCCCATCATGGTGTATGGGGGAGCATTTGTGAGTCTTCACGAAGCAACGATGATCAAGTGAGGCATTCCGGCTTGAGTGGAGCTTGAAGAGTCATCATCAAGATCAAGCGGGATGCGCAAGGCAAAGGTATGACCTTGATAGGTTTTCCTTTTACCGGTCTCAAGGTGGTTGTTGGGAGACCGGATTATAGGATAGATAGCCGCACTATCAAGAGGGGCTCTCGGTTGGGTAACTTGATCGCATCGTCTTAGGGAGCTCAATCCTTTGCATACTTTGCATATCCCTATTGCTTCTTGGTGTTTCTCTGTGAGAAGTTCTTGAGCTTGTTGCTAGCTTTACAACAAGCCCAAGTTCATCGAAAATGGAATCCGCATGCATCTTCTATTGCGTTTCGAGTCTTCACCGTTTCTTGACGGTGGGAGACTCCTCTCTAAAAACATCTAAAAATATCCTGAGGAGTCTCCATATTTTGTTGGGGTTCTATTCGTCGTTATCTTTCCAACAAAATTGGTTTCATGTCAATCGGGTCCGGACACAAAAGTTATCACAGTTTTAGTAAAACATGTTTTCCTGCTCACCCGGTCGGGACCCGGTCGGACCTGCCCATGCGCCGGCGGTTCCGGTCTGCCGCCGGTCAGCCGTCCTACAGACCGGGGCCCGGCGTGCCGTCCGGTCGACCGGCCGCAACCCGGCCGGCGCCCCGGAGGAGCTCCTGGACGACAAAGTGACCCCCCGGTCCGTCCGGCGCCGACCGGTTTGGACCGGCTGGTCCGGTCTGTGGCCCGGTCCCGGGCCCTGACCGGACGGCCCGCCTCGGCCCGGTTGACCGGCCTCCTCGATGGTTGACTCAGCCAACTTTTCCCCAACGGTTATATTTTCTCTGGGCTATAAATAGCCCTTCTTCCACCTTGGGCTGAGTTACTTCTTCCCTTTCTCTCACCTCCATTGTTGCATTTGAAGAAGTTGCTCTCTCTCTTGTTCCCCCATGATTCTTGCTCATTCTTGAGGGATCTAAGAGAGGAGATCTAGATCTACACTTCCACCAAACCATTTCTTCTCTAAGTGAGGGGAACTCTTGGGATCTAGATCTTGGAGTCTTTTGTTGACTTTCCCCATTGTTCTTCCTCTCCAATCTCATCCTAGCATTTGTTGTTTGGGTGGGATTTGAGAGTGAAGGACTTGAACACCTCTAGTGTTCTTGCTTTGCATCATTGCATAGTGTTGAGCTCTCCACCACAATTAGTTCGAGTGAGAGACCGTGAGCTTGTTACTCTTGGAGGGAAACCTCCTAGTTGGCTTGGCGGTTGGTGCTCCGGTCTCTTCAAGAAGATTGTGAAGAGGCCCGGGCTTCTCCTTCGTGGAGCTTGTGAAGTGGTTGTGGAGCTTGCCATCTCCGGAGCGGAGGAAAAGCTAACCATAAGGAAAGGGTCATTATCCTTCGTGGGTGTGGTTCGGAGAATAGGGTGAGCCTTCGTCGTGGGACCTCCACTCCTCCAAACGTGACGTACCTTGTTGCAAAGCAAGGTAACACGGGAATACATCCTCGTCTCCGCGTGCCTCGGTTATTTCTATACCCGAGCTCTCTTTCCTTGTGATAGCCATCGTGCTTGAAGTACATATATCTTGCTATCACCTGTGCTACATATATCTTGTGCCTATCTTGCTTAGCTCTAGTTGCCATTGTTACACTTAGTTGAGCTTAGCATATTTAGGGTTTGTGCTTGTAAACTAAACATTAGTTTAATTCCGCATTCTTACAAGACAAATCCGCAAGAGTTTGTAATTGCCTATTCACCCCCTCTAGGCGACATCTCGATCTTTCAGTTATTAACAACATCTATTGTTCATGATCAGAAAACCATAACCATCTATTAATCAACATGTTAGTTTAACAAGAGACTTACTAGGGACTCCTTTCTATTTACATAACACGCAAGTATTAATGTTTCTGGTTAATACAATTATAGCATGGGATGCAATCATTTATCATAAACACAAAGATATAATAATAACCAATTTATTATTGCCTCTTGGGCATATCTCCAACAAAATCTCCGACATGTTTCGTGGGAGGTAGTACTACTTGCAGCGTTATTCGCGGTCTATTCCTGATCAGTGTCATCGAACACCTTGACGGTGAGCTTGCCGCCCTCCCCGCCGTCTATGCACTCCAAGAAGTGGCCTTGCTGCAGGCCGTGCGCACGGGAAAACTGCTCCCAGCCGACCACGAGGTACATCCGGTCTTCACCGTCGAAGTGCACCTCCACGTGCTAGCCGCGGCCGCTGCCTGCCTCCGACAGGTTGGAAGTCATTCATTTTTAAATCTGATTTTACGAGCATCTGCAATGAACATATAATGTTTCATGGTAGTACATGTAGCCGTCCCCATGATAGTCAAACAATGAATCGAAATCCTTGTGTTGTTTGTTTTAGCTAAAAGCAACACTTTCCTCATTATGTTCTTATATATTTTAATTGCATATTCCTACTTTAACCTTTTCTTGAGCAGGTCTAGAAGAGAATAGCCGCACTGGACACCTTCATTTTTGTTTCTATGTTATGCTAAATATACATTTCTTTGGACATGTGATGATAATGTTGTGAAAAAGGCATAGTTTTCATGTATAACTGGATTAAATTTGCATTGGTGTATGTTTAAGTATTGATCTGTGGTATGTGTAACAATGGAAGTTGAAACCTGTGAGAATGTTTAAGCGCTGGTGCTTGCGACCAAAGTGTAAAAATTGATTCTTTATTCAAATTACTATGATCATCCTTGTCGTTGCTGTGAAAATTAGTTTTGTGGCTGTAGAATAATCCCTGCCTTCCAAACAGAAAAATAATGGATAGTATCCATGAGCAAGAGGATTGCGGTGTAACAGATTGTTTTGGGTGACATGGTTGTTTTCACCAATTCCCCTTAAGAAAACACACTAAAAAACCCGGTAATACACTTCAACCAAACAAGGCCAGGAGTTCGTTCGATGTAAAGTAAGAGAATCTTAAAAACAAGTTTACTCAACAGGCACAATTTCACTCAACCCACGTTCGACACCCTCTGTGACCCAAAGGCTAGCCTAGCCTCCTTTTTAATTTCCTCTAGAAGAACAAAAGGTGGGCAAACTTGTTGCGTAGGCGTTGCACTCGTTTTCCATAGTAGTGTCAATAGTTTTCACCTCAAGTGGCAGATCTCTTGCGTCGTTGCCGTGATTTAGCTGCATACACATAGGCCTAAAAGACTGTAATTTAACTGCACATACAGCACACACAATACAGTACCATCGATTGCTGCCTTCACCACTCGCAACGACACATGACTTGATCACACAGCCAACTGAACTGAAAGAAACAATCAGTGTGTCAATTTCAAAACCGGTAGTTGCGAGAAAATAGATGGTTGTACCAATCGCCAGAAGCATATGCTGCCAAAGTACCAGTAAATATGTTATCTTTCTTCTCCTTTGAAGGCTAAGTAATAGTTGATGTTGCTTTGCCGCTTCCATCTAGCGAGCTGCAGCCTGCAGCCGGTGGAGTGGCCTTATCCTAGAATTAGGTGAAAGGTTGGAGGCTAACCCATACGTACGTACGAGAGAATCCTTCCATGCAAAAATGTCCTTTTTACTTACTAATGTACAAGACATTGTTAAAGCCCACGCATGTCGACGCCGGCAAATATAGGGTGGAAATCTGCTAGCTTCTTCATACAAATTCCGTCGAAATGACGTTGTATGTATGTTTTTTATATTCCCCTCGGAACAAAGTCATGTATCCAGGTCACTAAAAAACCATATGTACAAGTCCCTGGAAAAAAAATAGACATGCAGGACTGATATTATATAACCTTGTGAAATTTCAACATCAAAAGTCAATTGCACTCTAAATTTAAAAAGAAATAAGACAATTGCAACATGCATGGATAAATGATTTACTTACTGAGTATAATCTTCGGAACCTTCTTGCCAATTCAGCATCTTACTATCAGACTGAGTATGTACATATGTCACGTCACCGGCCTTGGCAAGTACATATGCTAAAGTTTTCCGGTATTCTCACTTGGTGGTTAAAAACTGAAAACGCGTGTGTGAGGTTTGTTTCTGAATTTCGCCTCACGTAGATGAGCTCACATGTTAACCGGAAGAGGTCAAGTGGGAGAAATAATAATGGAGATAATGTTTCTTGTCAAAATACTTGAAATATTCTGTGCTCCGTCGAGATATTCTTGTCACATGCTTTCAGAGGCGGAAGGCATGTCTTGATTCAAATATATTCATGTGGAACATTGCTTATTGTACCAACACTTGGCCGTTTCTTCCACGCATCCATCGAAAGGGACTCAGCAACAGGGCTATGTTTGTCCTGTTCCAAAACTTTTTTTATGGGTGATTTACCATTTGGAGTTGCTAAGCGTGCTAATGCAAAATCCTGTTTGTGATCTCTTCTGGCACGTCCTATTTTAAAATATATCCCGCGCATGACTCGCCGTTAGCAGCTGATGCAAATTCTTTGGTAGTAGTCATATTTTACTAACGATGGTGTGGTACATTTTCCCCGTCAAGAAGTAGTTGTACCTGTAGATTTTCCTATGATTAAAAACGCTTTATCTGAAAAGTAATAATTCTTGCACGACTATGCTAAGAGCCTACGAGCTACTACTTACCACCGAGTCTCTGTCCAATCGAAGAAAATTTCAACCATATCTACTCGCAACATTGCCGTGGAACACAACACTCAAAATAAAAAGTTCCTTCTGAACCATATATATTGAAGATGGTTAGCCTCGATGTTTCTTTCCCGGCATGTAGTTGAAAAGTGCCTGTCCCCAACAGTTCAAAACCATTTCACATTTCTCACCCACCACCTCTTTCCTTCCTAGGAAATATAAAAACCCACACATGCAAACCAGGTCCTCCCTCGACTCTCTGTATATATATTGTGGCACTGCCCGCTAGATGGTTCGGAAGTAAACAAGCAAAGCATGACAAGACCGGCGTCGATTGCTCCCATGGAGATGGAGCAAGGCGCAAGGAGGGTCTCCAAGGAGGAGCAAGAAGCGGCGCTGGTGCACAGCCAGGTCAGGAGGATCAAGCAGGAGGACGAGAAGGCCAGGGAGCTCCTCCACCGGCTGCGGCTGCTGGAGACCAGGCCTGCGGTGGTCGTTGATTTCCGTGAGCCGGCGCGGCGGGTTTCGCCGCCATCGCCCTTACGCCGAGCCGGGCAGGCGATCTCGGTGATGTCCATGTGAATCAGTACGGTGCTGTGAGGGCTGATGTAATTAGATAGAAGAGCGTGAATCAGTATGGGGCTGTCCATGTGATCCGCCTGGATTCGCAGCTTACCGTTGGCAGAATCACAGGTTGTCTTATTACTTACTAGTTCTCTCTTTCTTCTGTTGTAAATACAGTTTTTTCCTGGAACTTGTTTGCCGTGTCATCTTGATTTGGTTTTGCTCGTCAAATCTTTTGGCTGGTATAATAATTTTCAACATGGCAGGATTAACTGACGGATTTTCCAAAAACTAATTTAATGGTTATCGATTTTGACAGTTTGTTATTTTGCTATACTCGTCCATGACAGAAACCAACAACGCACAAAATTAATGGGAATAAGAGCCGGTGTCTAACACCGTACCATGCTGATCCCAATTTCTGCCACAACCGCTGAATGAAGAAGTACAATGCCGTGAAGCAAAATCTAACACAGTTGCACCTTTTAGCGGTGCAGAAAAGTGCAACTGAAACACCTTTGTGCAGGTGACTAAGACATAGCAGATCCAATAGCATAGACCACAAATTCAACAATTTGTTAATCGAAGCTTGTTTATTTCTTTGCATGATAAACAGTCATTGAAAACTCAAAATATCACTTCTAGCTTGCTTGCTACTTCTAGTTAACACGATAATCTCTATGGCAACCATACACCAAATTTAAATCTAAGGCAAATTGCAGATAAACTACTAGCGGTGGAGTTGGTTTTGGATACCAGTATGCAAAGATAGATCTGCTCCAATAAAAACTATAACACAAACTGGTACATCCGATCATGAGATGATCTTGCAGCACATGCAAAGTGCAGCACCCATGCCAAAGCCACCACCATGACTAACTTGCAGCAATCAGTCCGTCTTCATTGACTCGGCATGATAGGATTCCAGGTCTTTGTCCAGTTCATCGGCAGTCTTCTCTGCTTGCTTCCTTCCCCGGCCACGACCCCGCAATTGACCACGGCCCCTGCCTCGGCCCTGGAACTGGGTCTGGAACGGGGCCTGGAACGAAGTACGGCCCCTGCCTCGGCCTCGGCCAGTTTGGAAAGCACCACGATTAAATCTGTTGGTGGGATTACTGAAATGGCAGATTGGGAGTCAGAAAAAAAGATAAAACAAATAACTTATGTAATTTTGAAGGACATCAAATCAACTCAAAGAACTTATGTAATTTTGAAGGACATCAAATCAACTCAAAGAACCGCTAACAAGACCGCATTATCACCAAACTCCAAACACTATACAAAAGACATACAAGCAAGTAATGAAAAGCAGCTACTTTTATTTTGGCTTTTTCTCAGATAGACAGATGACTAAACTAACAGATGACTAAACTAGCAAAGGGTGTCCTATGGCAGGAACAACAGCCCCAAACATGGATGTTTCATGCTGGAAATTTAGCGGCTCACTATAGGTTAACACTCATATCTGAACTATGTGTGGACTGTTTTTTTGTTAGAAGAAAATGCTCACTATTCATGGTTTTTCTAATGCTAGTAATAACCAGTAACAATTCATACGCTTTTCAAAAGTCAAACCACGTAAAGTTCAAACAAATTTTAGAAACACTCTCAACCTCTGCAATGTCAAAACAATCTAGTTAGATACTCGGTCTATTTCATAATTCTTGCCATGGTTTTAGTTCAAATGTGAACTAAAACCACGACAAGAATGATGGAACAGAGGGAATATGTAATTAAGTATAGTTTTATAGTATTTATAGCCCGAGGCGACGACGGGTGACGCGGTACAGACCCGCGACCTTCTGAGGCGGAGGCGGAGGCGCCAGTCACAGCGGCGTAATGGCGTGGCTCCGGCAGTTCGACCGGCGCATGAGGTGGAGGTGCTCGGTCCCTCTCTACCAGCGATACTCGAAGCGGCCAACCATGGCCTCCGCGGCTGCCGCCCCCAGCACGGTGCAGCAGAGGTGGCGAACGTCCAGTTCTGGCAGCCCCCTCCAACGCGGCTCCACCAACGGCGGAAGTGCCGGACCAATTTCTCGAATGCCCACCGCACAGAAAAGGGGAAAGGAAGCTTATCCCATCGGCTGTTTTTTTACCAAGGCCCCTACATTTACACGAATTAGCAAAACAACCTGGAATAATGGTCCAGGCCGTTTTTGCGACAAAAACTTTATATTCACGAGGCTTTGCAGATATTTTTAAGTTCATGGAGCAGGCCTCAACAAGCCTATGAAAATCTGTCCCTCCAAGCACACTATTACTACCTCCATACTAAAATAAATGCCTCAGTTTTATCAAGATACGGATATAAGTGTCTTAGTTATAGATAAATCTGTATCTAAAAAAAATTGAAACATTTATTTCAGGACGGAGGGAGTATATGTTTGAAATTGATGTTCAATGATTTTTCTAATACACTAACAGTGAATGCCCATTTGATTTATTGTTATACTGTAACAACGCATGAGTATTATAATTGTTGATGATTTTTCAATAAACTTGGTCAACTTCACATTGTTTGACTTCAGGACAAAAATTATTAGCCTAGTTTTCAGGAACAGAGGTAGTACCTAGTAACAGACTAGGTTGCCATGTTAGAAGCTAATATCGTTAGAAGCTTTACCTCAAAGGACACGGGTTTTATGCTAGTATATTTATATAGTATTATAATTGTTGATGATTTTTCAATAAACTTGGTCAAAATTCACATTGCTTGACTTCAGGACAAAAATTATTAGCCTAGTTTTCAGTAACAGAGGTAGTACCTAGTAACAGACTAGGTTGCCATGTTAAAAGCTAATATCGTTAGAAGCTTTACCTCAAAGGCCTGTTGCTGGAACCTCCACCACGTCGACCCGCTTCAGGCCTGAAATGTAATACAAAAATTAGATCCACCATAGCAGAGTATCCGCACACACAATCTCAATATAATACTTCATAAAAATCTGGTTTGCACTTCGAAGTTATCCATGGAACTACAAACATGTGCAAACACAATTAGGCCCAGTTTGGAATACAGGGATTTCACTGGAAATAGTTCAGTTCTGACGGCATTCCATAAAATCCCGTGCTCCATACATGATCTTTAGAAATTTGTCCTCATAGGCTCATGCTAAGCTATTGCAGTCCTGTAGAACTACGGATTGCATATAATATATTTCAAAAGTTACTAGATCTGCCATAACGTAGCTGTCAAATTTACCCAAAATTGCTGGCCAGACAAAGAAGGCAAATAGCATTGAGTCAGTTGACAAACATAAAAAGGTAGGGTTTCTCTGCTGGCAACCAATTAGTGTCAAACTTTGGACAAGGAAACAATGCAAATGCATTGTCGTAGGTCGAGCCTTAGTGGATGATCCAGCTGATGTAATATGTAACCTATTGGGTTCTCTTTTTGTGAGGGAACTTATTGGGTTCTCTTTAAGAGAAGATAGAGAAACAAGCAAAAGTGTAGCCATCTTAATAACATCACTAAACTTGCACAGAGGATATCAAACATGTGCAACAAACACAATTCTGGTTGGCAAAACAATCAAATATTCATAAATGGCAAATTACGGAAATATGAAATTATCACTCACGTCATAACAACTGTTCTGGTAGGTCTGCCATTAGAAGCCCCGACAACATTTATACGAGGTGTCATAGGCAAACCTAAGTCACTTCCAATAACTTCAATCTTCATAGCTTTTCCATCAAGTAGAACGTTATTATAACGTTTCAATGCAGCAACTGCATCACTCCTCCTTGTAAACACCACCTCAGCTGTACCCTTCAAAAAATGAAAATCAAATAAAACATTAGTACAGCAAGCTTCTAGATTAATAATCTCTACAGGCTTATTACAGCAAACACAGCATCCAAGTATATTTTATAAACTGATTGTCTGTAATAATGGACAAGCATGATTGCATTCAACCATACTTTTGCACCCAAGGTAACAATATGAAAAGAAACTAGCTACACACTACTAGACCTTTTATACTAAATTTTCTTTTCTGCCCATTCCTTTTCCACATGATATCAAATGCAAGATCACAGATTTTTGCACATGATATCAAATGCAAGATCACAGATTTTTGCACATGATATCAAATGCAAGATCACAGATTTTTGCACATGATATCAAATGCAAGATCATAGATTTTCTAACAAAAATCATGATCGGTAACATATAATTGAACTGCAAATTAAGTATTATCTAGAGAAAAGAGAAACTCAAAAAACTGGAGCAAACAGAAACTGCTGAAAGAACAGCCATATTTTCACTTTGTGTCAAAATACAACACAAGCCACTTTGAGTTCTTATATAGATCAAATAATGCATGAATTTTTTTTAAAGGTATGCCTAACATGCTCGATACTTAAAGCTGAAATACCACGAAAAATACTAACATTTTGGCGACCATAACCATCAAAGTGAACAGCAAATCGTTTCAAGTGACCAACTTCTGAAAACAGCTCCTGCAGGGCAAATTGAAAATATGTTAGTTTGTTAGCTATATCAATCTAGGAATGGTTAATTCATGTTATCAACTTGCTTCACCAACCTTTATATCCTCATTCGAAACACGATAGTCCAAGTTTGAAATGTACAACTTTGTACCAGTTTCTATTCCACTAGCCGCCATACTGTCACTGAACAGATCAGGTCTCCAGGTCATGTCTTTGGTTCGGCTAAAAGACTGAAAATTGCCAAACAACCAGCATGTGAGGAAACACATTGTCATAGAAGAACGCCACCTCAAACTGTTTGATATGATCATGACAACTATTAGGAACCACTTAGAATCAGTATCAACCATTATCGTAGAGTGCCAACAAGTTACTTAAAAGCAGTCAGGCTACGAAGTACTGCAAGAAGTTAACAATAGAGAGGAAGAGAGTTCCAACAATATCACCAATATCAAAAGCCAGATATATTAAATGGCTCAAGCTCTTGCTCTGGAGACAGCCTAGAAGCACGCCACTGGAGTAGAGTCCAGAACTGTCTGAAGAGCCGGTATATTGCAGTTCCAAAATCCTTGTTTCATGTATCATACACATCAACTGTGGAACTCCATAATGTTTCGAACATATCGACAGAACCGGTGGAGACTCTTTTCTTCAGTGCGTCATGTACCACATGTAAAATTGCAAGAACTCCAGAAATTTTCTTTTTCATTTATTTCCTTCCATGTGTTTGATGAACAGATGATATCCTTCAAAGTTTCCATTAGAGGTATTCACCGTAGTTACTTCTGCCCCTCCATAAATGGAAGCCTGGAGGTGCTCTACCCAACAAAGTATTCATCAAAATACCAAAGTTAATTCTGCCCCTCCACATGATCAATGAGATGCTCTAGCCAACAAAGCCCCATTAGTGGTAAACTTCACTGTAATTACTGCCCCTCCATATAATACAACCTTGGGGGTGCTCTCCTCATTCAGTTTTCTACTTTATTCAGGAATCTGACCATGAACAAAAATATAGCGACAGTTTTGGCCTTGCCTTAGCAATAATGCGTGCAGATGGTCGGGCGTTAATCCCAAGTGGTCCTCGAGGAGGAAGGCCTGATCTTCCTCGCATGACATGTCCACCTCGCCCACCTCCTCCTTGAAAACGGTCACTACCCCTGTCTCCACCCCTTCTTGCATAAAATGACATCTTAAGTTGTTTCAGTCTACAGCAGATAAGACAAGTCTCCAACAATACAACGAAGAACCTGCAGAACAGATAGTAGTTGTAAGAATTTGAGCTGATCATCGCTCCATAAACCATACACATAAGAAACTACACAAGCATGTGAGTAGTAACAGGAGATGCATTTATAATGCTGCCAACTGTAAGGAAAAAAATGCATATCACAAATCTAATCCATTGACGATACATCCATACATATACGCAAATTAAAAAAAAATAAGAAGCAGCAAACACAAATAAATAAAGGGAAAGCAAGCAGCAAATGGATATAACAAAGGATAACAGGAAGAAAATGCTAATTAAATTAAGGACAACAAGCATCAAAAGGGTTACTTTAAGAATTTGGTAGGAAGATTCAATTCAAGGATATGCTGGTCAACCTAGCCATATCGAGACAAATCAATCATGAATTACTAACACATCTTAGTATCTTAAAAAAACCATTACAATTTATCGTAGGATTTCTAAAACACTCACAATTCCCTGTAGGCAAGACTGGACCGCACACTGTCCATAAGCATCGATTTAAAAGAACTAGTGAGCCAAATAATTCCCCATTAAATTCCTCAGTAAGGACATACTATTCGGGAATGGCCATTTTTGAATATCCAGGAAAAACGAATACAACCCACCAAAGCTAAGCCATAAGGTTGTAAACGAACATCTGAGATCCTATGTCTCTAGGTCAACTCGAGCAAAGTAAGAAAAGCTAGCCTTGCAAGATTACACCTTTTTCCTCCTGTCTGAATCTATAATTTACCGCATAACCACAAAGGCATAGGAAGCGACACACATGTTGCGTCTCAGTGACAAGCTACTGCACAACCCGCAAGGTTCGAACTGTAACCTAAATCCCCCTAACCCACCGAATTTCCTATCAATCGTAACGGACACTGGCCAACTAAACCATACACATAAGAAAGTATAAAAGCATGTGAGTTGTAACAGGAGATGTATTTATAATGCTGCCAACTGTAAGGGAAAAAAATGCATATCACAAATCTAATCCATTTACAATACATCCATAAATATACGCAAATAATAAAAATAAAACTTAAGAAGCAGCAAACACAAATAAATAAAGGGGCAGCAAGCATCAAATGCAAATAACAAAGGATAACAGGCAGAAAATGCTAATTAAATTAGGACAAGAAGCATCAAAAGGAATACTTAAAGACTTTGGCAGGAAGTTTCAATTCAAGGATATGCTGGTCAACCTAGCCCTATCGAGACAAATCAATCATGAATTACTAACGCATCTTAGTATCTTACAAAAACCATTACAATTTACTGTAGGATTTCTAAAACACTCACAATTCCCTGTAGGCAAGATTGGATCACACTGTCCATAAGCATCGATTAAAAAGAACTAGTGAGCCAAATAATTCCCCATTAAATTCCCCCCTGAGGACATACTCTTCGGGAATGACCATTTCCGAATATCCAGGAAAACGAATTCAACCCACCAAAGCTAAGCCATAACGTTGTAAACGAACATCTGAGATCCTACGTCTCTAGGTCAACTCGAGCAAAGTAAGAAAAACTAGCCTTGCAAGATTACACCTTTTTCCTCATGTCTGAATCTATAATTTAACCCATAACCGCAAAGGCATAGGAAGCGACGCGCAAGTTGCGGCTCAGTGACAAGCTACTGCACAGCCCGCAAGGTTCGAACTGTAACCTAAATCCCCCTGACCCACCGAATTTCGTATCAATCCTAATGGGCACTGGCCAAGTAGACCGGATCGAGCGAGAGATCAAGAAGAGCGCCGTGTGCGTCGAGCAGAGGGGGGAGGGGGCGCTTACTCTTGCGGGGTTCAGGGGGTCCGCGCTCGGCAGCCGCTCACGACGTTGCTGCGCTGCGAGGGAGGAGGGGCGAGGCGGAGGCGCTTCCGGGGACGGAGGGAGCAGACTTTGGAGCCTGGAGGGGAAGGGAGAGCTGCGGAGGCGGCGTGCTGGGGTTTCGCTGGAATCAAAACCCTAGCCCCTCGTTTTATTTGCTTTTTTTCTTTTTTCTTTTCTCTTGAGGCGGAGCAAATAAAACGGCCAGAGCTCCTCATTACTCACATACCGCCATACCGGCGGCATCCACCGTCCTACGGCCATCCAACGGCGCGGCTCTCTTCAAAATTTTATTTGTTGTCCTCACAAAAAAAAAGATTTTATTATTGCCCTTTTGCCTACTAATTTCCGGTCTCTTTATTTTTTTTTGAAACAAATTTCTGGTCTTCAATACTAGGGTTAAGTGCATTTTTGACACCTATGTCTTGCAATAGTCTAATTTTAGTCCCTCAACTCTGTTTTGGTCTAAACCTGCCCTCAAACTCTTAATTAAGTCCAGATTTGGTCCCTAGTAGCGGTTTAATGATGGTTGACCGGCTTTTTTACTCTTTTTTGCCATTGTGGAAGGCTTAATCCACGTAGGACCATCTCACCTCGAGATCAGTTATGCAATTAATATTACGAACGTTTGCCAGCGAGATCATGATCGTGATCATTATCCGTTTGGCGTAGTAAGCCTAACTCTTCCCCAAACTCCTAGCGGCGGTGTCTGGCACTATAAGGACGGATAAGCCGGGCGATAAAGTTAGAACGATGGACATGTGAGGGCTTTTGCGTAAAGAGGAAAGGCGGAGGCGGCTAAAGTGGCGAGGATCGCCAAGCGAGAAAGGCGGCAGACATGTGTGTTAGGGCAAGGGGTTTTATTCTATTTGTTGACTGAGGACAAATGATCCCACATAGATTAAAACATGCCAATTTTGTCCATGATGGCAAAAATCAGTCAACCATCATTAAACCGATGTCAGGGACCAAAATTGGACTTAATTAAGAGTTTAAGGGCAGATTTAGACCAAAACAAAGTTGAGGGACCAAAATAGACTTTTGCAACACTTGAGGGACCAAAGGTGCACTTAACCCTCAATACTACTCCAAATCTATAAACTTCGTGTACAACAAAACCTAGAGCCTCCTCAATACATCATTCCCCTTCCACCGGCCAGCCTTGTTGGCGTTAGGAAGGGTGGGGGACCCGATCTAAGTGTGGATGTTTTAATAAAAGTACTATTTTCCTTAGATTAGGCTAGGAGCTCTCGTAGTGGTATCGTGTTGCCCCGAGCGACACATTAGCTTTGTCGTGCCGTGTCATGCCGTGTCGAGTTGCACATTATTGTCGTCATGCGTAGGCATTGTCGATGGTGTTGTGTCGTCTCTCTTTGGCAGCTTTGGCAACGGTTCTTTACTACTTCGTTACTGACGGTTTGCAACACGACCTCTCGCTTGCAACATCAACATTGGTCGCTTGCATTCGATACACGCTTTCAGTAGCGGTGACAATGCGGCGGCGCCGCCGGCTAGCAACAGTGGCAACCAGATGGAGCTACCACGACACCTAATCGGAAGACATCGTAGGAGAAAGGGAGGAATAGAGGTGGAGGATTCGGCGGAGGCAGTACACCTCCATCTTTGGCGTGATCAGCTCTTTGCAGTTGAGAATGGAGGAGGTTCAAGGGCGATGGAGATGGGAGACAACGACTATCAGGGAAAGACATAGGTGTCAATGTGTCGCTCCATGCACCACCAAAGTCGAATGGAAAAAAAGAAGAGAGGCTCCATAGAGAGAAAGGAACATGTAAAAGGGAGGGAAGAAAAGGCCTACGAGTGGACGAGAAAGATCAAGGTTTGCAAAAAAAAATTGTTGACTCTTCTCTCATCACCTAATCAATCCCAATCCAACATGTGCGATCAGCCGAGTCTGTTTCATAGTTTTCTAATTTAGATGTATCGATGCCCAAGCTCATTTTTTATCTTGGTATATATGCTTCCATTATCTAGAAAACACATTCCATCTAAAACCCATTTTTTTACGAAACACAATACACGTAAACGCTCACACACATATGCGCATACACCCACCCCTATAAACGCACACATACCCTATCCCTATGAGCATCTCGGAGAGACTGAGTCAAAGAAACTTCATTTGGCGGGTCTTGAGATTGACGAAGTCACCACAGGCGGCTCGCTGTCGACGGAAACGTCGCCTTCCACTGAATAATATTCCGCATTTACGAGACATCAAAGTATTAAACCTAGGGTTTGAACTTTGATAGGCTGGGGGTGCCACTGCCCTCCTAACCACTCAACCACATATATATCCATAAAAAAAACACATTTCAAAATGTAAAAAGAAATTTAAAAAATATTCCACACATATCTATCCATTCTATGCGCAGACATAAAGATTCGCAAAAGACAATTTTATCAGAAATGCACTTTTTTACCCTTGGTGCATATGCTCCATTTACCCAACAAACGAATTTTAAAATATTAAAAAATACGGAGAAATTTTTAGCCAGTATATCTCCACATTCTATGCCATCAATTATAGTTTCATAGTAAAACGATAATTTTATGGCCTGTGCAAAAAAGACAAACCAAAGCCTAATAAAAAGCCTTATTTTAGCATCGATTTTTATCTTTTTTTTTGCATAAGCCACATAACAATTCATTTTTTTTTTCTTGAAACGACTTCATGAACACGTATGATGTTGAGATGTACACGCAACATTTTGTTTAATTTTTATGATATTTTTAAAATATATTTAAAATACATTTTAAATAAAGGGAGCTTATGCACCCAGGAGCAAAAGCACCATGTCTCAATTCTATGCTCTGTACGAAGGCACAAAAGAATCTCGTGTAAAGCTCTTATTTTAACACCAAAACTTGTCTTTTTTACACAACCCATGTAAAAAGTCGGTTTTTGTGAAACAGCTTGGTGCACACATATGAAGATGCCCATATTTTTCAAATATTTTTTATATCTTAAAATATGCATACAATATATTTCGAATAAAGTGAGTATATGCACACTAGAGTCGAAACGATGCTCTCATTCAAATGGGACAAATTTGGATAATTACCATATGACTTCACACCGACCATGGTTCGCAGATTTTTTCCATTTTGAATTTGAGAACCGATTTCCATCGGGTTAAGTTACCAAGTTTGAAAATTGGTACGCAATATACGTATATTTATTGTTTTCATAAAGATTGCGCATGATTTTTTCTTCTTCTTTTCTCAGCCCTGCACTGGTTCTGGAAATTTCTTCTACTGTACAAAATTTCGGACGAAACAAACTCACATTCGATTTCCTCTTCGGCTGGTGCATCAGTCAAGCCAGCTATCATCACCGGTGACCAGTGACCACACAATGCTTCCGACCACGGCGACCCCTACCTGCCCCGGCGCCTGGCGAGCCGCACGCTGCCCTGTTTCTTGCCCTGGGCTACATGCGGCTGCCCGAGCTGCTGGCCTGCTGGCGCGTATGCCGCCTCCTCGGCGTCTCCTACACAAACATGCTTCTACTAGCTAATTAGCTATTACCTAGCTCGATGTATGCACTAGTACTACTCTACTTAGTGGTGGTCATGCCAAACAAATCAACTCGAGTTTATTTCCATTTTGGATTAACTAATCCATTTGGTAGTTGCATATAAAGATTTAGTATCCAATTTTAAAACTAGAAATTAACCAAAATCAAACTAATTAGAAGATAATTATTTTTCAACTCAATTTTTTTAATAACTTAAAATTTGGGCTTATCACATCTTACTAGTACAGATGCCCGTGCGTTGCCACGGGGCCTCAAATTTCATTTCTCAATGCACATATATATGTCAAAACTTACTATGAAAATTCAAAATAAATCAAGGATATCATAATGTACTACAACATGATAATACCGAACGCAATAACACGACAGCATTACTGTTACTCTTCTTTTTTCCGCCACACATTTAATATAATAGATCCTCAATTTCTTTTCCGAGACACATTTAATATAATATAATATTCAGACAAAGGCACATGTTACTTAACGACCACTTTTCTTTTGCACTTTGCATATTTGCCACATCAGTTAAATATAATGAGAAGCATTAGTCTAGTCGGATTCTGTCGGATAAGAAACCTCTCCCAAGATGATTGATCTAACTTACCATCTTATCTATCCAAGTATGCACGTCCATATTATTCAGTGAGTTCCCATGAAAGGTAAAGAGAAGATTAAATTGACTAAAGATCTTCCATTTCCATGTGCACCAACAGCGGCTAGCTGTATGCTTATTCCATTTGAGGTTACAACAGGTAAACAGGTGTGATCTTTCAGAACCATATTTCCACGCAAAAACAGTTTTTCTAAGGAAAAAAAAAAGACAAAATTAGTAACATATTCAGCAAAGAAGCAAAATGCATGAAAATTGTAATCATTTGATAGCAACATGCCTACAGTTCGGATGCTTCTCCCTTTCAAAATGTAGTTAGAAGAGAAAACAACACTTTTTTTTTTTGCTATCTGAAACGTAATTCAGATTTAGAATTCTTAACCAAGTTAATGCAAGACAAAGGACCGTTGTTGATAGAGAAGTGCTACAACAATAAATTTGATACTGGATAGTTTCTTATGGATAGTATTCTCACACAGCTATCATTTCCTACAAAAATAACTACAATATGCTCTCCAAATGTTTTTCTTACAAAGAAGAATAATGGTCCTTAGTGCGTAAAGAAACTTTCTTGTGTAATATTTTATGAACAGTCTCAAGCATAATTCTTATTTTTATCCTACTATATAGTTGCTACTTCTTTAAAGTACAAGGTACGGTGCCAGATGCATTCATAATATTTCTCACAACTATCATTTTCATGATAATTCCAGTGAAGCACATGCATTCATAAAATAGGAGGAATATAAAGAATGTTAAAATAGCAGTTAGGACCGAGATGGACAACATATGATGCTCAAAAGGCAGTATTAGATAAGGCAACTAACAGCTGAACCAATTGAAAATACATGCATAGTTAGTCCGCATTTTTTCTATAATGTAATTCAACTATTTATAACATACTCCTATTTTCGTCTGTTGAAATTTCAATATCCTCTTATTATTAGCAAAGAAAAGCACCAACAAATGATTTTCGTCTCCCCTAAGTCAGAAGTTTTGACTACTCCTTGTTACCTTAAATATCATACCAACAAAGGAAAAACTTTGACAGCTTATGATGCCCAGCAATCTAAAATCATTCATTAATTCTGATGTTGAATCAACCAGCGATGCATTCCAAATCCAATAGCTAGCAAGCTAGCCCAATTAATACAAGAGGCAATCTATCAGCCTTCATATTTCTTTTCGCGACTATATCACTACATATCTCACAACTAAAGAATGACAACGTCCTAAATTGGATAGATAATGTCAATTAACCAGATTATATGGAGTGCAGGTTGTCTTGTTTTTTAATCTTTTAAAGCTACCAGATTTGCAGGAGTACTATACACCTGAAGGTGGGAGGAGGTCGTTGGGTTGCCGAGTAGTTTCCCTTGGTGAAGAAGCCGCAACCGACCATGGAAAGCAACATCTCCTTTGGTTTTGGCGAAAAACCTGCAAAAATAGCAAAACAGAAGTACATCAACTATCATTTAGCAACACGACAACAGCTAGTATAAACTAATAACAGCATAGCCCAGGACAGCAACACATACCAGCATCAGTAGTATCCGCCCAGTGCATCCTCTCAAATGAAGCAGTCCCAGCAGTACAGTAGCAACACGTACAAGAAGGCACATCTCCCTTGTTCTCTCTCTCTCTCCCTCTCTCTTTCGCGCGCGACACAGCTCAATGATGCACACCCATGCCAACCTCTCCACGCACACCTTCCAGCATGCTGTCGCGCACAAGTAACACGGTAATGATCAATTGGATTCCGCCAGATGCACAGGCGCAATATATGAGTGAAGTAATTAGAATGCCCTTTTAGAAATAATATGAGACCCCTATATCTAACTCCAAATGAAAAATGAGACAGCTGAAGTTTCTGCATACCTCAACAACACTCATCGTCTGGCGGGGCTTGACATGGCTTCTTGAGGCAGATCCAGAACATGACCTCTTGGCAATGATAGTAGCTATGCTCTTCCCACAGTTCCTTAATTACCTAGGAACATGGGAATAAAATTTTTTATATGCAACCTGCAAGCCATATATTGATTCATATTACAGTATTGGTCAATGTCTCCGTGCTATGAAAACATCAGAATGGAAATAACTTGGACGTAATAAAATCGAGATAGTCCACATTCTATTCATCCAAGAACCAAACTATCCAGATGAAATCAACGATCCAGATCACATTGTTGCTTTCACACTAAACCTGGTAGAATACACCACAACCAGTATTATAAGAACTTACATGTAACAACACTTGAAAAATTACTGAACATTACAGCAGAATTGTTTATTCGGGATGCTCATTCTAGGACTGCTTCTTCAGTATTGCATTATTTATCCAAGCAAGAAAATTGGCCACTATGTCATCAATAGATTTTGATCATATCTACAGGAGGAAGCCAACTACAAAATCTCCTCATAAAGTTGGGGGTTTTATTCACGGGTAGCTAAAATCCCAAGTTCATTTGTTGGGACAACCCTTCAAGCTAAGAAGAGGATGCGAGTTTTGCATGAGGAACCCTAGAACAAGAAGAGGAAAACTCCCAGGAAAACTCCTATGATTAGCAATAGGTGGCTGGACGGGTAGTTTTCCTCTGCACACGGAGTGTTCCGTCAAATTTTCCTCTGGAGTTGGAGTATGATCACATACTAAGTGCACACCAGATTGATGTTGGCTGTTAGATTGCAATTACTGGGCCTAACTGTACGGTGGTAACCGGTCCGTGTACAGTTGGTGGAGACGTGCGTTGCACGTGCATACAACATCCATATCATTGTTAAAGGGAGATCAAAATGCACTCGACAGAGCCAAGAAATAAAGCAAGAATAAAGGAAGCATGAGAATTACATGCCTTGTTGTAGTGAAACGGTCTGATCATGGTGCTGTACGGCTAAGCCATCATGCTCATCACAGGTAGCGGCCACATTGATTATTGGTTTGTTATCTGGATATTAAGGTCATAATCAGACACAAATTTTAACACAAGCACCGAATTATGTGAAATGAACATCAGGTACAAATTACAAGCTCTAGGCAAATGCAAGAAATTTCTACTAAATAAAAAAGTTTTTCAGTTTAGTTCAATAAGAAATTTTAGGAGGAAAAAATCATGCATTCAGGTTATATACCATCTAACACAAACACAAGCATCTCCATCAGATCTAAGGATTTTAAACAAGCTAGATTAGCTTCACACCAAAATCACGACTTCCACTGGTTTCATTGTGGACATGAATGCTCTCGCTATATTTTGTAGCACCTCTAGAACTTTAGAAAGGCTCAAAAATATTACCTAACACAATTAAGAGGTGAAACACCTTCGTGTCTCCTTCACGCATGGCAACCGCTAGTGGCCATCACACAAACCCACGACCGCGGCATGTACAGGTGGAGAAGAGGCTGCATCCCTGCTAGCAGAAGAAGGCTCTCTTCTCCTCACGGACCTTAAAGCCGTCAAACTCTCATCCCCTGCATCACCCGATACACCTGTTGCAACGCGTACTACCTGAGCAGGACGTAGCCGAAAGCCTACACATGATGTTTAACTATAAGTATAGGACACATAGTACCATTGCGAAATTTCATACATGTCATCCTCAAAACAGTAAATATAAACCTTTAGAAATTGCATCCCTCTTTTCCTCCTGCCAGCATCATCCCACCACCATGTTCTGCAATCTGTTGTATTTTAAGGTAAATTTCAGATATAGCGCATTACCCAAATTACAATTATCGAATCACATAAGATTCCATAACAGGACTGTGCCTGTATAATTTGGCGTATTGTAAACAAATGCACTTCCTTTTTACAATTGCATCTTGATTGTCACCTAGTCTAAAATTATAACCCTCAATTGGAGAACTATTCAGAAGGTAAATGAGCTTGCAGGTCTTCATGCAGATACCAGTGCCACAATTATATTTGTGAAAATAGAGAAATCTTATTTGAAATAAAGAGGTTAATGTAAAAGTATGATCTAATGGCATCTACAAATTGCCTTCTGGTTTGCTCCTCCATCCAAACGACACCCTTATGATTTATCGTCAACCTCATTCCTTCTACTCTTTTCGCTGTTCAATCTTTGAAACTCCAAAAAAAATCTCCAACACGGTTCTTGCTTCACTTCCTCATTATGAATTTAATTAAATAGAGATGCATTCCAGATTGATGAAATGTATGCTCTTAGCAGTACTCAAACCACTGCAATTCACATGCCATTACCCCAAGATCTGAGGTATAACTTCATAGCTCTAACCTCCAATTAACATATATTTGAAGTACTTGCAAGATCTGCCATTACCAAGGCATCAATACATGTAGATCATGGCCTATTTCCTACATATGCGTGGAAGATTGGCATATGAGAAACTGTATCCGCCATTGGAAAGGATGAATAAATACAAACATTTCTCTTTCGACTGATCTAGTTATTTTAGGACAACAAAACTGGTTTAGATTTTTTTCCCAGGAAAATAGATGCATTAGGAATGTATAAAACTGCAATGCAATATTTATTGTTGTGAACTATTTCTAGGGCCAGAGCTCCATCCACAGTTCAGAAAAAGGCTATTAATTCAGCAAAAGAAGTTGAATAGCTATGTATAAATGCTTGGTCCTAACACATCCAGAAATTACCGTAAGCAATTCAAAGGTAAATAACACGGCATAAGTCAAGTAATGAAACTCTGAAGGATGGGAATAAATTATCGAGAATTCAGATTCAGAGAAAATTTACTACTAACCTCCATATTCTTCTTGTCGTTCGCCTCTATGTATTCCTAAGCCAGATGATCCAACCTGCAAAATAAAGAGACATCCGTAGATGAGTAGAAGGATGAGAAAAAAAAAGGAAAAGGAAAGCAAGAGGTAATTGCAAGGTTCATCTGGCTAGGTGCTTTCTAGGTGGCATACCTCCAACTTGAGTCTTCAATAGACACATGGTACTGAAAACATTTCGCCAGTCTACTTTGGAAACTTTCTGCAAAAAGGAAAATACAAGCACCAATACAATCAGTTATATTATTAGCTTACTTGAATCCTTCCGTATACAAGTGAACACATCAGTTGTCCATTTAACCAAATATATATCTGAGAACGAAACAATCTTTTCTGTATTTCCCATCAGATCATAATGTCGTGTAGGGTTTGAAATAAATGTCGTAGAGTACATCAGTAGTACGCAATGCACTTCCGGCCTCTCAAACTAAAACTCTTCATAAGTTCATATACAGATCTCTGAATCCGTAAATATCTGAAACAAATATCATGATGTTTGACCTATGAAACTACACAGATGTTCTCGAATAAGTCCGGAATTGCCCCAGTTTGCTTATTGATTGCAGGTACCAAGCTCAGGCTGGAGTGCAGGCACTTTGGCACTTAGAAACTCGATCTCAAGGACAGTCGTGTGCAGTACATCAGCGAGTGGCCCTAGAAATTGCATGAGATCTAGGTGGCCAGCGGCGGGAGGCATGTACCTGAGCGAGCCTCGCCTTGACATCCTGCGCGTCTCCGCTGGACTGGGAGACGCATCGGTGCCACCGCACATCCCATGTCCAGTGCGGGTCGAACCCTCCTCGGCAGTTCCGAAGCCCGCGACCGCCGGAGCAGGGGCGGCGACGGAGGGAGGTTGTCGCCTGTCGATATGTGGTAATTTGGTAATTTTTATGCAAACATACTAAAATATATGTGTTCTTTCTTATGTTCAACATCAGCTCCATACAGGAGTGCTTCGCTATGTTCAAATGTTAATTAGGGTGTGTATCAAGGGGTTAATTAAGCGGCTGCGGTAATTAGCAAGACTCATTATATGCAGCTCCTGTTTGTTTGAGCCATTTATAGCTAATTTCCTTACCGTCTCTAATGTAAGCGGTCATGCTGGCCCAATGTTCTTTTAGTTATAAGAGGTACATACTGATTGAGAGCTTCAGAAACTTACGGCAGATGAAGAGTTATTGATCATACAAACCATGTCATCCCCTTGAAATTCAGAAACTTACATAAGGCAGATGCAAGCTTTGGTATATCTGCCCAACAAATATTGTGTCCCCTAGCCCCAGAGCCTGCAAAGAAAGAAATGGTGACTCTTATATACATGAGTGCCTAAATAAGAGTAGCAATTTGGATATGCTTGTAGCTACCACAACATAAGTAATTGCATCAAGATTTTGGAAGATGGTATAAGAAATTTTACGTTGGCGAGTCCAGATAAGTTGATGGACGGTAATTTGGTGGAGGCCTCCTGGCCTGATGATGGCGATGCGGGCAAAGAGGGTGCATAGCAGCTATCTAAGATCGGAGGTGAGAGGAATCGACGGATTATACCTCTGCCATCATAAATTGATGAGAAACACGAATAAGATTCAAGGGTATGATTTGAATAACAGATCAATACGCTAGGAATGCAAGTATTGTACGGTCAGATATGCTATAAAACATCCAATGTCACTGCAATTAGTGTACATTCAGATAAGCTGAAAAAACATATCATATGATAGAATGCGTAGATTGCATGCTCTCGCCTGAAATGGACTTCACTGAAATGAATGCCGAGGCTATGCCACTCGGAACTGATGAGAAATGGATACTTAAGTTTCTCCAGGAACAACTCCACTGACATGAGATTGAGAAACCATCAGTTGCATATATAGATGCAAATACTCATGAAATTTGCTTGATAGGTACAGAAAGAAAGAACTACCTAATCCAGAATAGCTTCTTTAAATAGATTGATTCACAATATCATACTCTGGTTATTGCAACGAATTTACGAAATATATATAACATTTCGACTCAATCATCTTCATCTTTTCATGTAACTACAGTTATAATTTATCTGTTGCCCTCCATTAATTTATTACCCGCTTACAAACTTGACTACTAACGCTCCAACCAGATCATCACAAAACCAAAATTCCATTTCCATTGTTCAATGGCACAACATAAAAAAAACCTGAAGCATTCGCCACATGTCAAGAAAAATAGTATGACATGGCCGATTTGACTACAGGTAAAAGCTTAACTACATGTAAAAGAAATGAATCATTGCAAGATATCATAGTAAGTAGTCGATTATAGGTTGGCAAGAAGATAAATTTCACAAACCACAATAGCAGCAACCTGGAGAACCTTTGTCACACATCTTTCACAAAGCACAATAGTAGGTATCGCTTATATACACCTCTCATCAAAACACCGACTAAATCTACATTGCCAAACCAGAATGTACATCTCGGTACATCTAGAAAAAATCCAAATCTAAAATAACGACTCACATGGGGAGAAAGTAGTCCTTCGGCTCAAGGGATTCATTGTAGAGAGGAGGCTAGAATGATAAAGCTATAAAAACTGCAAAGAAAGAAATCCAAAATTGAAGGTATGAAAGCATGCTAAAAAAACTCAAAACTGAGAAAATACATCTATATACAAAAAGAAGCTAAAAATCCCACAATATTGTATCAGTAATGCCGTCAATCTCTTTAACATGCAAAATATTCAATATTGTACAACATAATTGTTAAAAAATAACAAGGGTGGACGGTCTTATTAGTCATAAGTGCACCAAGAATGAGATATTTCCTGCTTTCTATAATGTCTATGTTGATCCATGGTTATAAAAAATGGCATAAATATCTAATATCCCAATATAAAACAGCACCACCATGCATCATGCATTACCTTTTGCAAATAATACATGTCTAGCTCTTTACAATCAAATAAATGATAGATCACCGCCATTCATTGAAAATAGTGGTAGCCACATGAAAATTGAGAACATCACAGCCTTAGCGGAGAGAGTGTGCATGTCCAGAAACAATATGAGAAATCCCAGCTGCAATAGTAAAAATAAGCTTGAAATATACTGATGGAAATAACCAGTAGTAGATGCTCTGAAACTTCATATTTCTAAATCTTGCATAATTGTAGACACAAATATGAAATATCACGAAATAGGATAGCCATAGCAGTAGTAATGCAGACAGTACATATATTAGATAATAATGAATCCGCAAAACAGAAATAGGTCTTGGTTTTAATAGGCCTTACACCGAGCTTGCTGATCTGGTGTGGCATGCAAACAAGGTGCCACTGAGCCTCTGATCTGAGCAATGTGTTCCTTCATCCGGATCACCTCTCCCGACATTTCTTTTCCACAAAGCTTGCACTTGACTCTTTGCGGATCATTGGGATCGATCAGCACGGCAAATACCCAACCCATATCATCTGAATTCCTTTTTAGTTTAGAAGTTGCAACCTGAGATGAACCAATAGCCGTAGCAGCCATCTACAAACAATAAAAAAGCAGAACATGAGATGAACCGGTAGCCGTAGCAGTAACCTGAGATGAATTCAGTCTATTTGATATTCAGATTACTACTATTACGAAAATATATGAATTGAAAAATCGAGCTAAGTAACCAGTAGCCGTGGCAGTAACCTGAGTTGCAGTCATGTGAATATCTGAAAACAACAAATCCATGGACCGCAGCCAAACATGGGTTACATAAGCATTATCAGATGTTCAAAGTCTTATAATGGAATCTCAAGAAATCAATTATTGAACCGCTGCACTGATTCATCTACATGATCCCTAGTGATTTTTTAAACATAAATCCCGAGTGATTCAACTGAACTAATTGTACACTCGAAGAATAGAGGCTAATTCAATCCTAAATCAGAAGGACCAGCGGCAGCTAAGCAACCACTATACGTATGATATGTCCTACTGGAGAAAATGAATATCATTGACACTCGTTCTTCTCAAACGTTGATGAAAGAGAAATAAATGTACAGCTCAATAGATCTTCACAGTACAAGTATATTCAGATGAAGTAAGAGAGGGAGAAGAGACCGTGAATGGAAGAACTACTGTCGGGAGGGACGCCGTCGTTGGTCTTGGCCTCTTGGGTGCTGCTGGCGGGAGGGACACCTGCGGAGCATTGCTGTCGGATAATCGACGGCGTTGGTCGAGCTGATGTCTCCTTAATCTGGACGGGCTGGAGAAGAAGAGGACGGTGGGAATCTAGATGGATTGGAAGGAGGACGAGCATGAGGTGAACATGCTGGCGGCGGCGGTGGGTTGCATACTTGCATCGGAAACAGTAGCTAGAAATTGCCCAGGGACGAAGATCGGGAAGCGAAGGAGCGTTCCCATGATTATTCCACCTCCCCACGCCAGCCGCCCGACGCCTCTGTACCGGTAGCAGAGCGCCTCGCCGTATGTTTTATACTTCTGCCGTCCATCGACCAAACGGATCTTACCGTGCTGTTGGAAATGTCCATGCCCACCAGGCCTTGCATGCTTGGCGGCGTTGGTGGGGGCAGGCCGGCGATGTGGGGGAGGCGAGTCGCGGTGAGGGTGATGGGAGTCGCCGGCGCTGCTGAGGCAGATGCGGTCAGGGTGAGATTGCTAGTGATCGATGAGAAAAAAGGGAAGCGCAATTGAGGGCGAGGGGAATCACGGATTCGCTGATTTTGGGGAAGAGAAAGGGAGATTTGATTATAACCCCCCCTGGCTGGGCTCACTTGGATCATATACCCCATTGTTTGTCACTCTGGTTCTCAGCCCCCCCAGCTGGTGTTGATGTTGCTCATACCCCCCTTTGGCATGATTAACAAATGCATCAGCATATAACTAGCAAACAGAAATATGAATAGACATATATACCCCTGGTCCCTTTAGTGCACAGCCAAACAATAAGTTGCCCAAAAACTGAATGCCAAACCTGATATATGCTCATCAAAAGTGCACAGCCAGAAATAATTTCATAGAATACATAATACGTTCTGAGTGCACAGCCACAAATATATGTGAGTCTCCAACTCACGTGCACATCAAAATAAGTGAGTACCTTTTCTTTGTTCCATTTTTAGGACAACCAGCTTCTCTATGTCCTACGTCCCCGCATTTTTTGCATTTGTTCAAGGATCCCGTCCTTGATCCACCTTCCCACCAGCTCTTCATCCTCTGTTTGATTGCCTTTCTAAATGCAGCCATATCAGGATAAGGTGTCCCTATATCCATCTTCGGGTGTCGTTCATCCCATGCAATAAGTGCTTCCTCTTGAGCCATATCATCAACAAGAATAGCCACATCTTTAGTATCATCCAAGTCAGGAGTAGGAGCAACAATCGGACAAGGCTTCATTCCGTCCTCATCTGCCTCTGTTTTTAGACCCAGCAGCGAGAACATCGCATTCTCATTCACAGGCTTTTCATCCGGTATCCCTTTTTCATCAAGAGACTCCTCTTCATCCTCATCCTTCTCAGGTTCAATCACAAGTTTTGACCAATCAACAATGCTACTGACATTTTCTACCTCATTGGATTGAGCAGAAACATGCTCAGAAACTCCATCGGTCCTAATACATATAGATAGAAAAAAATACAGAAATTTTACACACCTAAACTCAAGCATATGTCAAACTAAACAAGGCAATATGCATTTACCTCTGCAGATCCATCACACCCTTTGTCAAATCCGGCTCCTCCCGCTCAAATCCCCATGCCAATCTACCACAACATTTAGGGTTTCTACGATTTAGCCAACCGTGCAAGAGAAAGCAAGCCATAGCCATGGAAAAAGAAAGGGGAACCTTGCCTTACCTGTGGGCAGCAATGGAGGGCGGCGGATCTGTGCGGGGGAACGCGGCGGGGCGGCGGGGCGGCGGGGCAGCAGGGAGGCGGACGGCGGCTCGAGCTCCTCTGGCGGCTCGGTCGCGGAGAATAGAACGAGCTGGGGGCGAAGAGAATGAATCGCTGTGTGCCTCCCCTTCCGTGTACGTGACTTGCAGGGGCATATTAGTCAAATAGAGCAGTTTCCTTTTATTAAACGTTAATTGAGCAGCTAACAAAGAGAAAAGGGGCAATCATCCAGAATTTAGGCGTGGTGGGGGGCTGAGAACAAGGTGAGCCCAAATCTGGGTTTATTATCAAACGCGTGCCAAGTTTGGGGGTCAAAAGCAACTAGTACAAATGCCCGTGCGTTGCCACGGGTACTCAAATTTTATTTCTCAATGCACATATATAATTCACAACTCACTATGAAAATTTAAAACAAATCAGGGATATCATAATGTACTATAGCATGACAATATCAAACGCAAGAAATACCTAGTTTAGCTATGGATTTCTCCTCCACCCAATTTACCTCCAAGTTGTGTCCAATCTCAACGTTTTTGCCTGCTACTCAGAAATAAATAACTTGGAAGCCATGAATCTCATCAACTTTTGGCAGTCCAAACTTCTTACGACATTCTTCTTCTACATGTACTGGATAGGGTTAAGGCGTGCTACCTACACCACAACATCTCTTGGCACTTAAGAAATATTCTTGTGTTGCTTAAGCACACACTTTTGGATTTACAAGTTAATAAAAGCTATTGCAATTCACATCTATAGAACATTGACATCCCTCATACTCCCTCTGTCTCGTGAAACATGTCAGAGATTTCTTAAAAGTTGAATGTATTTTAACACTAAATAGCATGCAAATACATCTGAATTTGACAAATCTCAAACATGTTTCATGTGAAGGAGGGTATATATAACTTTTACCATCGCTCCTTTCTTACTTAAGTTACATAAAGATGGCGGATAGAAGAACCAGATACTGATATGTGCTTGAAATGAAACGGATACCATATTTATTTTGACATAAGCTCACTGGTAGTTGGGACCTTTCTAAAGGGACGTCATAAAAATACACAGACAAAAATGAATTTTGAAGACAGCTGAGGTGAATACTAAAATCAAAATGAAAAAATACTCGTATGATGGAAGATATGATATTCTTTAGGTTCTCTAATGTCTTCGACTGAAGAAAGAAACCAGAGTAACAGTCCATGGCTAATTACAACTGAACAATATATCTATTGTATGTAGGCAACGAGTTGGATTGACGTCTCCACATCATGTGGGTCTTGATTGTCAGTGAAAATAAGTGGACCGATGCATTTCCGCCCTCTCAAGCTTTTTCCCAGAGACCAGAACTTAACAAAGAATTTAACATTTCAAAATAGGGGCAGCCATATCTAAAACAACTCAGGATAGAACCTTCCATTTTCAAAACATGTTTATCTGTGTTAGAACACAAGAATATGAAACAAACAGGAAAGGAAATTCAATCTGCACAGAACCATGGACCTCATCTTTGAGTTATTCTTATCAATGTAGCAGAGCTCATTTCCTTGGGGTGGATATATCTCGTCATGTATTTACTGAAGTTGGAACATTTTACAACATGCCAGATCAGAGCCAAGAAAAAGGAACTTCAATAAAAAGTATAAAATTGAACTCAATGAACCTTATGAACCTAAAAACAAGCAGGTAACACCAAGTAGCTATACTTCAGCAGAAAGCAAATACATGGAGAACAAGAATAATGGAAACCCGCGAATTATGGGCGAATCAGATGTAAGACATCTAATCGGATACTGCAATGTCGAAAATGTTCTAACAAGCAAGAATGGAATAAACACAAAGTAATATCATGTATTGGTACAGAACATTTGCCTTCCCCAACTACATTGAACAAGGCTATCATTGGTACAGATCATTTGTGGGATAAGTACACGGAAAAAGTACACATGCTACAGAGCGGAAAAATATGTTTCATAATTTTCCAAACATTAAAAGCTTTCCTAGTAGTGCGAATGGGGTCATTCACCCGTGCAAATTAGCCACCTTATAAATATTGAAGTACTTTCTGTGAATCTTTGTCAAGGTTCCAGATTCCGTTATCAACGATGGTGATGCATTAATTAACTCGCCTTCGTATACGTAAAATACCCTAATAAGAATCTATTCCATACGCATTCGGTTGCAGCGACAACACCAGCTAGCTTTCTCTCCAGTCTCCACGTCCAACAGAAGGCTAACCCCTGCAATACACCAAGCAACCAATTAATTTCTTTATCAGATTGTCTCACGAGAATGCAGCACGGATGTATCATTATTATGTTCCATTGGATGCCACAGTTCCTTCATGTGATGATCTAGTCATTCCAAAGCTAGCAGGAAGAGAAAGGACAAATTAGAACAAAAATATAGAAAATAATACGAGGCCTTTCTTGCTTCATGGGTGATATAGATTCATTATAAGTAAATAACCAAACAGAGAAAAGGGGGAAAAATATAGTGTCCGTCTGCAGCATAATATATCAAATTAATGTACCTCAAATTTGGAATAAGGTAAAATCAAATCCTACTTGCCTGGAAATATTTGGAGAAAATTCACCATCATCGCCAAGGTTGAACCTCAAATTAATCTAGTCTCTCTCAAAGGAAGTTGCATGTATAAAGTACTTCTAGGAATGGCGATTCTAATGCACGTACATTGCAGATATATGTCAATATGAGACTGAACTGTTGGCTGGAAAAGGAAAAAAAATCTTAGAATGTAACATTTTCAAACAGTGTATATCTATTTCACCACTATATCACATTGCAGGAGACACATCTATCTATACCTAATAATTTGCATAACCTCTTGAATCTGTTTTTGAATAAGCACTGAACCAATTGATCCTCGTCACCATATTTTGCCAAATGCCTGAAAGATATGACAATTTGACTGATCAGATAGGTGTCAATCATTTGCAATCCAAGTTTAACTACGCTCCGCACCCAAATATTTTTCCTCTCATATGTAGGTGGCTGAATACAGTTTCTAATGTCACGATTCCTATCAAATGCTTCATTCAGTGGTACATGACCATCATGAAAGGTTTAAGCAGTATATAAAGTGCATGTTTGCTGCACTTTTGTAGACAAAAGAAATATGCTTCCACTAACCATATACCTTACTCATGTGAGCGACCACATAAGAACTTACGAAACCTAATATTTCTTGGAGCTATAAGAGGGCAGTACCACACTTAGCTAATTCATCAGAGTATGTTGTAGCATCAGCTATACCACCACATACACACGGGAGGCAACAGGTCAAAACAGTCGTCTATGTTACAAAAGAACTAACAACATGACCTATGTTTCTAAAATTGTATACAAATGAAAAATGAATCGAACTTTAGAGCAGCCTTGTGTTGTTCCCAATTCTACACTCGCCAGCACATAAGCTCCTTGATTCTCTGACCACACGCCGTGATTTCAGAATATGCATCTTGATACTTACCAGTTTACCAGAACCTATGTTTCAGGCATGGAACACATGAATTGTTATAGTGAAGACCCCGTATTTTAGTCTAAAAAAGATATACTGTCTATTTCTTATTGAAAATTCTACAAAAATAGATACAACCTTTGGAACATACTGACTGTTATGGCCCAAAGTCCAATTTGCGGAGTAAATGTTCTTCTAGATGTGGCATTTCTTTAGTTATTTTTTCAAATGTGTTGAACATAACAACAAAGTCAGTATAAGAGAAACATAAACATGCTACTAAGTAAATGTAGGTTGGTATTTCTATACACCATGCATTTACTTAGTAAAACTGCACAATCCCGTGGAAATAATTTTAGTCTATTGCTTACTTCTCAAGCATTGCACACGTCTGGTCATGGACAGTCCTAGCCTCAATTAAGTTAATTTTGTAAAAGTAAAACAAGCAAACCAACCATGTATACACCTAAACAACTTAAGCTGATACTGCTCCTGTGTGTAGTGGTAAAGAATGAGCTTTCCTAAACTGAACTGAACTACATGATTGACGACATCAAGATAGTGTGAGTACCTGAAACGCTGTTTTGGCTAGTTGATGCAGGAAAAAACTGAACTGCAGTATTCCCGTGCATCCAAACAAGATTCAGTTTCGCTAATCTAATTGATCTTCATACATCAGCTGTGGTACAAATGTATCAGTGGCACATAGAAATAACATATATAGTAGGAAGGAATATCCTTTTCAAATTACTTATACTTAAAAAAATGGCAGGAACATCCATGAATATTTTTCTTATGAGAAGCATATCTATGATTATGAAACCATTCATAGTATAAGCAGACAGGTCGCCATAGATGATGAATAAAGTGGGAATACGGTGGCAGCTTCCCACATACTGTAAAAATCCAAGTAAATGAACACAACTACAATCTTGTTTGATGGCTTACCTTTAACAGAGAATGCACTATCGAGCATGACGGCAATCAACTGAGCACAATACATGCCGGCCACCGCAGGTAGCTCTGTCATGAAGGTTGCAAGGGAAAATACATGCACATTGTTGCGCTTCGAGAGGATCATTTTTCATAAACCATAACAAGTCATCTGAAGACTATAGGTACCTGCAGTTTAGGGTTGTTAGTTACGTTCATCAAGAATAGCAGGAATTGAAAGGACCAAACAGCTAGCTGACACTGAAAGAAAAAAGTACCCAAACAATCTTTTCCTCATTGGAGAACATTCTTACCCTAAGAATAATTAAACCAAAATTATTGGTGTTTGAACTGGTGTGTGCAATTTCCTTTTCATCTCCATTCATTTTCCTCGTATTTTCTCATCTCGTCAAGAGCACCAGTCCGCTCCCTGTGAATTCTCCAACATGAATCAATGGCCCCAGGTTATTGTGTCACATAAATCATGTTTTCTCAATCTTCTAATAAAATGGTGATAATTACAGAACTACTGGGCTAAGGAGCAATATTAGAAGTGCAAGACATGCATTTACCATTCTAATGAATTGTAAATATAGATGGCAATTAATATATATGTATACACTACTTACTACTCTTCTCCGTTGAGTAAGAGAAGAAATTCTAAAGCATGAATTGTAATTAAGTTATAGTGTGATTTCTCAAAATTAAGTAAGGACGATAAAATGTGAATACAGAACAATAATGCATAAAATGCAAGGGAGAAGACAAACCAGAAGGTATAGATATGAATCTATCAACTAATCCTTAGTAGAAACCAAAAGGAAAGAAAATTCTTGTTCGTAAGCTGAAGATAGCCTGTCTAGTTCCACTGAGTGATGTGCTGGAGAGTGATGTACAATATCGTAGTTCAGTAGTGTGCAACCTCGTATATAAAAATGCAATGCTATAGTACAGAATAAAAACAATAAGAGGTTGTTGGTTAGGTTAAGCAGGTTATAAAATAAAGTTTCAATTTAAGGATAATAGGCATGCCACAATTGTTTCTTATACCACGGTTGTTGCTTCATGAAACAATCTCAATCTGGAAAACCGACTGCACAAAGGATATTAGATATATGTCTCAGATTTCCTTGAGTTAGGTACGGGTCCAACTTTGCACTCTCGTAGAGGAAAATCTTCGTGTTTGGAGCACCTAGCAATATCCAAATCAATAAAACACTTCAGGCTTCAGCTCTCTCTAATGTTGATCTTCTTGTGCATTTTTCTGTCTCGGAATAGCATGAATGTCAGACATGGAATGCTGAGAACAGTTTATGGAAAACGGGAAGCAAGTGGCGGTTGCACCATTATCCGGCGAAGTTGCGTGCATTTTGCCATCTCTAGTGACGATAGCAACATGATGAGACCCCCGCCAGCAAAATGCATGCTTCCCTGTCGGCTCTGTTGTTGTACCACACCTCCGGGCTTGAACCAATGCACCTCGCCATGAAGCAGACCACAGCTGACCTGCAAATCAAAAAAAATCAGGCCTCCGCTTACCAGATCAGAGCATAACCTAGAATTGCCGTTTTGGAATGTACCTGAACTCGAAGAACATCCATCGCTGCTAACTGAACGCACAAACAAAGCAAACACACGTGGAAGAACTGGACCAACAACAATGAGAAAAAGGAGCAACTTGCAGACAATCGAACATACGAATCAGGGACAACAGCCCACTCCCTACGATTCTAGTCCCCTCTGTCTTGATTCCCAGCCCGATTCTCACAGCATAATATAATTCAGCGCTATATATAGAAAGCATAGATAAATCAGTGGTATATAGAAAGCATAGATTGCCATAGAGGGGGCCAAGCCAAGCAGAGACAATCACCTTTCTTAGCGGTGTGGTGGTGGTGTGGGAGGTGGCGGACGGCGATCCCGCCGTCGGCCGGCGCGCCCCCTCCCGTAGCGACCCTCAGATGGCCCTCCGCCAGCATCCTGGTGGGCGACCTCGCCCCGTCCTCCGCCGCCATCTCCCTCCGCCTCCTCCTCCGCGCGCGCTCCCTCCCTAGAGCACACAGACACACACGCACGCAGACGCAATCGAATCAGCGCCCAGATCGATCGCCGAATCTGAGCTGCGGCCGCGGCCGATCGGGGTGGATTACCTGTGGAGATCGAGGGCGGCGGGGCGGATCACGGGCGCGGCGCGGTGAGTTGGAGCGAGGCGAGGCGAGGCGAGGCGAGACGGGGACGCTAGCGCAAGGGGAACGCTGCTAACTGCCCCGGACGGAGGTTGCCATGGCAGCAGCGGGAGACCTAGGAAAGAAGCTGTCAAGGCTGAAGTCGAACACGCGGAGGAGGCCCTGGAGCGCGGTGTCCACGGTTCAATCTTCACGGCCGCCGCCTGCGTTGTCGTGGCGGCCCTAGTCATGGCGGACATACCCACCACCTATGTCCCCTCCGCTCGCAGTGGAGGCGGCAAGGGCGGCGAGTCCTCCCGAAGGCCTGGAGCTGCTAGCAGAGAGGCAGGCGGCCGTGGACGGCGGCTGAGGCTTGTAAAACGAGCACTCGCGAGCGATTAATTAGGCCCGGCCCATGTGGACGATGAACGACGACGAAGGGACGACGAAGGGACGAAACGTATTGGCAGAATAAGGAACCAATTTAGTCTTTTTAAGTAGTAGAGATTCTCCCGAAGAGAAAGGGAGTCAAGGCCTGTGCGGTCGGGGGACGGTTGCGAACGAAGGTCGGAAGGACGACCAAAAATCTTGACGTATTGGGCAGAATAAAGAACGCATTCGTCCTTTTTAAGTAGCGTAGATAGAGCACAAAATGTGAGTTTGGTTCGTCCGAATTTTGTACAGTAGGAGAAATTTTCAGAACCAATGCAGGGCTAAGAAAAAATCATGCACAATCTTTTACGGAAATAAAAAAAATATGTATATTGGGCACCCTTAACCCAACAAAAAATCGGTTCTTAATTCGAAACAACAAATCTGCGGAAGCTTGTTGGGTGCGAACTGCGAAATCAGATGGTAATTATCAGAATTCGTCCAGTTTGAACGAGAGCAACGTTCCTATGTGTCATAAAAACCAACTTTGTAAGTGGATTATTTAAAAAATAAAATTTAATGTTAAAATGGGAGTTCATTGGCCAATTCACAGTCTCACACACTTGAAGAGTTGAAGATGAAACAACCACGGGCGAGAAACATCCCAACACCTCGGTGGATTTTGTTCGACAACGCGGAGCAGGCCAGCGTCAGAGACGCGGGAGCACCTGACGAGGTGGAGAGACCGCAACATCCCCTCAGCCCTCGCGACCAACTTGGCGAGGACTTCGTCGGTCACCTGGTTACTAAGAGGCGGCTCCACCGCGATGCGACGTCACAGGAGGGTGTCCCCCGCGACAGCCTCGCCGACAGTAGGACGCAGATCCAGTGACTTCACTGAGAGAAGTCACCATGCGACATTACCTACGTGAACCATCATATCAAGATCCAATATACATGGTTTATCTATATTTTGAAGTTAAAATTTAAGTTGCTCGGAAAAAAATTAACATATTACAGTAAGACATATATCTTCAATTGAGTATTCTAGAAAAAAATTAGTCCATTTAAAAGATTGTGTTTAATTTTAAATTCAAAATTTAGATCAACAATGTGCGTTGAATCGTCAAGTGATGGTTCACGTAGATAAAATTGTACGATGACTTCTCTTAGTAAAATCACTGTCCGTCTGTGACTCTGTGTATAGCTACGCATAAAAGAAGAATAGAACTTCGGCCGGATTTATTCCTGCCACTCAATCACGAAGTGTAACGTGGCTTAATTCTAGAGGGAGATAGGAGCGAAAATATGGTAGAGCACCCGGGTACCAGCGCACCTGATTTCAAAAAATTCGAAAAACGTGATTTAAATGTTTCTAAAAAAAGTTTAAATAATTTCCTCACGTAAATCTCATCCTGACACTTACCTGTGCAAATTTTCAGCAAAAAATACGGCCATATGTGACCCACTCAAAAAAGTGAAAATGAAACTTTGTTATACTGTGAATAGTATACGTCTACTCATTATATTACGAACATTATGTTTTGTTATTCCTGTGTAGGCTACATACTTTCATATTTTAAGTTGAAACTTGACATGCACATACCTACATAGATACTACACACACGTGATTTAGGCCGTATTTTTTAATTCAATATTAGTTTTTGTTTTGATTTTTTTGCTCAAATCAGGTGCTGGCGCACTCAGGAGCCAAAAATTCGCGTCCGAGATAGGAGGCTTTAGTCAGAGTAGAAAAATCTCTATCGGAAATGACTAGTCAGCACACATGTCGTGGACTTGTGCATTCCTAGGCAAAAGTGAGTCAGCTCTTTAATGTCAATCAGGGAGAAAACAACAAGTAGCAGCCCCGACCGGTCCTGTTATTCCTGACATTCCTCTATGATATCTCTACTATTAAGAGCAAATTGGTGAATGCCTGGTGTCATATTTTCAGGATAGACAATAATACCCCCACGCACTACAACAGGATCCTACATACAGCCACGTATATTTTGCAACGGAATGTACATGCGTTGTAGGGTATGTTCTTTCGCAACGGAAAAGACGAGACGTACGGCTTGCTCTCGTTTAAGCCCAATACCCCCCGCACGTTTAAAGTAACTGCATCGTTATCTTGACCACGTCTCCACGCCTTTATCATCTCCCACTTCCTAACAAATTCCCATTCTTACGCATAGGGTTAGCTATTGCGGTTCTTAGTGGTTTCCCAACTCATTCTTTCCCATCCCTGATCCACCGCGCACCATGTTGTGCAGCCATGTCGTCAATCTTGCCTAAACCGGGGGTGCGCGGCTGCAGTTGTCGGCATCATCGTCTACGTTGACGACGGTAGGGGGAGGGCGATGGCGAGCGGTGAGTTCGCCGAACGGCGGCGGCTGTTCCCCGACCACTTGTGGCTACCTGCTAGCCGCCGCGTCAGACGGCGATATCCAGAGGCGCTTCCGGTCGCTCCCTATGTTGCTGCTCATCTCGGGCGTCTCCGCGGGTGGCCTGCGCGCCGCCGCGCCGGGGTACGATTCGTCAGCAAGTGGCCTGCATATTCATGGATGGAAGACGCGAGCGGAACGCGCACGGAGGGGTTCTGGTGCCGAACCATCGGAACGTCAGTTCTGAAGCAGCCAGATGTTAATTACTGCACGGGCGGCATCTCTTTCTCGCGAGAACTGGAGCAACACAATATTTTCTTGATATATGGCGGCGCTGCCACTGCACTCGGGATGGTGAGCCACAATGCTTTCTGTCTGATTAGATAAAATTTCAATGAATTATCTTTGGGTTACCTCATTCCGATCGATCTAATATTCAGCGATGTGTTATCGATTCATCTCTCTCCTAGATTCTTTAATCATACTCCTCGGCAACTGTAATTCAATTTCCTATTCTCCAGGACTACCGTTGTACTGCAATGACTTTGTCAGGTGTTTGGTCCGAGGCTTCCTATATACGAAAGCATCAAACCCCTGTCGTTCTATGCTTTGAGCTGTCTATGCATTCTGAGGTTTCTTAACAATGTACGTTGGTTATGAAAAGTCCACGGTTTTCTATAATATTTAACCAATCTGAAGTAGTATTATCTTTTTTTAGATCAACAGGGAGAACCCCCTCCCCGGTTCCATTGATAAAATCAACGAAACCACAAACGGCCCCGAGGTTCCTTACAATCCAAAAGAAAAAGAAGTAGTATTATCTTTTCCGCTCAGTTATCTCTTTCTTAATATTGGGTAATGGAAGGCTTGAAGCAAGCAACAAGGAACTTGGATACATTAGGGATGTACGTATCTGAAGTAATTGTGTACACATTATAATATTCATATCTACTACTTCTGTTGATTATCCTTTATATGTTTCAGGGTTTTCATATTTGAAGTAAACAGAATTGTTTGTTTGCCTTCAGAATACATCCAAAGGCAAGAGGTATGAAGAAGACTCTGTTTTTATATTTCACGCATCACAAAATGATTTTTCTTGTGCGGGGCTAGGTTAATAGACTTTAATTGGTTCAGCTGATACGCTCTATATCTAGCGGTCCCTAGATAGTTCCAACTCCAATCCCTTGAATCCCCAGATAGCTCTGCAATTAAATCTCACTAATTTCCAGTCATAAACAGGTTTGTGCATGCAGTTCTTAGTAAATTATTGTTCAATGCAATGATGAATATGTGAGGAGCACAGAACATGAGAAAACTATGCATTTATAAAGGGGCCAAATTACGTCACTTTTTTTGGACCCGTAGCTAACAACACCTTGACGACCAGTCCTCTGTCTAAATTGGAGGAAACCTTTAAATCCGCTAACTGATCAGGGCCAACCTTTTATCGACGTTGTCTCGCGATCTCCCTTTGTCTTCTCTGCCAACTCATGCCCGCGTCTAGCGTGTTCACTCCACGTCTATAGGCCACCGAGCATGCACGCTCAGCAGGTCAGCAGCACATTACCACATACGAATGCATGAACCAAATTATTCCATCCATCAAGTTGCTTAGCTAGCTAGCTTTGGCTCGCTTTTTTTTTTGTTGAACAGTGTAAAATATATTTGTATATTTTTTATGGGGTAGAAATATAAATTACGTTTTTTTGCTAATAAAATATAAATTATGTTAAAGCACATACTACAGGTTACACTAGGTTTCCTTGCCTTTATGTCTACTAGCTCGACCACTCCGTCGCGCTTCCCACTCCGCTTCTACTCCACCGCACCACCCCGCGGACAGTAGAGAGGGGGTCACCGATGTTGCCGATGACGCATGCGATGGTAGGTACGGCGCTGTTGATCGACCATGTCACCGACTATAGGGATGACACCACCACCGATACGAACAATGCGCTGACAAGCCACCATTGTGGGATTGGCTCCACAAATGGTCCCGACTACTAGAGAGATGGCACCGATGATGGAACAACATGAGCAAGAGAGAATTCCTTATTTGACACTACCTATTTCGCTTCCCTATTTGACACTGGAAAATATTTTTTTCCTTGTTTGCCTCTAGGTATAAATTTATTTTCTTATTTTCCACTACCGTCCATTACGTTAGTCCATACCGCTGGTTTGCTTATGTTGGACCAAATTGTCCTCAATCGATATGCAAACATGGAAAAGGAAAAAAGAAGTAACCGGCCCCGATAACGGCGGGGGCGTGTGCTGGTGTGCCGGACGAGGAACCCGAGCGTGGAGCTCATCTCCATCCTCTACCACGGCGCATGCCTCGTGCCTCAACGCTAGGGCATGCTTGTGTATTCTTTTAGAGAAGGAATTAGTCTCATGCAAAATTTGATATATTGGATTTCTTAGTCGTACTGACTTATAATATAGTTGTATCAATGCTACTATGTGTTTGTTACCTCCATACTAAAGATCAAGGTGTGTATATTATATTTACTATCTACTTACCCAAATATTTTTGGAAGTAAAATTACATGAAAACCACGGTGGTGTTGCGTTTGTCTTATTTGAAGTATACTTTATGACTCTTTAACCAATATTTGTTGATTTTGTATGTGCAAATTGTTTCGTAACAACCATAGGTGTGTAGATAACAAATAATTAAAGTTTAGTTAAAGAAAATATTTCTTGGCTGTAGGAAGTCAACTTTTGAGCCATATACGTTTGCAAGTAATGTAAATGTGAAGTTTTACTTGGTAAACGTATTTTAAATACAAATGACCTCGTTTGACATATTTTCAAGATGAGATTCTACAAGATTTAACTCGGAGACTGCATATGTCATTGTCGTTGTGGTAGAACGTACATCTTTTAAACAAAATACTACTATTAGACATGAATTTTTGTTTGATGTGCTTTTCGCACATTAGTGATTGTGTATGTGTTAATCAAGCCATAAGTATGAAGAAATCCGTTCAACCATTTATGATTTAATGATTTAATTTATTCGTATTTTTTGCAGATAATGAACTTTTGGTGGTGCCAGCTTGCAAGGAGCTAATGTGACACGAACCAAAAAAAATCTCTTGTCAGGTAGATGTGGAACCCTTGCTGGAGGCGGTGAACCTACAAATAAAGCAGTACATGATTCCGTACGAAAGTGTATGCAAGCTTCTTCAGCAATAAGCCTTTGGTTTTAGATTGCACATGTGTGATACTCGATAGCAATGAGTAGATTCTTATATCAAATTGGAATGGTGTGACTAAAATATACTACTCCCTCCGTCTATAAATGGATGTCTCAATTTTGTTAAAATTTAAATGTATCTAGACCTATTTTAGTATTTAGATACATCCAGATATATCCAAAGTTGAGACATCTTTGTATAGACAGATGGAGTATTTGAGAGCTCATCCAACATTAGAATTGAACAATGTACATGCTACTTCGGTTTTTTACCAACGGTGGGCACTGTGCATGATACACACATCAGCCCATGGGAGGGAGAGAGGAGAGGGTGAGTGGACAGACTGGACGAGTTATAAGGAAAGCTCATATCATTTGCTGCAAGCAAAGCATATAGATAGGCTGGAAGACACTAAAGTTTGAGAGCTGAGAGTATATTTCCACAAGTAACAAAGAAGTAATTGCTCATTTGCTTTCTATGCATATGAGTACACGACATTCCGGGGCGATGTGACGTCCAGGTGCTGACTCAATTGAACGTCATGCATCCACTTCAAGGTCTGGTTTGGGCGGGTGCCATCTCATCTTCTCCCTCCCGGCCAGCGGGCGAAAATGGAGGGTCTTCTACATCCTTGCCATGGCGATCATTGAGCTCGTATAAATCAACGGTAGAGAAGGACTCGATTGAATTCAACACTTGTTATGCAGGGTATTATGTAAAAGTATGGGATTGTGTTGTAATTTGTCTTATTGGGTGTTGTGTGTGGGGGGGAGGGGGGTTCTGTATTATTTTTGGGATTTTAGCAAGCATAATTAAAAAAAAGTGGGATCTTAAGTTTTGCATTATTGTAGAACTATATTTACATACACATGAATTTTGAAATTCGCATGTGCAATCAGGATTAAAATTAGAGGAGCCGTTGCGATCTTAAGTTTGTAGCGTGAGTACTCTATATTCACAATCTTATATTTTTTTGTGGAAAGAAAACTTCATGTTAACATGATATACCAATTGTGCAGGATGGTTACGAGCTAAGGAAAAAGTTTTTGATACACATACTCAAGTATCTGGCTAATGAAGTTGAAGACAACATTCCTGAGATCGTGCGAGAATACCTTAGACGCGTCAACGGACCATGGCTTTAATAAATAGTGTATTCATTCATTTCTCTTCTACAAAATGAATTGTGCGAAGTGGATCTTTAAATATTTTAAGTATTATATATTTATTTTATATACTTTAATATTTGTATGCATTATTTACACGTTTATGCATTTGACACTACGTTAAAGGGCCGTGGCGAAGCACGGGCATTCTACTAGTCTAGACTAGCTTCATGAATCAACGTATGTTTTTTTCTACATATTTTGTTTTCACTCGCGCGTATCTAAAAATGACTTTCCGTTTGGTCGCCTCTCCTCAAATTCTTCATGCCAAACGCGCTTAACCCTGAAGCTTTTTGGAGATGAGCTTGCGGAGAAGAAGTTGCAACAAGTTCTTTAGAGTGTGACATCCTGGCCCAGATTTTAATAGGATTGATAGAATACTCATACCAAATTACCAACAAGTTATAACTTCTTAGTGTTTATCTGTGGGATCAGTCCAGAGGTCTTTAGAGTTGCTAGGGGTAACAGGCTCGAACGGTGGTGGTCGGGGTGTTACATTTGGTATCAGAGCCGACCCTCCGGTTACACGGGTGTGCGCGGATTAGAAGTTTATGCATAGGACCCATGGCTAGTGTGACCCATCATGGCACACGACATAGCACATGCGCACTGGACGTACAAAAGTGTGTCAAAAAAGAGGAAATTTCTAGCTTAAGGTTGATCGACGAGACCGTCAATCTTCTAAGGCCGGTGCCACCGCGGGCGGTAGTGGAGGCGGTACCGCCCGCGGCGGGGCGGGAGGCGGGCGGGAGGCAGGCGGGACGGGAGCGGGAGGCGGGGGCGGGCTCGCCCGGCGGTAGCGGGCGCTACCGCCCGGCTACCGCCCGCATTGGCGGCGGCAGGAGGCGGGGAGGGCGGGCGTCGGGCGCGGGCGGTAGGCGGGCGGGCGAGGGGCGGGCGGGAGTGGGCGGTAGGGCGGGAGCGGGCGGGAGCGGCGGGCGGGGCGGGCGGGAGAGGGGCGTAGTGGCGAGGTGGCGATCTGATTCGTCCACCTCAGCTAGCTGGGGTAGCCGTTGGTAGTTCAAAAAACCCTAAAATTTCAGCCCCCTCTATAAATACCTCCATCTGGTTTCACTCACTCCACACCCATTTCACTCACTCCACACCCATTTCATCTCCCCTCTCAACGCATGTCTTCGTCCAGCAGTTCGAGCGACGGAATGGAGGGTGAGCTGATCGCTGCATTCCAGGCGGAGTACGAGGAGGAGATGCTGAACGAGGAGGAGGAGGAGGAGCCAAGACGGCCGCGACGCCGCCGAGAGGTCATCAGACGTGATCGTCTTGGTGCTCACGATCGGCTGTTCGAGGACTACTTCGCCGACGACTGCAACTACCCTCCGAGCTTCTTTCGCCGAAGGTATCGGATGAGGAGATCCCTTTTTCTGCGCATTGTGGATAGATTGGGTGAATACTCTCCGTATTTCACCCAAAGACATGATGCTCTCGGTCGTCCTGGTCATTCTCCCCTACAAAAGTGTACTGCGGCTTTGCGTCTGTTAGCTTATGGAGCCTCTGCAGATACAAGGCTTAAGTTAGCTAGGCAAACTACATCAGATTGTCTAGATAGATTCTGTGAAGGCATCATTGCCTGTTACGGGGAGACGTTTTGTCGTCGACCAACTGTCGAGGATACTCAGTAGCGAAAGCCGAGGAGCGTGGCTTTCCGGGCATGTTAGGGAGCATCGATTGCATGCATTGGCGTGGAGGAACTGCCCGTGGCTTATGCTGGTCAATTCACAAGGGGAGACATCAAACACCCTACCATAATCTTAGAAGCCATTGCGTCGTATGATCGTTGGATCTGGCATGCCTTTTTTGGAGTGGCCGGGTCCAAACGACCTCAATGTACTCAACCAGTCGCCGTTGTTCACGGATGTGCTTAGGGGAGAAGCACCAGTGAACTTCACGGTGAATGGACACGAGTACAACTATGGTTACTACCTTGCCGACGGCATCTACCCCCTGGCCGGTGTTCATGAAAGGTGTTACTCTTCCACAAAGTGAAAAGCGAATGTTCACTGCTGCTCAATCAGCTTGGCGCAAAGATGTGGAGTGTGCCTTTGGAGTGCTGAAGGCTAGGTTCAACATTCTAGCAGTTCCGGGCCGCTCCTTCGAGGCGTACTCTTGGGTTGATCATGCGTGCATGTGTCATTCTGCACAACATGATTATCCACGATGAGCGTGGTACAAATTTGGAGCACAACTATGAGACCGTTGAGTCCAATGTCGGCCCTGCAATACACCACCATGCACCACCAAGCCTAGCAGCGAGGATTCAGATGGACAACGAAATGAGGGACTCACCGGTGTATACACAGCTCCAGCAAGATTTGATTGAGCATGTGTGGGCTCATAATGCCTAGATTATGTATTTTTTCCAATTTTTTATGTAATTTTTTCAAATTTTTATGTAATTTCTTTTTATGATGTAATCGGTAACAATTGTAGTTCAATAAAATAATTTCCTTGCATTATTTTCTATGTTATAATCTGAAAAAGAATTGGTAATGGTGAGGAGAGAGAAAAGCTGATGTGGAGGAGAGAGAAGTGAGAGGGCTCACTATAGCCCATGCATTGGCAAGGTGGGGTGAGGCCGGTGCCAATGGGGGCGGTAGGGGAGGCGGTAGGGGCGGCGGCGGGGCGGGAGAGGGTGAAAGGATCGTATGCCGCACCTAGAGGGGGGGGGTGAATAGGTGCTAACCAATTTTTAGTTCTTTTTCAATTTAGGTTTGACACAAAGGTAAATTCTCTAGATATTGTTATCACCAGAATCTGACCAAGCCAGAAGTGGGCCGCGATCAAGACGGACTTGAAGATATACATATAGAAGAGATATGTGAATCGGCCTTGTTTACCAAGTTTGGGCTAGTTAGCCCGTGTCTTTATAGTAGGTTACGTAGAGATTAGAGTTTGCCTCGTGCACGGTTTAGTGCACGCCCACATTAGAAAGTCCCCCGGACTATAAATATGTACCTAGGGTTTATGGAATAAACAACAACCAACGTTCAACACAAACCAATCTCGGCGCATCGCCAACTCCTTCGTCTCGAGGGTTCCTCCGGAGCACCATGCTGCCTAGATCGCATCTCGCGATCTAGGGCACGAGCCTGCCTAGTTGTTCATGCGTTGCTCGTACGAAGCCTTTTGATGGCGAGCAACGTAGTTATCATAGATGTGTTAGGGTTAGCATTGTTCCTAGTATCATATGCTGTCGTAGTGCAACCCTCGCGCATCTAGCCGTCCCTGTACCTCATCATGGGTGCGGCACCCCGCTTGATCGTTATTTAGTAGATCTGATCCGTTACGGTCGCTCCTTGATTCGTCAAGGATTAGTTTAATATCTGCAATAGTTAGGCCTTACAAAGGGTTGGAGGATCCAGCGGCATGCAGGTGTAGTTTGCTGCCCTAGACAGACGTTCCGAGGATCAACCTAGAGTTGGTTTTTAGGCCTTGTCTAGGGCTGGCTTACGTTTACCGTGCGTGAGCGCGAGGCCCAATCGTGAGTAGGATGATCCGATTATGCGGTGAAACCCCATCGTCGTGGATCTCATACGCTTTATCATGATCAAGCGACCACCATATATTCGGCCACCTCGACGAATCATGGGTGGATCGGCTCCATGAGCCGATTCACGACAACCTGAGAGCCGATCGAGGCTCGTATTTAACGTGTACGTGTGTGCCCTGCAGGAAACTAAGCGAGGCATCATCCACACCTTCCGACCAGGTATAGGTCGGTGGCACGCCTTGCATTTGCATCGCGCGACCAGAGGCTTTGCGGGCCGTCGCTCGAGGGAAGGGCCAGCCGCAGCCCTAGTTGTTCCCGCTCTACGGTGTTGACCCACCGCCCCGGGGTTTCGACGTCAACACATTCTCGCGCACCGGTGGGACCCATCTTCAACATCAAACACAATGCCATCTACATCGGAGGTGGCAGAGAAACTCCGGTCACGTACGAGGAGCTCTCTGGCGAGCTCAAGAAGAAGTATGACGAGGTCAAAGCTGCCCTCGGCCGACCTAATCGGCTCTTTCCACGGACCCGCTCCCATGGCATCGATGGAAGGGGTTCACACTGAAGCGCGCTGATGGAGTGGACCTGTCCACCCGTCGAGGAACGCACCGGTCGCTGCGTCAGAGATAAACTTCATGGTGGCTCATTCGCTGCACCGCCATTCCGAGAGCCTGGTGAATACGTTGGAGCGCGTCGCTGCGCGTGATCCAGGAGATCATGAGCCATCGCACTCTCCGTCAGGACCAGCCCTAGGGACTCACCAAGGGGAGTTGCTACTCCAGTCCCGTCCACCGCTGCCGTTCGCGCTGGCAGCGCCCGAGCGCCGAACTCATCGGCCTATGTCGTCTACAAGATTGGTGGTGACCCCGGTGACTACCAATTTCTACAGACGCGCCCAAGGAGATCCCGCACGGGTACGCATGCGCATACGTGCCGGACTGCAGCACTGGGCACCTCGAACCAGGTTGCTATAGCAGGGACTTCGGGGCAAACGAACGGGAGGCAGACCCGAGAAGCAAACGTGGCTAGCTAAATACGCCACTCCGACAAAACTCCCGAGCCCAGCTCCCGTTGGCTCAGAACCAGAAAACAAGCATGGCTGGTTAAGTACGCCACTCCGACGAACCTTCAGGGTTCGGCACCTGCAGCCATCACCGCGGATCAGATTTGTACGATCCTGAAAGATCAGTCGGCATGATGCCGAAAGAAAGGCGATCGGCTATACCAAGCCGTACCAACGAGTACGAATTGATCCCGCTACCACCCAAATATCGGCTCCCGGACTTCACAAAGTTCAGCGGATCGATGGTTCCAGCTCCATCGAGCATGTGAGCCGATATTTGGCACAGTGGCATGATCTCAGCGAGAGGCCGCAGGTACTTCTCACCCCTCACAGATCGGCCGGGTGGTACACGTCGCCACCGAATTCAGTCCAGACTTGAAGCATGGAAGAACGGTTCCATGAGCAATATCACTTAGGCTTCCGAGGCGGGCATTGCCGATCTAGCACAAGTACGACGAGCGGAAACAGTGTCGAATACATCCGCTTCAGACCGTTAGGAACCGATGCTATTCGGTTCACGTAAGCGAAAGAAGCAATCGAGTTGGCGGTGGTGGGTCTGTCATCATCGATCAAGGACGTGGCCTCCCAAGCGGACTACCGTCACTAGCGCACATGGTACGAGCGTCATATGAACAGCGTCACCCGGATGTCTACCAGACAAGTTCAAGCGTGTGGTTACCATGGTCGACGCGCGAAGATGAAGTCGCTACGGGAGAACAAGAGGTCGCGGTGGCTGAGTGGACTCGAGCGGGGCCCAAACTCGCAAATGGGTAAAGCCACCAGACCTCCAAGAGGATTCGACTTCGACGTGACGAAACCGAGCAAATTTTCGATCTCTTACTCGCGGAGAAGCATATAAAGATTCCCGAAGGCCACAAGGTTCCCACGGTGCAAGAGCTGAACGGAAAGCCATACGCAAGTGGCATAACACGTTCACCCACACCACTAACGACTGCAGGGTGTGGCGGCAGATCCAGATGGCAATAGAAAATGGGCGACTAATTTTTAACCAGTATGCCATGAAGGTCGACACACACCCTTCCCCGCCGTCAACATGGTGGAGTTCGCCCACCTCGAGGGTGCCAGCCTGATTTCTCAGCCAACATCAGCATGGTAGAGCTTGGACACCGCTCCGAGAAGGACGGGGATGAGGACAGCTGCTCTCGAGCAAGGACACCGAGGGGCCGCCCATGCGATCGGCTCCGTCAAGATGGCAAGCGCTACGTCACGGGAGAGGTTAAGAACATAAGATATCAACGACCCCTCCGACCACCTCCTCAATAAGTACGTGAGTCGGTATGATCAACGCCGCCGACACGACGACGATGATGAAAGAGGCCGTCTGGCCAGAAACGAAGACATCGTCGCATAATCACGATGAGGAGCGGCAGGAGCGCCACGCCGGGAGCAGGACAATACGGACAGGCATTGGGACCGCCCTTCGTACACCGCTGGGATTGGGAATGAGCCGACACAACAATCGGCAACGCGAATGCAACCGAAAAAGAAGGAGGCAGCCAACGTGTCGTGTTTGAGCGCCTAGGGCCTCTCCCACCACAAAACAGACGTGCCGAGATCCCTCGGTTGGAAGATCTCGAGGATTCAAGACGAGGGGGAAGACGAAGAAGATAGGTGTCACCGTCCAAGATGGTGCCGATGGTCTCAGCCATTCACGAAACGCAGGGTCAGCCGATTGCGCGGTCCGGAGGAGGCCGAAAGGTTATATTTGCATACGCCGAGGAAGGCACGACCTGATTTGGCTGCGAAAGTCCAGAGGGACCCTGGATGAAGAGGGACCGCCGCAAAGAAAAGAGTGGCGCCCAAAAAGGAAAGCCGATGACGAAACATCGGCTGGCACAAACATGGTGCTCGTGCGTCCGGCGAAGTGTAGAGCTCCACGATTACACGGCGCACTCGAGGTAGACGACAGCAAGCGCACCAACGTGCTAAAGTCAGAGATTGGGCTGGTTTTGTCTACCGGCTTGGCGAGTAGCAAGACTACGTCAATAAGCAACGTGACGAGGCTGATCCTTGCGATCGACCCTCCGAAACTGTTGAAGGGATATTACTAAACCTTCACCGAGCAAGCAACGTGGAGGCCGATTCCTGCGATCGGCCAAAATTATCCTCACCATCCATTCTGCCTGGGATCAACGTTTGACCCAACATGGACTACCTGACGAGCCGATGCCATCAATTCTCTTGACAGAATCGGCTCGGGGGGGCACCTAGATGGATAATACTAAGCATGAGGGCCGATACACAAATCGGCCTAAAATTTTTAAAAATTTTACAGCCGATGCAAGGGCATCGACTTCATAATTGAGAAGTAGCCGATGCGCAGCCATCGACTTAAGAGGTGCAGGGCGCTCAGAGCGGACTAGAGAGACTCGGGGGGCAGCTCGCTTGAAAGCTCTCTGCTTTGGGAAGCCGATTTATGTACAAATCGGTTGGCTCTGCATGATCAAGCCCAGGCTAATTCAGCTAAGTTACGCGTCCTCGTTTCTGTTTTGCCTTGGCAAAGACTCGGGGGGCAGCAGGCCTGGTGGATATTTTGTTTGCTCTGTTTAGAGAACCGATTGGGACACCATCGGCTGATCCTTCATTGCAACCTTCTTCACAAATGATGATTATTGAAGAACATTATTGGGTTTGGTTGGGAAAGTTCAAAGGTTTTCCTGAAGATCCTGCATTTTCTGCCAAATTTAGAAAATCATCAGTTGAAGAAGGGGAGGGCGAATTTTGAAGGACCGATACGATGCTATCGGCTCATCACGCATTGGCAAAGGGAACGAGTCGGCAAGGTCAGTAGAAGAGGGAATCGGCTCAATTAAACTCAAAGGAATCGGCAAAATTGGAATTGGGGAAAAGTTCTCCATTGATTCGATAGGATTTCTTACATAAAGAGCTAATTGCTCTCAAAAGAGGAGTACCAGGGGATCCATTGCCCCATCTGCTACTACTGGCCCTATTCTAAAGGTCCTATCTATGGGCCATCACTGCCCTCGTCGTCGCCATCTTCGTCACTATCGCGCTGCTTCCGGCGGGCTCGTCGTCCGCTCCAATGGCCGCCGACCGGCCCTCGTCGTCTCGTCTTCTTCACGCCGTCGCTGTCGAAGTCGCTAAGGTTGCCCGGCCAAGGGCAGAACCGCTTGGCCGGCGGCTCGTCGGAGCTCGTCGTCGTCCTCCTCCTCTCCTCGCCCCTTCCTCCCGTAAGAGGTGAAGTCACGGGAGAAGCCGCGTCGTCACCTCCTCCTCCGTTTCCCAACGGCGAGGAGGCGGAGGTCGCTCTCCCCGTCGGTCAAGGATTTGTCATCTTCGGACCAGACGAGGGAGTCATGGTCCTCTTTGTCCCACTTCGTTGGGGCGAGGATATCGTACGCCGCTGCGTGCCCCACGAGGGCGTCGACTCACGGATGGGAGAGGACACATAGGAAAGACCCGATGAGGAGGAAGAAGAGGAGGACGAAGGCATGGTGGCAGAGGAGGGTTTTTTGAAGGCTAGTGCGAAGGGGATAAGGAAGAAGACTGTTTGCTGCGGTTAAATAAAAGGGAGCATAGTAAAAATTCAATGCCACAGCAGTTTCCGAGGAGGTGGTGCCAGGACTGTCTAATCGTGCAGAGAAGTTGAGAAGGCAAGTTATCATGATAAAGGACTCTGCGACGGTTCTGCTCTGCCACGACATGACCCTACGAGAGAAAAGCATAATGATTTTGGAAATGTCATTTCCAAAACCAGGGGGGCATGTGTTATCACCAATGACCAAGCAGAAGTGGGCCGCGATCAAGACGGACTTGAAGATATACATATAGAAGAGATATGTGAATCGGCCTTGTTTTTTGGGCTAGTTAGCCCGTGTATCTTTATAGTAGGTTACGAGATTAGAGTTTGCCTCGTGCACGGTTTAGTGCACGCCCACATTAGAAAGTCCCTGGACTATAAATATGTACCTAGGGTTTATGGAATAAACAACAACCAACGTTCAACACAAACCAATCTCGGCGCATCGCCAACTCCTTCGTCTCGAGGGTTCCTCCTGTAGCACCATGCTGCCTATCGCATCTCGCGATCTAGGCAGACGAGCCTGCCTAGTTGTTCATGCGTTGCTCGAAGCCTTTTGATGGCGAGCAACGTAGTTATCATAGATGTGTTAGGGTTAGCATTGTTCCTAGTATCATATGTCGTAGTGCAACCCTCGCGCATCTAGCCGTCCCGTACCTCATCATGGGTGCAGGCGGCACCCGCTTGATCGTTATTTAGTAGATCTGATCCGTTACTCGCTCCTTGATTCGTCAAGGATTAGTTTAATATCTGCAATAGTTAGGCCTTACAAAGGGTTGGAGGATCCAGCGGCATGCAGGTGTAGTTTGCTGCCCCTAGACAGGACGTTCCGAGGATCAACCTAGAGTTGGTTTTTAGGCCTTGTCTAGGGCTGGCTTACGTTTACCGTGAGCGCGGGCCCAATCGTGAGTAGGATGATCCGATTATGCGGTGAAAACCCCGATCGTCGTGGATCTCATACGCTTTATCATGATCAAGCAGGACCACCATATATTCGGCCACCTCGGACGAATCATGGGTGGATCGGCTCCATGAGCCGATTCACAGGACAACCCGAGAGCCGATCGAGGCTCGTATTTAACGTGTACGTGTGTGCCTGCAGAAACTAAGCGAGGCATCATCCACACCTTCCGACTAGGTATAGGTCGGTGGCACGCCCTTGCAATTTGCATCGGCGCGCGACCAGAGGCTTTGCGGGCCGCCCGAGGGATCGGGCCACCCGCAGCCCTAGTTGTTCCCGGCTCTACGGTGTTGACCAGTCACTGCCCGCCGGTGGGTTTCTGACGTCAACAGATATGCAACTAAGTGAATTTACCTATATGACAAGGTTATCAACTAAGCAAGATATGGCTACGCAATATATAGGAGATAGAGTGGGATAGAGGTAACCGAGAGTGTAGCACGCGTTGACACGGAGATGATTCCCGTAGTTCCCTTCCTTTGCAAGAAGGTACGTCTACGTTTGGAGGAGTGTTGCTACGCAAGCCAAACCAACAGCCACGAAGGCTTCACTCAGATCTCCTGTGAGCAACGCCACGAAGGCCTAGCCCACTTCCACTAAGGGATTTCCTCGAGGCGGAAACCGGGCCTTTACAAGGTTCTTGGGGCACACATCCACAACTGAATTGGAGGCTCCCAAATCTGTAACAATACAACAATCAACAACAACACATCAACAACAAATCAACTAGGGAACCAAATAGGAACACTAGCATGAGATCCCTCAAACAAGGAGGAAATGAAGAACGCTTCGGTGAGGATGTAGATCGGTGGCTTCTCCTTCGAATCCCCAAAGATCAAGAGCTTTGGTGGGGAGGAAGGAGATCTTGCAAATCTTGTGTTTCTTGAGGTGGCTCTAATGGTGGTGAAGCTTGGCAGATTTCTTGTGCAATAATTGAGCAAAGAGGTAAGGAAGAAGAAGAGGGGTATAAATACCCTCTCAAAATCCAACCGTTGAGACTTTGGGGCCGGATAATCCGGCTAAGTTGGGGCCGGATAATCCGCCCCCACCGGATAATCCGGCCGCAGTACAAAACCGTGACAATGTCCGGCCAAATATCCGGCCCTATGCCAGAGCCACTTTTCTTCCGCCCTTAGCCAAAAATGGGGGGGATATTTACAAAATATCCGGCCCGGATTATCCGGCCTGTACAATACCGGGACAATATCCGGCAAATGTCCGGCCCCATACGAGCTGCTTTTCGAAGACTTAGCCGAAAACAGGGCCGGATATTTCAACAATATCCGGCCCGGATTATCCGGCCTACCCATCATTTAGCTGGGCGATGATCAAATCCAACATATATGTATAAATATCTATGTAATCTCTGTACCACTTAAACAAACGTTAGTGTATCACATACATTGACATCAAACACTCAAACATAATATGAGAGATGTTCTTTCAATCTCCCCTTTTTGGTGTTTGATGACAATATACGGATTTGCAAGAGAATAGCTATAGAGACAAACATGATGGCAACAACATAGAGGCACTCCCCCTACATGTGTGCATATAAGTAACTTGCATTTGAATACAAATACACAACACATAGGATTGAGGTGCCTCAACACTAGAGATATCCATCACGACCTCTTACACGAGACATAAACAAATATGAAGTTGAGATAGGATGCAAGAAATCATACCCATGTGTAGATATAAGATACGGAGATATAATCATCACACATAATATAGCATATAGCATCCTTGATCTCAACATATAGAAATCCGAAAACCATAACGATGTCTCACACTTAACAATGTTTCACACCACATAGCACATAGTTTTAAACGACACAACCAAAGCAAATAGTGCAAATACGAGGGAACACAAGCAATAAAGGAATGGTAAACGCAAATGCTTGTGCCCAAACCATGCAAATCCCCGAGATAGTTCCTAATAGAACACTTCTCCCCTTTGGCATCGAAACGCCAAAAGGGGACAAGCGCGATGCTACTCGTCCCATGGGAATCACTCGGAGGCATAATCATCATCGGACTCGTCTCGCTTCCTCTTCATCCTCATCCTCATGTCGAGCATCCGGGAGCGGCGAGGTGTTGGACCTTTGAAGGCAGTCATCAAGTTCACTCCATGGAACTGTGCAGTGCCATGCACCGTAACCCCGGTGAGCCGGAGGCGAGGCGGGGTCCTTGATCACCACCGAGCTTGTGAAGAATAACCGCTGAGTGTGCTTAATTCAGAACGCTCTCTAGCAGCATAGTTTTCCTTGTGTATCTCGATGTTCATGCACAAGATGTGACGCTGAAACCAACTAAGCCGGCTCACTTGCTTCTTCATAGCCGGGACATCAGGTGACGAGCAGGAGCAAAGCCACCGAAGCGAGCATCACGCATGAAAGTGTCGGGAGCAGGTACGGAAGAAACTGGCTTAAGCTTGTAGGGCTTCTTGACATGGTGCTTCACCAAAGGATACCCACTTATGTCTTCACCAACCTTAGCAACAGAGTTGTTGATGAGAAGCTGAATGTAGGGAGCATAGGGTATGGTGGTCCGGGAGACCATGGCATCATGGATCTCATGGAAGATAAAGTCCATGATATCAAGAGTGTAGTCGTGTTCTTCATTCCCATCACGAGCACACTTATAGCTGAGGTGCATAAGGTCCACAAGGGTTCCCCGAAGAGCATCATTGTTGCCACCACTTGGGCAAATGGTGGCCCGAAAGAACCGAAGCAACTGACGTATATGGGAAGCAGCCCCTTAGCTTGACCAATCTTTCCCGCTGAGGTGTAGAGATGCACAAGAGCATTCTTATCTGTCTGTTGTGGTCCATGAAGTCGACGACCCCCATCAACAGGAACTCCAAGAACACCACAAACCACGCAGAGTGGCACCGTGCTGGAGTCAGTCATCCATTCCATGGTGTGATCCTCATCTTTCCCGATTGCCAAAGTGGCAAAGAACTGCTTCACCAAAGCTGGGCTAAAGTCACACTGAATCTTCATGATATCATGCAAGCCCATCTTTCCAGCTACCCAGATAGCATCTTCAAAGTGATCGTTGACTGCCAGAATGTCCACATCGATAGCTTGCATGGGTCTCAGATTCTTCATGGGCTCATAGATGTCCGTGAAGATGAACTCCTGCTCAGCGCACCAATATCTCCTGCCCGCTATGTCTTCATCCCTTGGGACATCATCATACCAGTTCTTCTGACGGATAGCGGAGTAAGAAACTGGGTCCATGGTCTTGTAGTTCTCCCTCACTTCCTTGTTCTTCCGCCTTGAAGTGACGGACTTGCGAGGTGCATTGGTGGCAAACTCATCACTAGATCGATCATGCCTTGGGCGTCTCCGACCACCCCGAGAAGCACCACCTGTGAGAAGCAAAGGCGGGTAGCAAAGGAAAGGTAATGCTCATAAGTCATGTAAGATACAGTAATATACTCGAGAAAAACATGCTATAAGTCGGTACAAATCGAGACATGAGAGATTGAAGCCAAGCTGCAGCGGCGATGAAGCTCCGGCCGGATAATCCGTGTCCCCGGGGCGGATATCCGGCCAGGCCGGATAATCCGCTCGCTCGTGCGGATAATCCGGCCTGCGAGATTTGCAGTTTTCCCAATCAAGAACATGTCTAAGACTAGATCGGCCTCATAGCATGCAAGAGGAGTACATTACAAGAGGTTTGGAACAACTAGACATCAATTCCACCAAGAAAAGAGCACATATAAAACACAACATCTAGGGTTAGAGATTGTGAATCATACCCACATCCATTGTGGAAACCGCTTGGAGGAGAAGATGGCTAGGGAGGAGAGGCACCCGATCCACCCACGAACTCCGAGAGGGGGCGGACGGAGCGTCTCCGGCGAGGAGGAGGAGGTCCGGCGAACTTGAGAGGGAGAGAGAGAGGGCGCGTGGGGGTGGGTGTGAACCGTTTGCCCCGCGGCCTCCCTCAACCCTTTCAAGATCTGCCAGGCGGATAATCCGGCCCTAGTTTAGGGCGGATAATCCGGCCGGGCCATAATCCGGGTCGCCGGGGCCGATAATCCGGGTTCAAAGATTTCAGAATCACGGGGAATCCGTCCCATCTTTCGTTGGTTATTTGCAAGACTCATGTGTGATGCAATAAAGTATCACGTCACATATAAGGTGCAAATTTACCAATAAGATGGAGCGACCTAGATCATCCGACCGAAACACCTCAAACTCCAAGTTTTTTACCAAACATGACAAATGAGCAAGATGGAAATGGCTTATGGTAGGGAGTAGGCTTAGGTTGAAGAAGATACAAACTGTTAATGGTACATGATCACTCAAGTTTGCAAGATATGAGCAAATAAGGCCAAACTAGAGTGATTTCCCATAAGAACATGGAGTTGTCAAATAAAAGGCGATAAGACTCAAATAACTCCAACTCTTCACAAAGAAGAGTGTGGTGGCCTAGGCCACCATATATGAGTGTTATGGCATGGCACCGCGAAGATGTATCTTGGGCCCAAAACCACTACTCATCATTGAAGCTCACATATCATTATATGATATAAAGAGAATGATTTCTTTTAATGTTGGCATTATGGGGGAGGGATAGCTCAATAGTTTAAACCGCACTCCCCCTATTTCCATGCCCACATCTAAACCAAATAAAGTTTTGAGACAAAGGTGTGTTTGCAAGATGGTCAAGCTATACTCCTTGAATCAATGATATTTAGCTCATTCCTCAAATAAGAGAACCTTGCTTCATCAAGAGGCTTCGTGAATATATCGGCAAGTTGATCTTTGGTAGGAACATAGATGAGCTCAATATCACCACGGGCAACATGATCCCTAATGAAATGATTCCGGATCTCAATATGCTTCGTTCTTGAATGTTGCACCGGATTATAGGCAATCTTGATGGCACTTTCATTGTCACATAATAGAGGCACTTTGTCACAAATGACACCGTATTCCTTTAAAGTTTGCCTCATCCATAACAATTGAGTGCATCCACTTGCGGCGGCAACATATTCGGCTTCGGCGGTGGAGAGATATACAATTTTGCTTCTTAGAAGACCAACACACCAAGGACCTACCAAGGAATTGGCAAGCCCCGGTTTGATTTCCTATCATCCTTGTCACCCGCCCAATCCGCATCGGTATAACCATTGAGAATAAAACTTGAGCCCTTGGGGTACCAAATACCATATCTTGGGGTATCAACCAAATATCGAAAGATTCTTTTGAGAGCCATCATGTGGCTCTCCTTAGGAGAAGCTTGATACCTTGCACACACACCAACACTCAACACTATGTCCGGTCTAGATGCACAAAGGTAAAGCAAGGATCCAATCATGGAGCGGTATACCTTTTGATCCACCTCTTTACCATTGGGATCTAGTGCAAGATGACATTTGGTGACCATAGGAGTGGCCACACCCTTCAACTCGGTCATCTTGAACCTCTTGAGCATGTCTTGGAGATATTTTGCTTGATTGATGAAGGTTCCCTCTCTCAATTGCTTGATCTCAAAACCTAGGAAGAACTTCATCTCTCCCATCATAGACATCTCAAACCTATCGGTCATAAGCTTTGAAAATTCATCATTGAAAGCTTTGTTAGTAGAGCCAAAGATGATATCATCAACATATAATTGGCAAACGAAAAGCTCCCTATTAACCCTCTTAGTAAAAAGAGTGGGATCGATTAGCCCAACATCAAACCCACGGTCTACCAACAATTCTTTAAGGTGCTCGTACCAAGCTCTAGGAGCTTGTTTGAGACCATAAAGTGCTTTATCAAGCTTGTAGACATGGTTAGGAAAGTTGAGATCCTCAAACCCCGGGGGTTGCTTAACATAAACCTCTTCATGCAAAGGACCATTAAGAAATGCACTTTTAACATCCATTTGTTGTAACTTAAAGTTATGATGCGATGCATAAGCAAGAAGGATACGGATGGACTCAAGACGAGCCACGGGAGCATAGGTCTCTCCAAAGTCAATTCCTTCAACTTGAGAGAAACCTTGAGCCACCAATCTTGCCTTGTTCCTCACAATATTTCCAAACTCATCTTGCTTGTTCTTGAATATCCACTTAGTGCCTATAACATTGCGGCACTCCTTTGGCTTCTCTACTAAGGTCCACACTTTGTTGCGCTTGAAGTTGTTGAGTTCCTCATGCATGGCATCCACCCAATCCGAATCTTCAAGGGCTTCAAATACTTTCCACAACGGAGATATAAGCATGATGATTGCTAAAGTTAGCCAATTGCCTTCTTGTGGAGACCTTTGCTCGAACATCACCAAGGACCTTGTCATGAGTGTGTCCACGAATTTCAAGGATCCTATCTCTTCTTGCTAGACGACGGGCCTCGATCTCCTCCTTGGTTTTTCTAGGCCTTGGAGGTGTCACTTGATCAACTTGATCATTTGGGTCCCCGTCTTGACCTTCAATTTGAGCTTCCTCAATTTCTTGAGAATGCTCAACCTCATGTGCTTGATCTTGGACAATGTTTGGTGAAGTGCAAATATCAAATGGTTGATCTTGAATGCTTGGTTGACCTTGTCCTTGATCTTGTCCATGAGAGGGAGGATTTTCTTCTTGTTCTTGGGTTGGTGCATCATTAGCTTCAAGAGATGGGGTTTGTTGATGTTGAGAGGATGAGGGCTCCACCGTGGTAGAGCATAGTTCTTCCCGAGACGCCACACCGTGTCCCTCAATGGGGCGAAAATCCCACACCCATTCTTACTATGGCATCTTGAGGTATTTCATCACCTGCACATACATCAACTTGCCCCACTTGGGAGCCATCATTTTCTTCGAACTTCACACTACAAGATTCAATGATAATCCCGGAGGATACATCAAAGACTCTATAAGTGTGAGATTCGGCACCGTAACCAACAAATATACCCTCCAAAGCTTTAGGAGCAAATTTAGACAAACGAACTCCTTTGATTTTGTAGAAACACTTACAACCGAACACCTTGAAGTATGAGATATTAGGCTTGTTGCCGGTGAGTATTTCATATGGAGTCTTGTTCAATCCCTTGCGAGATAGAGCCGGTTAGAAGAGTGACAAGCGGTGGAGATGGCTTCGGCCCAAAAGTTATAGCGGGATTTATACTCCGCCATCATAGACCTTGCCATATCCATAAGAGTCCGGTTCTTCCTCTCCGCAACACCATTTTGTTGAGGGGTGTAAGCAGCGGAATATTGATGACGAATCCCCTCATCACTAAGAAAATCATTGAGTGTGTAGTTCTTGAACTGAGCCGTTGTCACTTCTTATTGCCATAATGAGGAGGTTGTGTTGGCGTTGCACCTCGGTGGCAAAGTCAATGAATATTTGTTGAGTCTCATCTTTCGTCTTGAGAAAGTAGACCCAAGTGTATCTTGAGTAATCATCAACAATCACCAAGCAATGTTTCTTCGCACCAAGACTTGCATGAGTAACGGGACCAAAGAGATCCACATGAAGGAGCTCCAAGATCCTCTTGGAAGAGATGATAGTCTTGCTTGGATGCGGAGAGTCATGCATTTTGCCTTCAACACAAGCCCTACACACGATCTTTGGCAAAAGAAACACTTTCCATTAGTCCCACAATATGGTTCCCCTTGTGAAGACTTTGCAAAGTTCTCATGTTGACATGGGCTAGGCGGCGATGCCACAACCAACCCACATCCGCCTTCCGAATAGGCACATCGCACTTGAAGTGGTGGTCCCCGAAAAGTCCACCACATACAAGTTATGTTCGCGATACCCAACGAAAGCGACTTTTAGAGTCTTGCTCCACAAGAGGACCACAATATCATTATCAATAAAGACGGCGAAACCCATCTTGCCAAGGGCGGAAACGGAAAGCAAATTGTAACCAAGGGTTTTGACAAGCATGACATCCACAAGAGTTATGTTGTGTGCAACCACAACCTTGCCAAAACCCAATACCTCGGATGTAGAATTATCGCCAAAGGAGACGGTGATATTGTTTATGTTGGGCCTCAACTCCTTGACGAGGTTCTTGCCGCCGGTCATATGACTTGTACATCCACTATCAAGTACCCATTTTAAACCTCCGGCGGCATAGTCCTACATGAGATCAATTCTTGGATTTAGGTACCCATTTCACAATGGGTCCTCTTTTGTTAGCAACAAGGGTCTTTGGGACCCAAATAGACCAAGCAACATAACCATCATATGGGCCAACATATTTAGCATAAACATCACCATAATAATCTTTAAATAAAACATAGTGAGGGTTAGCATTTCCGCATCATCATCATTAATGGTTTTGCCCTTAGGAGCTTCACCATTAGTGATATCTTTCTTCTTCTCTTGTGCGGGCTTGGCCTTTTGCTTGTTTGCCTTCTTTGCCTTGGCTCCATAACCAAGGCCCTCCTTCCCATTGTTTGATCTTTGCTTACTCAAAAGATCATCCAAAGAAAGTTTACTTTGGGGAGAGGAGGCCTTAGCAAGTTCATCCTTCAACCTAGTATTTTCCTCAATAACATTTGCATGATCACAAGAAGGAGTAGAGGAACTAGGCACATCATATGAAGTAAGCCTAATTTGAAGTTGCTCATTTGACTTGGATAGGAGAGAGTATTCACTCTTCAAAGCTTTGTGAGCTTTGTCTAGTTCATCTAGATCCTTCACAAGTTTCTCATGATCAACACCAAGTTGGGCCTTTTCCTTTTTAAGCAATTTGGTCTTAGCCCTAGCATGATCTCTAGCTTTAGTGAGCTTTTAATTTCATCTTGAGGCTCTTCAAGATTTTCTAGCCTCTCCTCAAGAGAGGCTATAGTTTCTTGACTTTCCTCAAGGGCATTTTTAAGAGCATGGATTTCAAGAGAGTCTTCTCTCTATTTGACCCTTTTTCTCAAGCATATCATTTTGTTGAGCTAAACGAGCCATGAGATTTGAAACATGCTTTTTGTTGATACCTTGTAGGTTAAGCAAGAATTCATCAAATTCTAGCATTTCTTGTTTTACTTTTAGACTAGCATCATCAATCCCTAGATCACTTGATATGTTAGGCATAGAGGGGCTAGGAGATGATACCTCGGAGGATTTGGCCATGAGGCAACTTTCTTCCTCCACATGAATGATCTCATTGGGGGATTCACTTGGTGATGAAGAGTTAGTGGAGAGGGAGGCAAGAGCGACCAATCCATTAGAGGTTGCATCTTCTTCATCATCACCTTCATCATCCCCGGAGGAATATTCTTCTTGAGTTGATAGCACAATAGATGTGTCCAAGGAAGATGTTGCCATGAAGCAATGTGCATTCTTGATATGAGGATTCTCATTGGGGGATTCAAAGAGAGATGAAGAGGGAATGTTAGTAGTGACAATGGCGGCCATTTCTTTTGAGCTTCCTTCTTCATCATCACTAGAGCTCGCAACTTCATCGGAAGAATATTCTTCCCTAGTCACTAGCATGACTTTTGGGTGCCTCTTGCCCTTCTTCGTCTTGTTGTTGTAGAACTTCTTGTTGGGGGCTTTTGAGTATTTGCCCTTTGATTCTTTGCTCTTGTCCTTGGGAATGAGCCTTCCATTATGAAGCTCTCTATTTTCATAGGGGCATTCGGCAATGAAGTGGCGCTTGTCATCACAATTGTAGCATGATCTTGTCTTTGGACCAAAGCTAGTGAACCCACTCTTGTGGTTTCTCTTGATGTTGTCTTCCTTGGCCTTGGAGGGATCAACCCAAAAGGACTTTGCATGGAAGGCCATGTGATCATGATAGTGGCATTCCAAATCTTCCGGATAGGACATACTCCAAGATGCCCTATATTGCTCTTGAGGGTGCACTTCATCTAAGGGGTTGACCACCAAGGCAAGATTGTTCCCTTTGACATACCAATGGCACGATTGAGAGAGTCATGAGAGTTTTGCTCGAGCACCTTGAGGGCTTGCATCTCGTGCACGGCATCTTGAGAAGAGAGAGAGGAATAGCATTCTCTCCCAACAAGGGTCTTGACATCAATGGGTACATATGGCATCATGCATTCAATGTACTTCTCCTTGATCCAAGAGTCATTGATGTGGGTGGCACCAATAAGACGGAAATCGGCAACAATGAGGAGTCTTGAATACATGTCTTGATGATCTTCATCCGGTAGCCTCATGAATCCTTCGGCTTTATTCTTAAGAGCATTATACTTGTTCCTTCTCGTGCTCTCACTTCCAATGCAACTAGCGGCCAACCCATCCCAAGCTTCCTTGGCGGTGGTGTAGTTCCGAACACGAGGCAAATCCTTTGTCCCCACACTAGTTTGAATCATGTGCAAGGCGGTGTTGTTGAGTTGACTATCAACCGCTTCTCTTCTAGTCAACTTGTCGGGGTTGTAAGGTTTGAAGCCTTCTTGGATGATTCTCCAAAGTTCATTGGAGGCACTGCAAACATGAGAGCGAAACTCAAATCGCCAAGTATTGTAATTTTCAATGGAAAACTTAGGTGGGTCGCCCCGAATGTTCAAATGAGGATGGGGAACCGGTATATCGGGAGATTGAAAAGGTGGAGCTACTCGATTGTAGCTCTCACCTCCACTAGTATCCCTAGGAGATGCAATGGGAGATTTGTTAGTGTTTAAGTTATCACCTTCCACGGGTTTGGTAGAAGAGGGTGGTGCCGAAGCACCTCCCTCTGCGACACACCCGCGTCCTTTACCTCTATACTAGGAGCCATGGGACGGGCCGGAGCCGAAGCTCGGCAATCATCTTTTTCATGCTTTCCATTTGGGCTTCCATTTTGGCTTCCATGAAGGACTTCAACGAATTGAATTCTTCCATGGAGACCGTATTGGCGGCCCCGTCCGAGGGCTCCTCGTTTGGCATACTCTTAGGCGGTTAAGCCCGAAATAAGAGCCGAGGCTCTGATACCAAATGAAAGGATCGTATGCCGCACCTAGAGGGGGGTGAATAGGTGCTAACCAATTTTTAGTTCTTTTTCAATTTAGGCTTGACACAAAGGTAAATTCTCTAGATATGCAACTAAGTGAATTTACCTATATGACAAGGTTATCAACTAAGCAAGATATGGCTACAATATATAGGAGATAGAGTGGGATAGAGCCGAGAGTGTAGCACGCGTTGACACGAGATGATTCCCGTAGTTCCCTTTGCAAGAAGGTACGTTTTGGAGTGTGCCAAAAAAAGCAAAACCACGAAGGCTTCACTCGGATCTCCTGTGCAAACGCCACGAAGGCCTAGCCCACTTCCACTAAGGGATTTCCTCGAGGCGGAAACCGGGCCTTTACAAGGTTCTTGGGGCACACATCCACAACTGAATTGGAGGCTCCCAAATCTGTAACAATACAACAATCAACAACAACACATCAACAACAAATCAACTAGGGAACCAAATAGGAACACTAGCATGAGATCCCTCAAACAAGTGAGGGGGAAATGAAGAACGCTTCGGTGAGGATGTAGATCGGTGGCTTCTCCTTCGAATCCCCAAAGATCAAGAGCTTTGGTTGGGGGAGAAGGAGATCTTGCAAATCTTGTGTTTCTTGAGGTGGCTCTAATGGTGGTGAAGCTTGGCAGATTTCTTGTGCAATAATTGAGCAAAGGTAAGGAAGAAGAAGGGTATAATCCCTCCCTCTTTCGGGCGGATAGGCTAAGTTGGGGCAATCGCCGCCCGGATAATCCGGCCAGGTACAAAACCGCAATGGCAAGGGCCGCATGCCACTTTTCTTCCACCTTAGCCAAAAATTTGATAATAGGGCCGGATTATCCGCCTGTACAATACGGACAATATCCGGCAAATGTCCGGCCCCATACAGCTGCTTTTCCTCGAAGACTTAGCCGAAAGGGGGCCGGATATTTCAACAATATCCGCCGGATTATCCGGCCTACCCATCATTTTCTGGTAGCTTTTGGCAGATGATCAAATCCAACATATATGTATAAATATCTATGTAATCTCTGTACCACTTAAACAAACATTAGTGTATCACATACATTGACATCAAACACTCAAAACATAATATGAGAGATGTTCTTTCAAGGGCGGAGGCGGCGGGACGGAGGGCGGCGGTGGCCGCCCGCTGGCGGGCGCCGCTACCGCCTGCCGCCCGTTGGCGGCGAGAAGGAGGCGGTAGCGGGGGAGCGGGCGGCGTGCCCGGGAGGCGGGGCGAGAGGCGGGCGGGAGGCGGCGCAGGTGGCGGGAGGCGGGCGGTAGCGGGCGGAGGCGGGCTGGGGAGATAACCGGTGACATGGCGCGACCTGATTGGTCCACGTCAGCTAGCCGTTGATGGTTCAAATTTCAGCTCCACCCCTATAACATGATGGTGAGTACAGCTCTAGCGACGCAACAGGCGACACGGAGGAAGAGCGTCCAATGAGCCGCGATAGGGCGAAGACCGCGGCACGTAAGGGCAGGAGGAAGGGGAAGGAAACCTCATCAAGCAGTGAGGTAGGAAGTAAATCCTTCGCGATGAGTAACATGATGCAGGGTTTAGTGAAGGCTAACCAAGCAATGGAACAAAATGAGAGACCGACCAACCGCCGACCGAAAAAGCGCAAACATGCGAAGGCCATCAAGATGGTGGAAACAGAGCTTGGTCTGGATGACGAGGAGGAGGATCAGGAACAAGAGGCAGAAGAGTAGAATTTTTATTTATTATGTAATTTTTAATTTTTATTATGCAATTTTATTAATTATTATGTAATCGGTAATATTTTAAGTTCAATAAAATAATTTTCTTGCATTATTTTGAATGTCTAAAATAAATCGAGTGAAATAACTTAATGTGAAAAGGAAATGGTGATGTGGAGGAGAGAGAAGTGAGAGTCGACTATAAATTTCAGTGGCAAGAAGTGACGTGGCGGGGCGGGAGTGAGGCGGTGCACTAGCACCAGCCTGAGAGTGGTGTGAGAGTGGGGCTAGAGTGAGCAAAAAGCTGACGTGGCGAGGCTAGAGTGGGGCGGTGCATTGGCACCAGCCTAAGGCGGATGAGTGTGACCGGAATCAATAGGATTGAGAAACCGATATCCCCTGGTCCGCGTGATATAATGGGGAAGCCGGCTGGAATCAAGATTCGCAGAACGGCAATCCAAATCGATAAATTGGTGGCATCCAAGCGGAGCCCTACTGTACAAAATTTGGGCGAACCAAACTCACATTTAATCTCCTCTTCGGCCGGTGCGTGTCAGCCAAGCCCGCTATCCTCACCGGTGACCAGCCACCACACAATGCTTCCGACCACGGCGGCCGCCTCAGCGCCCCCGCCGCTACCTGCCCCGGCGCCCGGCGAGCCGCACGCTGCCCTGTTCCTTGCCCTGGGCTACATGCGGCTGCCCGAGCTGCTGGCCTGCTGGCGCGTATGCCGCCTCCTCGGCGAGGCCGTCGCGGGGGACACCCTCCTGTGGCGCCGCGTCGCGGTGGAGCCGCCTCTCAGTAACCGGGTCACCGACGAAATCCTCGCCAAGTTGACCGCGAGGGCGGAGGGGACGCTGCGGTCTCTCCACCTCGTCGGGTGCTCCCGCGTGTCTGACGCTGGCCTGCTCCGCGTCGTCGAGCAAAATCCCGGCGTCAATGAGGTACTGGGACGTTTCTGACGCGTGGTTGTTTCCTCTGCAAGTGTGTGAGACTGTGAATTGGCGAATGAGCTGCATGCTTGGGGGCGCGCCGTGTTTGTTGTTATGCCTGGTGTTGTGGTTGCTTAGGTTCCTCATACTAGCTGAACTAGTCTGACGCCTAAAAATGTACTAGGAGTAATTAAACTTGGACGTGATGTTGACAAAGGAGATTAAGCTTGGTCTTTGCTGTATATGATTAATTATAGGCAAGTAGCGATGCCCGTACAAGCTTTCTCATGTGCATCACAGAAGAGATGGCAATTCAGTTGGTAGGTGTTGCTACTTGTGCTAGGCAAAGTGTTGCGCCTATCGGCAATAAACAACGCATAGCTGGGCATCCCTTGATATGCTGTAGAAGCTTTGGCAATGTAGAACACAGCAAAATTTAGTACTCCGATACTTCAGCATCAGAATTGTCATCATAGCCTAGTGACGTGAAGAAATTCTGAACACCAATGAAGTAGAACCAATACAGGCATGCTTTTCTCCAATTCTTTCTTCACATCATAGTTTTAAAAACCGGAACAGTTCGGTGGTTTGACCGAAAAAACCTGAACCGGCAGCCTCACCTGTGTTTTAAGAGGCAATGGTCCAAACAATAAAAAACCAGGAAAAAATGATGTCACAAGAGGAATCAAACTCATGATCTTCAACTAGGATGAAATAGCACCACATAACACCCGATACCACTTGGACTCACCATGTTTTGTGATTTCATGTTGAAATATACACTGTATATACATTTTATGGTCATTTTGTTCCGAAATTTGTTTAAATTTTAATTAAAAATAATGTTTTTTGTCGCCATCGAACCGGATAAACTGGTGGTCCGACCAGCGAACCAGTCGCCTCACCAGTTCACTCACCGGTCTGGTTTTTTAGACTATGCTTCACATATTTCCTTGACTTCAAGTTTTCTTTCTTTCTGAATTTCTGAGGTTCCACTCTCGTTAAATGGCAACCCTGTTCTTTGTTCTCTTCTTGATAGTCACTGAAGTGCTAAATATCGCTTCTAACTTCAGTTATTTCTTCAAACTGCTTGGCCCTCTACCAGCAATCTCTTTATTTTTCGTTAGTACTTCCTTAAGTAATGAGTATCCCACATTTCTTTAATTATGTCTTCAAACTTACTCAAATTAATAAATTATTCACCATTCAGAAGTTTTAGTTTCCTTATTTTTGCGAGGAGTTTCAGAAGTTACATGACTGGCAAAAGATAATACAAAACAAAAAGCTACTAGCTTACATAATTGAATTTTTTTTGCCAAAATGAAAATTGGTGCCTGTTTTACAAATTTACCATATGAAATATTCTTAAAGCACTGTGTATTCCTCATTTCATTCAAGGAACTGCAACACTTAACTACATCACATCATGTATGAACATCTCATTCCACAACTAAATTATTATTTTATATAACATATTCTACGAGCCACAACTTTTTACCGAAATAACTCTTTTTTCCCCTGAAAAATGACAATAAAGCCTTAACATTTTCACAGTAATGCACGAGCACGACACTAGTAAGCACTAATTTAGCGAAGTCGTAGGACAGAGTATAGTGTTACTGGAGATCATTGAGGCATTGTAGAAGATCTGCCTTGTGACAGATTATGGCCGCTCCAATTCATGTTTACTATCTGACACCAACTATCCATGTTGAAAAATGAATCCAACGAGGGAAGAGCCCCATGACATTATCAACATAATATTGATGCTCTCAACAAAAGAAAAGGTTGTTGATTCGGGAGATAGGATCATGTACTATGATTCAATTTGTGGAGCACATTACTCAATCAACTGCGGGTGATGTGTAGCCTAGTATGCTGGTTATTTGCTTTGGTTCCCATTTGTGTCCTGTGAGCTGTGTGGTGATTTCCCTAGATGCTGACATATATGTGGACCACAGAGCTTTGGTTATCTCTTCTTTGTCGCCTCAAAAGAAAAAAACAAAGGTTTCGCTTCCTTGGGTTTCTAAACATTGGTTTTAACTTTAGTTGTTTCTTCAAACTGCTCGACCCTCTACCGGCAGTCTCTGTCTTGTTGTTAATACTTCTGAAGAAAATTGCATCACACATTTCGTTAAGCATGTTTTCAAACTTCCTCAAATTATTCACCATTCAGAAGTTTTCTTTTCCTTAATTTTGCAAGGAGTTTCAGAAGTTCCACGATCAGCAAAAGATTGGTGCCTGTTTTTACCAATTTGCCTTATGAAATTTGACTATGCATTCTTAAACCAATGCCTCTGCTTCATTTCATTCATTGAACTGCAACACTTAACTACATCACATCATGTATAGACATATCAATCCACAGCTAAATTATTCAAAAGATTCTATTTAGCTCAAGTTTTTACTGAAAATTGACAATAAAGTCAACATTTCCACAGTAAAGTAATGCATGAGCACAACACTAGTACGAACTAATTTAGCAAAGGTCGTAGGACAGAGTATAGTGTCGCTGAAGATCATATTGAGGCACAGTAGAAGATTTCAGTTGTGACAGAGGTTATGACTGCTCCAACTCATGTCATACTATTTTACGCAAACTATCCATGTAAAAAATGAGTCCAACGAGGGAGGAGATCCATGTAATTATCACTATAATCTTGATGCTCTCAACAAAAGATAATGTTGCTGATTGGGGAGATAGGATCATGAACTCTGATTCAGTTTGTGGAGTGCATTATTCAATCAACGGCTAGTGCTAGGTAGCCTAGTATGCTGGTTAATTGCTTTGGTTCTCATCTGTGTCATGTTAGCTTTATGGTGATTCCACTAGATGCTGACATATATGCTGACTGGAGAGCTTTGGTGATCTCTTGTTCGCCCAGAAAGAAAAAGAAGAAGGTTTCTGTTCCTTGGGTTTCTAAAAATTTGCCATTCAAGCGTTGCTGATGCCTTCCAATTCCATTACAAACGGGCGACTCCTTCTACCCTATTGCTTCTTGAAACTACATGTCTTCAGATCCTCCCATGAAGTCTCTTTTTTCATTCTCGTCATCTTTGTCTGATCCCATTGCTGACTCCTCAGTTACCAACCTATGTTGGTGCCGCTGGCCAAATCTGCCTCGATGGACGATATGTTTTGATAAAAGTTCCCACTTGCCAGTGCGCAGGATATGTCTCCAGACGGAGGAGCTTGCGCCAGGACATGGCTTCTGGATGCAACCGTTTGGAAATGATAGCACGGGATTTGTTCAGCCGGTGCGGCTGGTGGCATGTTTCTAGAATCACGGTTGATTGATTAGTTCTATCATGTTTTGTCTCGCTATTTTCAAGTGGCTGATACATTTATCAACCCTATGTTCCGTAAACTGTAAACCTTGATACTTATAATAAGGTAATAAAAGATCGTATGCATCAGTCGATGCAGAGACCGGGATGATCCCATTTTGAAAAAAGCTGGAAGGTTATAACTTCTTTTTTTCCTAAAAAGAGGCTTAGGCCTGGTCTCCGCATCGATTGATGCACACGTCATTGTATTGCATTGTTGTTATTATGTTCACAAAAAAAAGATTAAAAATACACGGGCTCCATCTCCTAGAAACAGGGTTACAGTCAGCAGTTATGAATTACTAATCCTATTTCTAAACCGCCAGCCTAACTGGCTGAACAAACCCCGTGCGACCATCACCAAGTGGTGGCACTCAAAGTCCAGAAGCTCCCGAGCTTCTGTACACTGAAGTGAGGACCGTACGGATCCAATAGGTAGTTTTCTTCTTCTAAAGTACTCTTTTGTATGTTTTTTTCCTCTATTGTTTGCATGATTGACTCTCTTTTATAAAACAAACGTAGCCGCCACTGCCCACTATCTTTAAAATCCTAGACAGGGAGAGAGAATAGTTGTGATTGCACCTTAACTATATTTCTAAATGAACTTGAGTTTACCTTTATTTTCATTGTCGTCGACTTAGTGCCGTTGAAAGCTTAATTTTTGTACAAGATACATCTCATCGTGCAGTGTTTTTCTTTTCCCTTTTCTTAGATCACACAACTTCTGTGAAACGACTGCAGATGCAGAATTCCTCAAGGGTCCAATATAGGGTGTTTATTATATATAGTATGAGGTTATAGATTCTGCTGGATTCCTCTCCCCCACTTTCCCAGGGAATGGGATTTCTTACAACAACATCAAAGCCTTTTTCCCAAGCAAGTTGGGGTAGTCTAGATATGAAACCCAACCGAAAAGAGAACCAAAACAAGGAGAAAGAAAGAAAGAGAAAAAAGAGAGAAGAAGAAAGAAGAAAGAAGAAAGAAGGAAAAGAAGGGAAAAAAGGAAAGAGAAAAGAAGCGAGTGAGTGACTAAGGTTCTGGCACATGGATCGCTGATCTCCATGCAGTCCTATCAAGAGCCAAGACTTTAGGTACATTCCAATCTCTCAGATCTCTTTTTATCGCCTCCGACCAGGTCAACTTTGGTCGTCCTCTACCCCTTCTACTATCCTCCATATTCTTTAGAGTTCCACTGTTAACGGGAGCTTCTTCTGAAGGCCTCCGCTGGATATGCCCAAACCACCTTAGTCGGTGTTGGACTAGCTTCTCGTCGATTGGTGCCACCCCTAGCCTATCACGAATTACCTCATTCCTAATCCGGTCCTTTCTTGTATGGCCGCACATCCAACGCAGCATGCGCATCTCTGCGACACTCATTTGTTGGATATGTTGTCTTTTAGTGGGCCAACATTCTGCCCCATAAAGCATCGCCGGTCTGACCGCTGTCCTATAGAACTTACCTTTTAGCTTTTGTGGGACATTCTTGTCACATAGGATACCAGATGCCTGCCTCCACTTCATCCACCCTGCATTGATCCTATGGCAAACATCCTCATCGATATCACCATTGCTTCGCAACATTGATCCCAAGTAACGGAAGGTGTCCCTCTTGGACACTATCTTCCCTTCTAAACTGACATCTCCGTCTTCGCCACCAACACCACTAAAGTCGCATCGCATGTACTCAGTCTTGGTCCTGCTAAGTCTAAACCCCTTTGACTCCAAAGTTTGCCTCCATAGCTCTAACTTCCTACTCACGCCGGCCCTAGTTTCATCTACTAGCACCACATCATCAACAAAGAGCATACACCAAGGAATATCTCCTTGTATATCCTTGGTCATCTCATCCATCACCAAGGAAAACATGTATGGGCTCAAGGCTGACCCTTGATGGAATCCTATCGTGATTGGGAAGGTATCGGTCTCACTATCACCTGCGCGAACACTTGTCACAACACGATCGTACATATCTCTGATGAGGGTAATGTACTTTGTTGGAACTTTGTGTTTCTCCAACGCCCACCACATGACCGTCCTTGGTATCTTGTCATACGTCTTCTCCAAGTCGATGAAGACCAAATGTAGGTCCTTCTTCTGCTCCCTATACCTCTCCATAAGTTGGCGAATTAAGAAAATTGCCTCTGTAGTCGATCTCCTAGGCATAAAACCGAATTGGTTTTTAGTGACTTTCGTCACTCTTCTCAAGCGATGCTCGATGATTCTCTCCCAAATTTTCATAGTATGGCTCATAAGCTTAATCCATCGGTAGTTAGTACAACTTTGGATATCTCCTTTATTCTTGAAGATAGGTACTAATATGCTTTTCCTCCACTCCTCGGGCATCTTGTTTGACCGAAAAATGTGGTTGAAAAGCTTAGTTAGACATACTATTGCCACGTCTCCGAGGCTTCTTCACACCTCAATTGGGATACCATCAAGGGCCGAGGGCCTTTCCTCCTTTCATCCTTTTGAGGGCTTCTTTAACCTCAAACTCTTGGATCCTCCGCACAAAACGCCTACTTTGTCGTCAAAGGAGTCATCCAACTTGGGCACAGTGCCCTCGTTCCCATCATTGAATAACCCATCAAAGTACTCCCTCCATCTGTTTTTGATCTCTTCATCTTTCACTAGAAGTCGATTAGCCTCATCCTTGATGCATTTAACTTGGTTGAGGTCCCTTGTCTTCCTCTCACGAATTTTCGCCATCTTGTAGATATCCTTCTCGCCTTCCTTTGTACATAGTCTGTCATATAGCTCCTCATAGGCCCGCCCCCTTGCTCCACTCACAACTCGCCTTGCCTTCTTCTTGGCCTCTTTGTACTTCACCATGTTGCTTGTGCTTCTATCGTAGTGCCAAATCTTGTAGCACTCCTTCTTCTCCTTGATAGCCCTTTGGACATCCTTATTCCACCACCATGTGTCCTTAGCTTGTGGCTTCTTACCCTTGGTCACCCCAAGCACCTCCCTAGCTACCTTCCGAATGCACGTACCCATCTTCACCCACATCCTATCCGCATCTCCCTCTTCGTCCCATGGCCCTTCCATGATCATCCTCTCCCTAAAGGTTTGTTGTGCTTCTCCTTTGAGCTTCCACCACTTTGTTCTTGTGATGTTGATGCCTTTACCCCGCATCACACGAGCGTGAAAACGGAAGTCAGCTACCACAAGCTTATGTTGCGCCACAACACACTCCCCAGGGATCACCTTGCAATCCAAACAAGCCCTCCTATCTCTTCTTCTAGCGAGGACAAAGTCAATCTGGCTAGAGTGTTGGGCACTACTAGAGGTCACTAGGTGAGACTGCCTCTTCCTAAAGAAGGTGTTAGCGACTAACAGGTCATAGGCAACCGCAAAGTCCAGGATGTCTTTACCCTCCTGGTTTCTGTCACCATACCCGAAGCCTCCATGTACACCTTCAAAACCTATGTTAGTTGTGCCCACATGGCCATTGAGATCTCCTCCGATGGGATTTCTTAACACTATATTTTTTTCTTGCTTACTTTGCTCATGGTGATTGTGACTGGGGCTAGGGTATGTACAGTTGATATTGGCATTAATACGTAGGTATATACAGTGCACTGATGGGGTCCTTGATAAATTTTCCCTGGAAATGCTTGTTTATTCTTGGCTACAAACTGCTGGAGCACTTAGATCACTGCAATGTTCGCAAATAATATATGGTGCTACCTTTGACCTGGCTGCTTTACTGGGGACATCAAACCTTATTCTTTGCATATTATCCAGTTGTATTAATTTACATTTCTGTTTTTCTTCTGTGATGAATGATCTCAGTCAAGGAACTTGTAGATTACTAAAGTGCAGTATTATCGATCTAGGGCCAAAATTAGGATGGTCAGTATTCATTTACATGGAGTTTATTCAGATATTTATTTTGTATTTTCAACTACATAATCCTGAACACTGGTATGAAGCCTTTTTCTTTGCAAACCAAATAGTACTCACCAGATACCAAAAGTTTTGTCAAAATAGGATTCTCGCTAACATGCTGGGAACCAGTTTTGAGCTCTGTTTAAAATAGCGGGTTATAGCTTATAACCGCGGCGATTTCTGAAGCTACAAAAGGCTATAGCCGGGCTAAGCCCATATAGCCGATTTGCTAAATAATGGGAAAAAATTCAATATTTTGGCAGCATATAATCATATATAGTATATACATCAATAATTCAAGATGCATAGGATAGTAAACATAGTCACATAAGAGATGCACATAACCAAAACATAGTTTACATATAATTCTGTCCAAAACATAGTTTACAGATAGTTAAGGACATAGTTATGTCCAAATATTACAACATTATTAAGTAGCAGTAGCTCCTGGCATAGTGGCCTCTATAAATTGGGCTACTCTGAAAATTTTTGGGTCAAATTTTTTTGGGCCCATTGAGCGGGAAGATAGCCGCTATTGAGCTAAATTGAGGCTAAGTAGCTATAGCCACGCTATAGCTGGGCTATTAGCAGCTATTTCCATGTTAGCCTTTAAAGGCTCTAGCTGTAGCCGCGGGCCTCGGGAAAGGCTAAAGCCGGGCTATAGCCGAGCTATAGCGGGTTATTTTAAACAGAGGTTTTGAGTTACTAATGTGGACCAGTTTATTCCAAAACCATGGTTTTTGATCCCAACTTCGTATGGAATACTAATGGGCCTGTTAAGGTGCCCCTGTTGAATTGTTGCGGTGATTTTGGAGTTTCTAGTCCACGTGAGAATGAGAAATACTTGCCTGGATTTATTGCTATATGGAATCCTGAAGTCACCTTAACCTCTGCTTTTTGATCATGTTCTTTAGTTTACATAATAGATGGACACTAGTATTTACAGTTCTTCTATATTTGCTTCATTGCTAATTTTTCATTGGTGGATAATACAATTATGGTTATATGCTCGTGATAAAAATTCTACATTATACTATTTACTGAGGGCTTTGCTCACTTCCTCCTATGCAGTAGCTGCATGGAGCCATGGACCTCTAGATGCATTTAATCTGACTTACTCTTAATTTGCAGCTCTATGTGCCCACATGTACAGGCTTGACTGGTGATGGGGTGGTGAAAATTGTTCAGCTTCTGCATGAACACAAGGGAAATATAGACCGTCTCCGACTCAATGGCATTAGCAGGATGAGTAAGCATCATCTTGATGTTATCATGTCTGTTATGTCCAAATGTAACCCACAAGTACAGCAAGATAGAAGCCCACTCTTCTACAACCATAGAGCCCGTGAAGTGCTGAACACCAATGATGAACGCCCAATTGATGTTGATGTCTGCCCATTGTGCACAAACGTCAGGCTTGTGTTTGATTGTACGAAGGATGACTGTAGGTATGTACGTTGTGATCCTCTATCAGATCTCTTTGTGACTTGCCGTAGCACTTTATTCGACTTGTTGTCATTGTTTTGACTTTTCATTTGTCCTGCTGATATAAGATTCATCTTTGATTTGTGATGGTCACAAGAGCCAGTGCTCATAGCTATTGCTCCCCCTTTTACTCTCTCATGTGGTTGTGGAAGGGGTTGCTGACTTGGTCATGTCTTCTTTTTTTGAATAGCTTTTTAAGTAATGGTCCCGAAGCTCACTTATTTGCCCTGTGGGCTACATGAAAGCAACATGGTTTTATAATTTGTTTCATTGCTCTTGTCTTGAGAACAACTGCAAACACTTGAGCATTCTTGTATGTCTGCCGGTCTAATGGCTTTGACTTGAAGCGATTATTATAAGGTTTGGTACACCTCCGTATTGATAATTTGGTTATATTTCAGGAAAGTGAAGCATAGCTTGCTGCGTTGTCGAGGCTGCTACTTCTGCATTACTAGATGCGAAAAATGTGGTGGCTGTATCAGTCCGGAGGATCGAACCGAGGCTGATCTTGCTTGCTCAGACTTTATGTGCTTGGATTGTTGGCTTACACAGTCGAAATGTAGCACCTGCAACCGGCCTTACTGTGAGCGGCATGCAAATTTGATGGTCCCTTTGTCAATGCCTGGCCAGTTTTCATGCCAGCGTTGCGCGGAGCTCGATGCATCGCTCGAGACTCAGGAAGATGGCTATTAGAAGTGAGCTTACCGTCCCTCTTCTGTGTACTTGGGTACTTAGTGCTTAGATTAGCAGGTACAGTTTCTATAGGAACATTTGCTATTGGATTTGACCGATGTGCCGAGCTTAAAGGTATAGCTGAACATACAGTGATGCTGAATCATCTACTGATATTCATCAAATGAAGCGGCTGCAGATTTCATGGAGCCGTGCAACTTATTGTCTATCCCATGGTCACAGCTGGTATATGCCAATGGATGCCTTAATTTTTCTGGCGATATTTTGAACAACTTTATAGTTGTATGATGGCACACTTATTCACCACTGAACCTTTTAGCCCATCGAAATATGCACCCGTACTGCATCAAGTTTACAAGCGTGCTATTTTTCCTAAAAAAAATCAGACTTGAGTAAAATCTGAATAAAAATCAATGCTAGGTGAGCACGAAATCTAGCAGTTCTTATCTTTGTTATTTGTGTTTGTTTCACTTTATTGATCTGATGTACGTTTTTTCAGTCAATCAATAGAGTCAGATCATTTATTAAAAAATTTAGTACTGATTTATCTTCTCCTTTTTGAAACTAAGTCTAGTTGTTAGAACATACGATCTCCTCGAATGATGATCTAGCCATCTAGGTATAGCACTTTGTTCACATTGGTCGCATTCCCGACCGTTGAAAATAAGCTCATGCTGTACACACCATGAAGGTCGATAGGACATAGGAGTACCAAACTTCAGTGTTTGTTTCTCTTGGATGTGAAGCTGGAGATGGATCTTCCCATCTCATGCTCGAAACTGCAAAATTTGCTGTCGACAAGCATCACATTTCACGAGTGCGGTTACTGAATTATGCTCAGATAACTGTTGTGCGAGGTGATGTTACTTTTAGGGATATGGAACATGAATTTCAGGTCTGGTCAGACACGATGGGGTACAAATGGCGCTTCTATGTTAAAGTGGCGGCTGAGAATCAGTTTGTGACCAGATTTCCTAATGCCAAATGTATTGAAGAGCTCTCACACTTTGGGAAATTTTTTATGAAGACAGTACCTGATGCTATTATCAAAATTGAAAAATGGGCTGGTGACATTGAACCTTTTGCTGTCATGGAGGAAACCTGGTTCAGAGTGAAAGGTATTCCTATGAAATACAGAAACAAATCTACTGTGTACTATGTTGCAAGTATGGCTGGTGTGCCCTTGGCCCTTGATATGAATTTTTTGAGAAATTTTGCATATGTAAGGGTGAAAATTGGATGTCAGGACCCTGCTCTGGTCCCTAGCTCAAGGATTGGCACCATAAAAAAAGGATTCTATGAATTTCAATTCACCAGGGAAGTAATTGATCCTTCTTCTACACCAGCTAATTATTATGCTGCGGTAGTGGAGAATACTGATGGTGGTACACAGCAAAGTTCACCAAAAAGGCAAAGGACTGAGAGAGAGGAAGAGAGGAATGCTTCAGAAGGTAATGGAACTGTGAATACAAGTACCATTGGTGGAGGGAGCTCGCAGACAAATCAGCAGCGAGCTAGCCACACTGAATCTGAGAAGGGGAAAAATGTTGTAGTCAGTTCCTCAAGTATTTCTGATGAGCTGTCTGAATCTTTTGCTACAAAAGTAAACAGAGCTATGGGTCTTAATTCTACTAGCACTGAGGGTAATGCTACATCTTCCTCTGCTGATGATAGCAGAGCATCAAATCCAGTTGTAGTGCCATCACTGCAAGATGTTCACAGGGATGTTGTTTCTGCCCTTGCTCAGGAATTACCTACAGCTGTATCTGATGTACCTGTGCCTGAAAACAATGAGGCCTTCAGAAAATTTCTTGACACTCTGACCAAGAATGGTAGTGACAAGGTTTTTATGCACCAGAAGACATATCAAAATGTATTGCAACCAATTATTGAGGACCAAGAAATGCATGTGCCAGAGCTGCAAGATGGTGTGAATGATAATTTGGATATGGTGGACTATGGCAGCAGTGATGAAGAAGCTAGTGAACAAGGGGATGATGAAGAAGGAGAGTTTGTGCAGGGTGTCATAATGGGCTTAGCTGCTCCTCCCCTTGAGCATGAAAGAACTGCGGTGGTCATTCCTATGGATGGTCCTCAACCTGAAAATGAACAGGTACAAGATGAGATGCAAGAAAGCTTGACACAGGAGGAAAATCTTGCTATAAATACAAGGAGGCATGATGAGAGAGATAGATCAAGGCTGCAGGAGGAACAACCCACTAGAACCAGCTCAAGAATTGCAGGACATCCCTCTACTAACAACAGGATTGTTGATGGGACAAGACAGCATAATCAAGCAGGATCCATCCCAGGTACTAATCTTAATTCAGTAAACTCCTTTGCTGTTTTAGATGATAATGATATCTGTGCAAGAGCTTTAGAGATGGGAGTTGCTCCTGATTCTTTTGATTTAGAAAAAATTAATCATATTAAAGCTCTAGAGATAGCTAGACATAATTTGGCTGACAAAAACAAAAAGAATGTAATTGTCCAAGAAACTGAAAATGTTACTGCTGGGGCACACACTTTGTTTCTGGGTTTTTGTGAGGAAGAGATGGATGATGAAGGATATACTCCTTTCATATCAAAGAAAAGCAGGAAAAAAATGAAGTCAGCCTGTAAGATCCAGAGATCCCTGGAGAAGAATAGGCAGAAGAATAGTCAGAAAAGGATGGAGTTGGGAGCACAGTCTGGTTTATGTGCTGCCCAGGAGAAGGTCAACAATGATCACCCTGTGTGTGGCATTGTGGCTGGATCCAGGATTAGGAGAAAAAATCCAAAATATTTATGATAGGTGCCAGCTTGAACTGTAGAGGAGTGGGGAAGAAAGGTATGAGCATTTTTTTGTCAGATTTTATCAGAGATCAGCAGCTTGATTTCATTGGTCTGCAGGAGACCATTAAGAAAAACTATAGCCCTTCCTTTTTTAGGAAAATTGATCCTGGGAATCAATTTTCCTGGAAATGGATTCCTTCTATTGGAAGGACTGGAGGTATTCTGGGTGGCTTCAGAAATTCCAGATTTGATATTCTTGATACAGTGATGGGAAGATTCTATATCTGTGTGACTCTACAAGATTTGAAGCTGCAGAGAGTGTGGAAGTTGGTGCTAGTTTATGGTGCTGCTCAAGAGTCTGACAAGGAAGATTTCCTAGTGGAACTTGGAGTAGTTTGCTGTAACCAAAAGGTACCCATGTTATTAGGGGGGGATTTTAATATTTTGAGGTTCCCTTCTGATAAAAATAAGGCCATGAGAAAGAACAAATGGTCTGATTTGTTTAATGCTATTATTAATACATATGAGCTCAGGGAGATTGAGATGTCTGGTGGTCAATTCACTTGGTCAAATAATCAAGCTATCCCAACCCTGGAGAAATTGGACAGATTTTTGATGACTAATGACTGGGAAAAAATGTTTCCTCTGGTGACTGTTCATAAAATCTCTAGAGATGTGTCTGACCATAATCCCATTATACTGGACACTTTGGAAGACAGAGAGCAGGGGAGTAGGAACTTTAAGTTTGAGAAAAACTGGCTCAAAGAGGATGGCTTCCTGGAAAAGGTTGATGAAATCTGGAGACAACCTGTACATGCAAGAAATTCCCTGGAGGTTGTTCAGATCAAACTGAAAAGAGTGAAGAACTATCTTAAAGGCTGGGGGGTAAATATCAGAGGAAAAGATAAGAAGAAAAAACAAGATCTGCACAGGGAACTGGATATATTAGAAGATTTGGAAGAGAAAAATTGTATTTCCAGTCTTCAGGCTTGTAGAAAAAACCAAATTCAAGTGGAGCTTCTGTCTCTTCTGGAAAAAGAAGAAGCTTTCTGGCAACAAAGATCTAGGGAGAAGTGGCTGTTGCAAGGTGACAATAACACTAGCTTCTTTCATAGAATTGCTAATGGGAGGAAAAGAAAAAGAACTATGTTCTCCTTGAAAGATGGGGACAGAATTATTCAGGGGACTTCTGCATTGATGGAACATGCTACTGCTTTCTATAAACAACTTTTTGGCCCTGTTGTAGATTCTGGTGTAAGATTGAATGATAGTATATGGGATGAGAGTGAGAAGTTGAATGAAAATGATAGAAATATTCTGGATACTCCTTTCACTGAGGAAGAGATTTATCATGCAATAAGTCAGATGGAGAAAAATAAAACAGCTGGCCCTGATGGTATTCCCATTGAATTCTACCAACATTGCTGGAGTGTGGTGAAGAGTGATATGATGAGAATGTTCAATGATTTTCATAATCATCATATCAACCGGGAGAGAATCAATTATGGGATTATCATTCTTATCCCTAAAGGTGATGATGCTGAAGTAATTCAGAAGTATAGACCCATATGTCTGCTACAGGTGTTGTTCAAAATTTTCACCAAAACTATGACAATAAGGGTGGAACCTGTAATGAACAAGTTGATACATCCTTGCCAAAATGCTTTTATTAAAGGAAGATTCATTGCAGATGGAGTGATGCTTTTGCAAGAAGTTCTGAGAGAATCCAAGGCCAGAAAGAAACAGGGTATAGTGTTAAAAATAGACTTTGAAAAAGCTTATGATAAGGTCAATTGGAATTTCCTGATTGATTGCTGTAAACAAAAAGGCTTTAGCAATAAGTGGATTGTCTGGATTAAAGAGGCAGTGACTAAGAGCACTCTTAGTGTCAAGGTTAATGATAAAGTGGGACCATACTTTGGCAGTTACAAAGGTGTTAGACAGGGGGATCCTTTTGCTCCCTTCCTGTTTAACATGGCTGCTAATAGTCTATCAAAGATGGTTGTGTCTGCTCAGAATAATGGCCTGATTAGAGGTCTAGCTGATAATATAGTGGAGAATGGTGTAGCTATCCTTCAATATGCAGATGATACTATCTTGCTTTTGCAAGATGATATGGAGGGAGCAAGAAATTTAAAGTTATTATTGTATATCTTTGAGACAATGTCTGGACTGAAAATAAACTTTGAAAAAAGTGAGACTATGCTAGTGTTGGAAGATACAGAGAAGCTGGAGAGTTATGTGGAGTTGTTTAATTGCCAGAAAGGGGATTGGCCTTTTCATTATTTGGGTACCCCAGTTTGTGCCAGAAGGTTATCTGTAGCAGATATGCATTTCATGGGGGAGAAAATGAAGAAGAGTATGGGTGGATGGATGGGTGGAGCCATGTCTATTGGTGGTAGATTAGTAAAGATTGATTCCTGCCTATCCAACAGTGCTGTCTATCAAATGTCCATGAGATTGTTGCACAAGACAACTATTGAAGAAATTAAAAAACCTATCAGGGCATTTTTCTGGGCAGGTGATGCAAACAAAAGAAAATACCACTTTGTTAAGTGGAGATGGATTTGTAAGCCCAAAAGTAAAGGTGGTCTGGGAGTAAAAGACTTGCACAAATTCAATATAAGCTTGATGTGTAAGTGGTGGTGGAAGCTGGAGAATGAGGAGGGACCTTGGCAGTTGTTCATGAGGAAAAAATACCTGGGTGATGCAGGGATTCAATGGGCCAAGCATAGAAACAGAGATTCTCCTTTGTGGAAAGATATGCTCCATGTGAGAGATATTTATCTCTGTGGTAGAAGGATGGCAGTAGGAAATGGCTGCAGAACCAGTTTCTGGAAAGATGCTTGGTGTGGTCATACACCTCTGATGGACAAATTCCCTGAAATGTATAATATATGTAATGAGCAAACAATTTCTGTGGCTGAGGCTGCCCATATGGGTTGGAGACTTTCTTTCAGGAGATGGTTATCTGAAGATCTGCAGAGACAGTGGTGTGGTCTGGTGAACATTCTGAATCAGAGAGGATTATCTGACAGTGTAGATAAGCCCAAGTGGAAGTGGACAAAAAATAAGCAGTTCACTGTAAAAAGTATCTACAAACATATCTGTAGAAGTGGAATGGACAGATCCTTCAAACATCTATGGAAGAGTAAAATTCCATTGAAAATCAAGATCTGGCTCTGGTTGATTTGGCACAATGCTATTGCCACTAAAGACAACTTGTTGAAAAGAAACTGGAATGGTGACCCCCTGTGTCAATTTTGCTCCACAGATGAATCTATATTGCACTTGTTCTTCTCTTGTCATGCAGCTCAATATATCTGGAGCCTGGTGGGGTTGGTTGTGGGTGCTCCAACTCGCCCTGGATCCTTTGCTCAATATTTCTGGTGGATGCCACAGTTTTCCAAAGCAAGTCGCAATGTCCAGATTGCTGGCATCGCAGCTATCTGCTGGGCAATCTGGAAGACGCGTAACAAATCATGCTTTGAGAGAAAAAATCTGAAAAATCCTGTTGACCTAATTTTTCTTGCGGCTTCTTTTATGAAATACTGGGCAGGTTCTCACTCGGAGGCGGAGGCGACGCAACTTCAGCAAGGTGCTTCTGCTCTCATTGATCTGGCGCTGGGTAATGACGGGAGAAACAGAGGCGACAATGCTGCGGCGATCAATCCCCTTCTGCGACTAGAACAAGGTGATGTAGATATGGATGCTGAGGATCAGGCCCACACAGATGTCGATAACATGCAAACCTGATGGAACCTTCCCTCAAGCCCTGTTGATGCGGTGGTTCAAGATGGAGATCTCCTCGTTAGCTGATCTGACTGATGCTTTTGCCTGTCTCCCGGAGAGATCTTACTCTCTGTGCGTTGTTGGTTGTCTTGTTAGTTACTCTTTGTCCTGGAAGTTTCTGCTTTTGAGTTGAGCTAGACTAGTTGCTGGTGGAATAGCTTGCCCCTGTGTTGGGTGTTGTGGCTTGTATATATAAACAGACGAAAAACCTGACGCTGTATTTTCGTTATCTCATGATAATGAAAATTCGATCCCGGTGGGGGATTGCTTGGAAAAAAAAAAAAACATTTCACGAGTGCGATCATCGTGGAATTTCTCCTAAGTCCTAACTAACCACACTGTCCACACAGGTTCCCAAAGTTGAAAACAGAGCTGAAAAGGAACCTATAACTACTAGTAGTACTACTACTGTTACACCCTTCACCAGTGAGTTCCAAGGCAAGGCAGGACAGAAGCTGGGCCGTTCCATCTGTCCGATATCCTGCTCCTTGCCATGAACTCAAGTGAAGGCCACCTCCCCAGTCCTCACCAGAAAATACATCAGCTACGTACGCCATCCTAGGACTGCCAGTAACCACCAATCCATGAAACCTTTCCCCCCTGTCGGTGGTCACTCAGGTAATACCCAAATACACGACATTTACATGAGCACTACCAACGTCCCCGAGCACACGCGTCCGGAGACAGACCGGCCGGGTTCGCATGCTGAGAGCAACAGCGGAAAAGGGGCTGGATCTGTGAGCGCGAGCGATACATGTGTCATGAGCAGCTAGCTAGGCACGATCTTGATTCTTGCATGAGCCACTCAGGCGTTGGTTGAGAGAACACAATCTTTGGACCACCCCCTCCAAACCCAATCCATCCACCCAACATGAGCGAGTGACCGCTGATCCAGCTCTTTCTTGTGTGGAACTTGTCAAGTGGCTTTGCATTGGCAGTGGCACCTGGCCCTCCTCCATCTTCAGGGTGCTCCTGGTGCTTTCACCCCTTTCACTGTTTCACATTCCCCATGTCGAAGAGCTTAGCAGCTCCTTTTTTTCTGAATCGTGCAATGAATAAGGTTGCACAGGGAGCATCAAAACTGCATATGTGATATGATAATCTCTGAAACTAGCTTTTCCATTGTGCCTGACTTTCTCTACATCTAGCGAGTGCTGGTGGTGACACCGAAACGCGGTTTTACCGACGCGCCTTTTCCGAGCCTTGGATTGCCCAGAGAGCGTATCGTCATGCTGATGCTAACATCTGCTATGCTTATTCTATCCTGACTAGATACTGCTTTCTAGGATGATTTCTGCATTCCTAGCCTGATTTGACCCGGGAGTTCACATTAAGCACGACCACATCTTGCTTGCTCCAAAAGTCAGTCAATAGATGAAGTAAACCGCTAGTTCTTTTCTTTATAAACTTCAGCAAAGAGAGTTGATCATTCTGGAACGGGTGAGTGGATCAGATTAATCCAAGGTCAAGAGGTCAGCTAATAGAACAAAGTACAGGCTAAATGTCTGACCAACTGCCCGCTATTATCCACACACAAAATAACGCAGTGCTCGTTTTTTGTATTTAGCAGTCATAATCCAGAGTCTTGCAGTACTCGCAGTCTACTTGTAGGAACAGAGCCAAGACTTTCGGGGGCTTTGCTTGCTAGCCCAGCGCAAATCTGTGAAGACGTCATGGGAAGCTCCATTTCTTGACAAAAAAAAGGTGATAGTGTTGACCTTTGTGCGGATGGCATCATTCAAATTTTGCAGCTCGCTGCTGCAAACTGCCAGATTTTTGTCAAACCAGTAGAGTGGACTGCGGCTACAAACCTCTGAATTGCTGACCAAAGCTTGGTACGTAGTGCCCAACATATATGGGCATTTCGTCGCTGTAATTTATAATATTCAGGAGAAAAAGGAGGGGTATTTTATTACATCCATGATGGGAAGCAAGGAACCATTTTGTCTGAAGGTGTACAACAATGACTGAATTTTGTTATAGAAAGAAGAACAATGACCCAACACTTGCAGGGGTCAAGATTTTACGGTAACTGCTCAATCTGAAAAACAAAGCAGGTGTAATGTGTAAAAGAACGAACACTAAGTCAGCAGTGAAATATTCGCGTAGAATACATCGGGATTGATAGAGAATGATGTAAGATGGACCTGGGATAATCTTGTTAAGAAGACACACTAGAGGAAAGGAAAGGAAAGAAAAGAAAAGAAAAGGCAAGGAGGCTTTGTAGTGCAGCACTTGCAATTGCAAAGGAAGCAAAAGGGACCCATGAGCAGCAAGCTCCTGCCGCAGGTTGGCACGTAGGCTCACACACTGCCGACGAACAGCTCTCTGGGCCCGTCGCACAGTCTCACTGAAGACAGGGGTATGGAGTCAGGCACACGATATCCTGTGCGACGACTGTTTGCAGTTAGTTGTTCACTTGTCTCTAGCCCGCTCTCGGCTCCTCCCATTCCTCGTTATAAAGGCAGGTGAGCATTGCTTCTTGTTCCTAGTAGTCACTACTACTCCATCACAATTCACAACAACTCGCCACGTAGTACCTAGGAGCGATCAGAGGTGAGAGAGCAATGGGGAGGCAGCCGTGCTGCGACAAGGTGGGTTTGAAGAAGGGGCCGTGGACGGCGGAGGAGGACCAGAAGCTCGCCGGCTTCATCCTCAGCCACGGCCAATGCTGTTGGCGCGCCGTGCCCAAGCTCGCCGGGCTGCTCCGCTGCGGGAAGAGCTGCCGGCTGCGGTGGACCAACTACCTGCGGCCGGACCTCAAGAGGGGACTCCTCTCGAAGGACGAGGAGAAGATCGTCGTCGACCTGCATGCCCAGCTAGGCAATAGGTGCGTTGCTGTGTCCTCCCAAAAATATGCACTGCCTTCTTAATTATAGTTTAACTAAAGTTTATTTCACAAAAATAAATAAATTAGGTGGTCCAAGATCGCGTCGCACTTGCCAGGGCGGACGGACAACGAGATCAAGAACCACTGGAACACGCACATCAAGAAGAAGCTCAAGAAGATCGGCATCGACCCGCTCACACACAAGCCACTCCCGGACGCTTCTCCTCGGCACCAGCCGGAGCAGAAGCTCCCGGCTCCGGAGGAGAAGCTTCCGGTTCCGGAGGAGAAGACGGAGACGGTGGCAGACCAGAGAGACGAGCGCGAGGAGCAGATCATCCTGGCCAAGTCACCCGGTTTCTGCACCGACGAGGTGCCGATGCTCCGCCCGGACGAGATCGTGGTGCCATTGCGCGACCCACCTCCGCCTCTGGCGCCACCGGCGTCATCATCAACTATGTGCACGGCCGTCTCGACGCCGACCACGTCCTACTCCTCCTCTTCCGCATCCACCGGCTGTGAAGACGACACCCTGTTCCCGATCGCAGAGTGGCCGGACACGGACACCGCGTACCTGATGGGGCTGGACGACGACATGATCGCGGCGGCGTCGGCATCTTGGGAGGACTGCCTGGCGCAGCCACCGCTACCGCCGTTTCAGGAGGACACCTTCGGCGCGTACATGTACCAGAGTAGCAGTAGTGCTTCTTTCGACCAGCAGGAGGCGATATGGAACAAGCTGGAGCTCTTCTAATTTACTAACACACCCCGTTGAACTAAATTTTACAGTGTTTTAGTACCTAATACCACTGCGTTTTCTGGTTAGCTTTAGTAATTAGTACTACTATGAACCTGAATAGTAGTGCAGTGCGATGTGCTTATCTTCGTTTTACAGAATTCGCTTACTAGCCTAGACTGCTCGAGAGAAGCACAATACCAACAACTGAAGCTAGGAGAAAGACAGGGAGTGTTTATCTTCTTTTTCATGTCTTCCTTTTCAGCCTTGTCTTTCAGAACTCACTACTCTCATGTAATTATTTCACAAACACGGTGTAGACGAAAAGGGAATTGCACTTTCCTTCGTCAACGCAATGCACAGGTAGGGGGAAAAAAGTTGTGAATGAGCAGGTGCTCATTGTACACCCACATTTTCTTTTGACCTTTTCTTGTTCATATCTCTCAAACTATATAAAATATTGAATTTAAAACTTTGCAAGTCACGGAAACAAAAAAACTAGTATGTAAGAAAAATAGTTCTTGTCACCGTCGTAGTAGGCACACACCGATCTACCGAGAACCAACAATCATAACACGAAAATGACACCGAGATTTGTTAACACGGTTCGGTAAACTTGCTACTCTGCGGAGCATAACTACGGGCGCTCTCCCGATTCGTAACACCGACCGTCTTGGGCACTGACATATGCTGCCGGCTCCTATTGCTCTCCTGCTACTATCAAGTCTGTCATAGGTTACAAGTGTGGTGCCACCTAGCTCATTATATAGGAAGCCCGGGGATACACATACACGTGTTTGACTTTAACACTACTCGTATCATATCCTCACCTATTACAACGCAAGTCCAAACGTAACCCAACTCGTACAGTAGTATTCAACATAAACTCAACAGTTCCGAATTTATGTCATAAAAAAATGAACTAATTCCCCCAAATTCTAGTTGTTATGTTTCAGTGATTTGCAAACTTTCAAATTCAAATATTGTATGATGTGAGAGATACAAAAAAAAAAGATTGTTTGAGAGGGGAAAAAAAGTTAGAACGGATCTTGATGCACCTACCAAACGAGATAGAGGTACTCCTCTCGTACCACAATTGTGTTCCTTCTTGCGGAGAGTGTGTGTGTATATATGCATGAAAGAATACTAAGTAATACCTCCATTCCAAAATATGTGTTACAGCTTTGTCTAAATACCACGTGAGACTTATTTTAAAACAAAGGGAATATGTTGTATAAATATGTGGAGCAATGCGGGAGCGGTGTTTTGGAACATGGGTCCATATGCTCTCTATATTTCGAAATGCATCTTACATACATTTTAATTTAAAAAAAATTGAAACTAAAAGTTCGCGCGTACATCTTCACGTGCTACGTGCTAACAAAGTCGTTTCATAAAAAATTGACTTATCATGTGACGTGTGTAAAAAAAACAAAATTCAATGCTAAAAATAATGCTTTTCACAAGATAAACTTTCTCTTTTTTTATACAGACCACACAAAATATTGGTTTTTCGTGAAATTTGACGAACGCACGTATATTATGAAGATGTACATGTAGAATTTTTTGTCCAAATTTTTCGATATTTCAAAATATAATTTTTTAGTAGAGGGAGCATACTCACCCGAGAGCCGAATTGAATTTCCGGAGCAATGCAAGTTAATTTAAATGTCTCGTGTGCATGTTCAACTCAAACATAGAAGTTACCCTAAGAAAACTTTGACACAAAAATCTGCCTTGTAGCTTTGATCATCCTTGGAAGAAAATTGAAAGAAAAAATAAAGCTTAGTATCATCACGCATGACGTATGGTGGCCATGCTTACCCGCGTGAACTCACCCTCGCATCAGACAGGAAAGCCCGGCTCGTAGCTAGATGTCATGCAACTCGCGAGCTGACCGGATACCAAATTAAATTTCATGACATATGAGCGTTTTTTTTTTTCAACCGTTCGTTGCTCGTGGTCACACCAAAAGAACAATCGAGAAGGATGGTGCATTTGTGTAGGCGACCACGAAATATTCTACGGTACGAAAAATTGCACGTGCGTTTTTGAATTTTGTTTCACCACGACATGCAGAAATGCGTCCGTGTAGTCCAAACGAGGTGAAGTGGACATCGTGATTGTTTTCTTCAAATGCACTACTCATATCAAAACAAGCATAACTCTAACACAACAACAAATAAAAATGAGATTTTGTTTGCATATTTAACTTTCTCGCGACGAACTTTTCGAAATGAGTCTAATATTTTTTTTTAAATATTGGTAGACTGTATCTATAGAGTTTTTTTTTTTGTTTAAGCATGTAGTCTGGATAGTATGTCTATGTATCTTGCGATATGTCGTGTTGGATTTATAAGGTTCTTCAAAGTTTATTTAAATAGTACATGCAGTACTACCAAAAGTACATGCATATAGATTATGGAAATGTAAATGCGATTTTTTGGATGTTACATACAAAATATACAGTACTATTTAAATAAACTTTAAAGGGTAAATTATGCTGGATTTATAAAGTCTTTCAATGTCCTTTAGTGTTACACGCATGACAACAATAGGTTCTCTTTTCACGGGGTACCATTAATCCGAATCTCGAGGACCGTGAATAGCAACAACAACAATGATATGAACTTTGTCCCATTTCAACTTTACAAACTGTGCGCCAAACGACGTGCCCACATACAGACTTGGTGGAGGGTAACACCTAGATTTAAATCCTCAGGAACGTGAATTTTAGTTCAGATTTATTGTGCAGGATTAGGCTGTTTTGGGGCTTGTGTAATTATACGGATCATGCTAGATGCATGACTAAAATGTCAGCAATTGGGTGCGTCCTGAATATGCATAAACCGGTGTGAACTAGGTTTGTATCAGCGCGTTTGACAATAACTTTTGAGTTTAATAAAACACGCTTTATCGAGAAAACAACGGTATGCAGACATCATCATAAAAAAGAGGTAGAGTGATGTTTGCCTCTTGAGTGTATATCCTACCTTTATTCTAACTAGCATAGTGGCCCGCGCACATGCGCGGGCAACTTCTGAATTGCACATTTTACTCTGACGTTGTGGTCATTGAAATTATTTTTAGGACATATAAAATTTATTGTGTCTAGTTTTAGTGCAATAACAAAGGACCTATAAGATTGTTGAAGATTAATCCCATTTTATTTTCCAAAAATTGACGAAAGATTATTTATGTTGAGTATTAATTATATTTTCTATTTATGTGAGTTCATAAGAAGTTAAGATCACCATTCATAGTGAGCAGGAAAATAGAGTGAATTTGGAAGAATATGATGTTGTATTTTTGTTGCAAATATACAATGGCCTACTTGGAAGTTTCACTTCAACTTCTGTCCATGTCTCGCGTGGTGGAATCCCATGAATTTCAAGCTCTACTTGATAGGCATAAATTTGCTAGATACCAGATTGCATGCAGATTTCTAATTCTCCATCGTTAGGACCGACCATCTTCACGCCTTCCTCCGTGTACTGCCAATGCTGCATGCCATGGATTTCGAGCTCCAACCATTGGGCATGGAGCTGCTAGGTACGTGCTTGATAATCTCTTCCCGAGCTCTACTTGATAATCTCTTCCCGAGCTCTACATGCTTTAGTGATGTCTTGCACTGTCAACAGTCCATATGTAGCATTCGAGTTCCATAGGATGCCTCGCTTCAAAATAAACCTAATGTTGCTCATGTCCAATGGTGGGCACCAAAAAACGTGACGTAACATGTGCATTTCTAGATATATTGAAACAACAACTGCTAGTTTACCCTTTTACTCAGCGGACATTATTTTTATCCCGAGACATGTCAAGTTGTGAAGTAATGCCCCCGGCTAGTCTGGAACACATATGTGGAACCTTGTATATATGGTAGGATCATAGCCCATGAAGGTTAAAATTTTGATGTTAGTACATTCTTAATATTTTGATTTTCTTCATGTAAATAGACCATTAAGCTATCTGAAAACATATATTCATTTCCGGTTTAAATATTTTTCTTGTTTTAACATAGGCACATTATAATTCAATAGGACAATTATTCAAAGTGATTAAGAATAGTCCGTTTATTGGGATATGTATATACTTTCTTAGCAACATTATGGATCATTAAATTACCAAAATAGTAATTAATTTCATATTACATTAGTTCAACAAACTCACATGAACACCATCTGAAAATAAATAAATACATCAACTTAATAATGAGTGATATATCAATATATACCGCCCAACGTTTTAGCTTATATGTTTGAGTATGGTTATTTGGACTGAAAAACAGGAATTGACATAGTTATCCATTTATAAGCTTAAAACGCAGACGCTTCACATACCCAAACGTCAATTGATAGCGTGTACTCTTCACCTGTTGTTCTTGGAAGAATAACAGACATGCATTTGTAATTTGTAATGCAAGGTATGTCATTTTCTTGTTTTTTACACATCCATCTTCCTCCTCGAGGTTTTCTTCTATCTCTCCCTTCCAGAGTTCTACATTACAAAAATGATGAAAACTACCAGAAACTACATATCAATAAAAATAGGTAGAGTGTTGGTAAAACATTAATCCCACTATTATCCGCAACTGATACCATTGCAAATATTAAATAATATATAACTACTTGCTACAATCAAAGGAATCGAAGCAAGTTATATCTGTCTTTAGATGCTTACTTTGAAAATTGCTCGTTAAATGCGAGGCGCCACAAATGAGTTCTTTTGTTGTTGTTTGGGAACTCCTTAACATGGTTTTCATGGAGCTTTCACCATATTGTAATTTCCACCTGTAAACTTATCAATGAATTAGAGAGTGTTAGTTCATTTTGATAGAACAATGTCGCATCAACTTTAGCTCACTATCATATTTGAAGCATATTTGTTCCTACAAAAGCTATGTGGATTCATGTAAAACCTGAAATACACAAACATGTATAATTTCCAAGGAGGTAATATCTTGTAGACAACACAAATTTGCCCATGTATACTAAATTGTTTTAACCTTGCTCGCTTTCTGGAACGATATAATTGCATCTAGCAGTTTGTCAAAAGAAACTGGAACTATTTATGCATGTATCTTATGGGCTGATTTACATACACGTAAAGAAACCAAACTATTCTTCATATATAGCTGATATAGAAAACATAGCCAATTACAGATTCTGGCTCGATCTTCTGTGTACTAACCCTATTCATAATAATAGATTTATGATCAAGCTCAGGAATTCCATCTTCAATTACGGTTCCCATGCGTCGATGATACCTCTCCCCTTGCCTTGTATGTGCTCATTGGCCGCTGAAGATCCTCTTCTAGTGACCAGGGACGAAGCTGCCTTGGAGGTGCTGGTGTCAGCTGACCCCAACAGAGAACACAAAATCCTTCATGAATTAGCATTATTTAGTGATTATTTATAGAAGATGACACCGGTGAAATATAGGAATTATAGACATGACCCCATTGGCATTGTTTTCTAGCTCTGTCCCTGCTAGTGACCACCACGCTGTTGCCTAGCAGATCAGCATGACGGCGAGAGGAGCATGTTTGGAAATACTGAGGAAAAGATAAACGAATGGTTGTTATTTTGTGAATGCATCTTCATATTTTCCTTATGTATATTACTTAGAAAGATTTGTGAGTACCACTTGAGGTCAGATTTTTTTCTCGGCGGGTATTTCCGATATCTCTCCAAAAACCGGTTATTCTGGTTACCTGAGAAAAAGTACTGGGAAAAATTTACAGGTATTGAAATAATTTTCTCATATTTGTAGAATTTTGGCAAAAAAATTAGAAGAATTTGTAAATACGTTTGAACAACCTGATGCGGTATTATGATTGGTATTACCCATATTTCCGAAAGCTGGTAATACTGTTGCCTACTGGTACGTTTTCCCAACCGAGAAAGAAAAACGCTGCTTGCGGTTGATGTATGATGCCATCTAATTTAAGTTAAACCTCAGGGCAGCACTTTTTGCGTATAAGCAAAGAAGCTTGGATAGATCGATTTCTCTAACAATTAGCAGATAGGCAAATTATTCTGATGAAGTGTACAGAACTTGACTGAATCTGAACGAAAGGGGTGGTACAACTTAACTGGAAATTGAAAGGGTGACAGGTGGACAGCGTAACATATTCATACCTGGTTGTTCTCAATGATCAGGGTAATATCAAGATGAGTTGTATCGGGAAAATTTCCTTGTTTTAGAAAAGTCCATATCTTCAAGTAACAACCATATGAACCTATTTTGTGTAAATTCAGTTTATCATGTTAAGTACTAACCGGTGCGTACATGGCTCTTGTTCTATATGAGTTCCTGCAACTGGAATGTGACAAGTGATGTTATCCTTTGATGCTAAGAAAAAAAAACCACACAATAAAGCACACTTACACTGCCAGCCATTCTATGATGCTAACATTTGTTGGATTGACATGTATTTCAGATCTACCTTCATTGAACTCTTGCATCAAAGAAAATCATGGCAGAGTGACTGTGTCCCTTTGGTTACTGAAAACCTGCAGTTGTCAAACACGATGCATTAGCATGTACCTGTACCCAACCATCAGATCATGATAAATTTGTAGGATAAATGTATATAAAAATAATATTTTCCTACATAGCTGGCCCTCACATTGCACTACTTCAACTTGTCATTATCATAACGTTTTAAATTACGTCACTGCAATGAAAGCTGTGAAAAATCATCCGTGATGTCCAGCAGTTTGAAATAACCTAGAGTACTATCCCAGGTAGACATGCCAGATCAGGATCTCAACAACTGGGAACATCCACCAACAACACTTTGATTTACTTCTTGCCGGTGTTGGTCGCCAACGCCGAAAAACAGATATACATGCACGAAGATTCCCTCCTAGCGACTCCGCGCGAAGCTAGGCTGCAATTCTCTGGACTGGCTTGTCGACCTACATCATAAGAGCACCAAGATCAATCACATATCCAGTTAGCTAGCTGTGTCAAACTAACTTGAAGAGTTGTATGCACCAGGGTCAAATTGATTAGCTCTGCCTTTCAGCTTTGCACTTCCGTGTGATTTTTAGTTAATAGGATGAGATCGTACATACCTTGGCTTTGTGTTGTTCTACCTGGCTGGATGCACGAGGGACTCAAATACCATATATATATGGCATTGATGCAGAGGCTGGGGTCTCTCCCCTTATCGAAAAAAAAACCATATATAGATGGCATTGATGGGTAATTTTATGTATCTATTTTTATTTCTAAAATTCATTGGCTGATACACCTATTTACTATAAATTATGCCAGATGTTTCTGATTTTTCGTGGGATTTTCTAGCTAATTGTCTATTTTCCGATGATCCTATAATTTACTTTTAATATATAATAGATGTATATATGAATCTTATCCAACCGAAACTATTCTTATTAGGCCAGCAAAATGGCCGAGGATAAATCTAAGGATGAAAAAATAGTGCAATAACTTCACAATTCTAATGAGAGAAATTACAAATGCTAAGAATATTTTAGCGAACAAACTTCGTCTTATAAATTAAATTTTCTATGGTGAATAGGAATAGCTCACGTGAAGAAGACCTTAAGCTCGCCGCCGGCAGCCCCAGCGGTGTGCCGGTCTATTGTACCACTGCCCCAGCGATGTCACAGTGGGCGGAAAGCACCAGGCGGCTCCTCAAGGGGGCTCACATGAAGAAGACCCTAAGCTCGCCACCGGCAGCTCCATCGGTTTCCCAAGTTCATCCTTCCTCCTCCCTTGGTATATGGGCACCTATCGAAAAGAAGACGCCAAGGTGAGATGGCAGGAAGAAATCAGGCGGCTCCTCCAGATGGCTTGCACTTCAAATATAACAGCTTGCCGTTGTTGAATTTAGCGTGCATATCCTGCAGAGGTAAACAGATGCACACCTGCAAAAAATAAATTAGCATGTGATGGTTAATAGAAATATTGTAAGCCAGGTCATGTTTTATGATTGAGCACCTGTAGCTGAATCTATAACGATGGCATGGAACTAACCCTGCCGTTGAAAGCTGCAAATCAGCCGATCAAAATTCACGCATGTTTCTAGGGACTTGCTCGTATGACACAATTCCACCGATCAGCTTATACAAATTATTTGTCACCGTGTGGTGTCAGATGTGATTTGACAGAATAAAAAAATCAATTGCATGTAAAGCTTTATGTACGTGAAGAATTGAGGAACCTCAAATCTTGGATCGCTGGCCGACGCTGCGTACTTGCCGCGTGCTAGCTGCCGTCTGGGAGCAGCGGTGGGATTTTTCCTCTGGCCGGCACCATCTCTTTTCCTTCCATCGCCTCCCTCGATCGGTGCAAGGACATGGGCCATGGCGGCGGTAGTGTCGCATAGAAATTAGGGTTGGTTCTTTCTTAGTCTTTTCCATGTTGTGTTTTTTTTTTGTGTCGCTCCATTCAATTGGGTGTGCACGCCATCTTGGTGGGAATTGATTAATAAATTTATCGGCTGAGATATATTAGCGACTAAATTTAACGGTCGGATGTTTCTGATTTTTGTGGAATTTTCTAGCTAATTCTCTAATTTCTGGTTAGCCCTTAATGTACTTTTAATATATAATAGATACATTTTTGATATATTTTCAAATATTAAAAGGTTCTAACAAAAATTCACGTGTGTATGTTCACATGCTACACGCATACAAAATATTTTCACGAAAAATCGATTTGTCGTTTAGGCTTTGCAAAAAACATAAAAAAAAATGATGCTAAAAATAAGGCTTTTTGTGAGACATGTTTTTTTAATTGACCATAAAATAATGGGTTTTTTCATGAAACTGTACAAATGCACATAGATTATGGAGATGTACATGCGAATTTTTTTATTGAAATATTTAAAAAAAATAGAAATATGATTTTTTGGGTGGAGGGAGCATATGCATCTGACAACTGAATTTAACTTTTTTTTTGCATGGAATAAGGTTTTTTATATTGTAACTCTGTAAGGGTGGCACTGAGTAAATAATTTAGAACAATGGAAGAAGATCACTCAATCTCAGTGCATCTCTAGCATACCCCGTAAATCGCAACCTGCAAACTCGCGGCTACAGGTCACATAAAACACGTGTTGTAGTTACTCGTCTCTATGGACTTTGACGCTGCCTTGGATGGCATGCTACCTCATTCCAATACCTTGGGTGTAATTAGGTACTTGTCACAAGAATTAGACCATGGGAGCCAAGCCACTGAGTAAGAAGAAGAGGAAGAAAGGAAGCTGCCAGTTCATGCCGGTGTCATCACGGAAGCTTCCTGGTCCACGCCCGGTGCACGAATCAGCCACCACCGAGATGACAGATGCCTGGACAGCCCACCAACTAGACCGGTGCAAAGTTTGGTGCCACCGGCTCCCACGCCAGAGTAGCAATTCCCATGATCACATAAAATGACACTACAACACATTATTCGGAATGCAAGAAGATCAAATTTATTTTCACGCAGTTACGAGGTGATGTTTGAAGATCTCGTTACATCCATATCATATCCTAGTTCATACTAGCATCATGGTTTAGCGATCTTAGTAACGGTAATACTTAGTATTTGAGTAACCACTGATAACAGTATAGAGAATAGATCTACCTTTGATCCGTCCTCGCCGTCATTGCTAGGGAAGAAGCATGAGCCCACTGGGACCTCGTCGACCGGCTACTGCAGGGGGCGCCGATAGCAGCCACGAAATCCTTCTTCTACTCTAGATGTTTCAGAAGATCTAGCTTGGACGCGACGACTTCCTCCTCCACCTCCTCGTCGATGGTATTGACCACCACGACACCATGACGATGGTGGCCGGAGCAGGAGCCGAATGGCCAGAAGCAACAATACCTAGCTCGGCGTCGTAGAGCTCACCTGAATCATCTGCTTTGCAAGATGGCCGCTTCTTTGGCCGTTCTCAGCGGAAGCGAGGGTGTGCGTGGTGACAACGAGATGGGTGTGCTACCAAAAGCGGTGTCGTCAAAGAGGTGGGTTTTTACTGGATTTGGGATGAATGGATAGTATTGGGGAGGTAATGTGGCCGACGGGTTTTTGTACCACACGTTCCAGTTCCTCACCTGATGTCACCGCAAACGCCCTTAGATGTGAGTGTACATGTATGACGGCGGAACGTACAAACTCAAACGGGTTCGCAAGGTCCAAGGTATTACCCTACTCACCCAATTTAACCATTGTGCCCTCCTTGACGGAGGGGAATCGTTCAATCCCAATCATCCTTCTATTTCGAGTTTCATGAGTTTTGTGTGTGTAGCCCTCTTCTCGTCTGGAGCCACCATGATATCAAGGGAACTGACAGGACAACCTGAGAAAAAAATGTTGACCAACTAGAGAATGATTACTTTCTTTTCTTTATGTTGTTAGATAGAACGAGACTCTCCAACATTTTCTCGCTACACATAGTAACATGTAGGTTAACTAAGTGGAACCTGATCTGCAGACCTAAGGACCAAGGTGGTCTTGAAATTGAAGTCCTAGAGATTAAAAATTCTTGCCTACTTACTAAATGGTTATTTAAACTTCTTTCCGAAGAAGGGTTATGGCAACAATTATTAAAAAAACAAGTACCTTTCACAGAAAATCTTGGCGGAAGTTGAAAGTAAGCCTACTGATTCACCCTTCTGGAAAGGACTAATGAAAGTTAAAGGGGGTTTTTTCAGTAGGGGAAAATTTGAGGTAGGCTCCGGAGAAGGAGTACGTTTTTGAAAAGATAGATGGCTAGGTGATCATACCCTTGCATCATCAGTATCCTCAACTATATAATAGTTGATCGTAAGCACGATACGGTGGCAAATGTTATGAGCTCAACTCCGTTAAACATCGGTTTTCAGAGAAGGCTAATCGGTGATAAGTGGGATCAATGGGTACACCTATGTCAAAGACTGATGGAGATAAATTTAAATGATGAACAAGATAAGCTCGTTTGGGGCCTAACATCTACATGGAGATTCACTATTAAATCTATGTATGCTGACATGTCAAATGGACATACAAGATATCTTCGTAAGTATCTTTGAAAAATAAAAATCCCACTGAAAATTAATTTTTTTATGTGATTCCTTAGTAAGAAAGTCCTTTTGACCCGTGATAATTTAGCAAAGAGGAATTGGAATGGAAATACGAAATGCTCTTTCTGTGACGCTGAGAAATCAGTGGAACATTTGTTTATTTCCTGTGCTTTTGCTAGGCTTATTTGGCGGGTGGTTTTGCTGCATATAATATTCCACCTCCATCCAATATCACAAATTTGTTTGTGAATTGGCTTAATGAAACTGACAAAACTGATAAAGCTAGGATTCACATTGGTGTTTTGGCTTTATGTTGGTCAATTTGAAATTGCAGAAATGATATTATTTTTAACAGAGAGGACTCTACTAATTTCTTGCAGGTTATTCACACTATGGTGCACTGGATCTAGCTATGACGCTTCTTGCTCCCGGAGGACCAGCGAGAGTGCATGGTTTCTGGATGCAACCGCCTTCGAATGGTTGCCCAGGATATTTTTTACCAGGCTACTTGACGGCCTATTTAGAGATTACATGATGCCTAGATTGCTTAGCAGTTTTCTATTTTTTTGGTGGTTGATTTTTATATCGACCCTCGATGATCGTTAAATTGTAAACTTTGAATATTCGTTTGATTAATAAAAGGATGTGTGCATCAACCGATGCAGAGGCCGGAGCTCACCCCATTTCTAAAAAAAAACATAGTAACATGTATAGTTGACCCTCCCGCAAATTATACCATTACTAATAGTATTTGAACTCTGGTGTGCTCACCACCCAGTTCTCAACACAGCCTAGGAAAGGCTCGCACAAGTTAGAACTTTACAATAGATGATATTAGCAACTACGCAGTTTATGAAGAGGTGTTGAACTTTCCCATTGTTTGAGTTGAAGATCACACACTTAGTGTTATGAGAAAGGTTCTTTTTAGCAAGCCGGTCCTTTAGATACAAAGGCCACCACGGCCCAGCTTTAAATAAATAAAGCCCTCACAAGTTCACATGGAGAGAAAGAAACAACAAGGGTATCACTAGCTGGAGGCCGATCTTCGTAAAGGGAACTTCCTCCCGCGTAATTAACATGCGATCGACACGTGGCAGCTTCACAGAAAACTAACGAGCCCGCAATCAACTGCAGCGCTCGGACAAAAGTACGCGGCTCCCGCGCACGTTCTGGACGGAAGTACGCGGCTCCCGCGCGTACGCGTACGATTCGTCGAGTACAAATCGCGTCTCGCGCGAGTACAGCCCCGCGTGGCCGCGTGAGTACCTCCAATCCATTCGCTAGCTAGCTCGCGAATCAAGTACACATCAATATTACAGTCGCGCGAATACAGTTTGGACACACAGGCGAATAGTACAGTGCGCGAGGAGACATTCACACACAGAGATCACGACAACACACGAAAGAACACAGCGAAAACTCAGATCACGCATAGGAGGATAAATGCGCACAAGAGGATACGACAAAGACACGAGATTTGAACACACATTTAGTATAGACCACGACACGAGCAGTACAACATAACATCAGTCACGACAACACATAGATGATTGAAACATACAAGTATCACAGAGAGGAGCAAGGACAAACGCACATACGAGTGCATAACGAAGTACATGTACATAAGTACAATGGCGCAAACGAGGTACACACACAAGTACGTCACGCACAGCGATTAAAGAAAAAAATTGCACAAATACACTAAAAAAAGTTTATTAAACACTTATACAAATAGATAATACACAAGTGACAATCATAATATTATTCAAAAAAATCAAACATGGGATCTAGTTTTGAAGATCTCGACGCGAGGATCTCAAAAGTGAAAACGGTTCGCAATTTGGACATACGGCTCTCAAGATATTTCATTTTGAAAAAACGAATCTAGAAGAAAAAGAGAAAAACTAACACAACCCAGTCTTCTCTCTCCTCCCCCCATCTCCACCTTGCTTCCCCTTGCGGCACGTGCCGAGCAGGGAGACCACTTCTCAGGGATTTTCTGGCACCACAGCGCGCCCTTTGTCGCGTGCAGAGCGAGTTGCCTTCCCTTCGCGAAGGTCGGCTTTTTTTTAACGATTTCGAAACAACAATGATCTGCTGGAAAAAACAACGATTACAACATGGCCTCCGACCCAACACAGGTTTGAATAGCATGACACTCCAATTGTCACTGAGGGCAACAGGACGCCGGACGTCGAAAGTGGTCACGCTGTTTGCGTCGCTTGGCAGACATGAAAATGGTTGTTTTTTTACCGCGTGTCCGTTTGCGCCTGGGGTGTCTCCAGCGGGCTGACACATTTGGCCCGCGGACATGAATTTGAATGTTTAAATAGCAAAATTACAGGTTCAAAGTAGTCTCAGTTATTACATCCAGATTTTTGAAAATCGACATGAAAAATAAGGTGATATTGAGCACTACGCAATGTATTCATGACCAACCAATACCCACCGATGCTCAATCAGACCAGTCTGTAAACGTTTAGATATGTTCTTGTCAGTGACTTCACCATTCATATGCAGAGTCTGCAGCCATGATGATGCCCCAAAGATTGGCGCAACCAGCTCACCCTGAAAATCCCATTGGTGCTCATTGCGGCCATCAGTACGCTCGTTCTCAACGATCATGTTATGCATGATCACGCAAGAGGTTATCACTTCATGCATAGTCTTCAGCGACCATGTTCTTGCCGGGTGACGGACGATTGCCCACCAAGCCTAGAGCACACCAAATCCCCGCTCCACATCTTTCCTGCAAGCCTCTTACATCTTGGCAAACCTCCTCGCCTTTTCCGAGTTTGGATTACGGTCAGGCTTTATCAATGTGGCCCAAGTAGGATAGATGACATCAGCAAGATAATATGGCTTGTCATATTCACTTCCATTGATCTCGTAGCTCACCTGAGGAGCTTTGCTTTGCATAAGCCTGTTGAAAATCGGTGATCGGTGCAACACATTGATGTCATTGTTGGAACCGGCCATGCTAAAGAATGAATGCCAAATCATAAATTTTGAGATATCACTGCTTCAAGAATGACAATGCATCCCTCTTCATGGCCACTATACTGACCCTGCCATCCAAATTGATAGTTCTTCGACTCCCAGTGATGTCTACTCACGCTTCTTTTCCTGTAGACAGTGTTGGGCCTCCAAGAGCAGAGGTTTGTAGAACAACAGAAGTTTTCCCTTAAGTGGATCACCCAAGGTTTATCGAACTCAGGGAGGAAGAGGTCAAAGATATCCCTCTCAAGCAACCCTGCAATCACGATACAAGAAATCTCTTGTGTCCCCAACACACCTAATACACTTGTCAGATGTATAGGTGCACTAGTTCAGCGAAGAGATAGTGAAATACAAGTAGTATGGATGTATATGAGTGGTAATAGCAATCTGAATAAAATATGGCAGCGAGTAAACATGCAACAGAACAGTAAACGGTGTTTGCAGTATTGGAAACAAGGCCTAGGGATCATACTTTCACTAGTGGACACTCTCAACATTGATCGCATAATAAATAACTCTTTCTCATATGTGCTACATACACTCTTTTGTTGGATGACAAACACCATTCGTTGTGTAGGGCTACAAGAGCACCTCAATGCCGGAGTTAACAAGCTCCACAACATTCGATGTTCATATTTAAATAACCTTAGAGCATAATAGATCATTGCAAAATAAACCGAGAACTAACATAGCATACACACTGTCCACATTACGCTATGAAAGGAGAAATAGATCACATCAATACTATCATAATGATAATTAACTCCACAACCTACAAGAGATCATGATCATAGCCTACGACAAGAACCACACGGTGCACACACTAGCACCTTTACACCATGCAGGAGGAATAGACTACTTTAATAACATCACATGAGTAGCACATAGACTAATAGCGATACAAAACTCATCATATGGATCTCAATCATGCAAGCAATTCACGAGATCATTGTATTGGAGTACAGAGAGAGAGATTAACCACATAGCTACGGAGAGCCCTTAGCCTCGATGGAGAACTACTCCTCCTCATGGGAGACAACAGCGGTGATGAAGATGGCGGTGGTGTCGATGGAGGAGCCTGGGGCACTTTCCCGTCCCGGGCGTGCGAACAGACTCTGTCCCCGGATCTTGGCGATGGCGGCGGCTGGGATTTCGTACCGTGGCTTATTCGTGTCGAAGTTTTAGGTCAAGACGACTTATATAGGCGAAGAAACGGAGTCGGAGGGCTGACGGGCCGCCAGACAGGGGGCGCCCCAGGGCCGCGCCGCCACCTTGTGTGGTGGGCCTGTGGCTCCTCCGCCACTCTCCTGTTCGGAAGCTCCGTGCAATTATAAGATCTGGGCATTGATTTCGTCCAATTCCGAGAATATTTCCTTACTAGGATTTCAAACCAAAAACAGCAGAAAACAGGAACTGGCACCTCGGCATCTCGTCAATAGGTTAGTTCCGGAAAATGCATCAAAACATCATAAAGTGTGAACAAAACATGTAGGTATTGTCATAAAACAAGCATGGAACATCAGAAATTATAGATACGTTGGAGACGTATCAGCATCCCCAAGCTTAGTTCCTACTCGCCTCGAGTAGGTAAACGATAACAACAAATAATTTCTGAAGTGACATGCTACCATCATAATCTTGATCAACATTATTGTAAAGCATATGACATGAATGGAGTGATTCAAAGCAATGATCTATAGTTTGACAAATAGATGACATATAGCAAAACTTTTCATGAATAGTACTTTCAAGACAAGCATCAAAAAGTCTTGTATAAGAGTTAACTCATAAAGCAATAAATTCAAAGTAAAGGCATCGAAGCAACACAAAGGAAGATATAAGTTTCAACAGTTGCTTTCAACTTTCAACATGCATATCTCATGGATAATTGTCAACACAGAGTAATATGATGAATGCAAATAAGCAAGTATGTAAGAATCAATGCACAGTGACACAAGTGTTTGCTTCTAAGATGGAAGGAAGTAGGTAAACTGACTCAACATAAAGTAAAAGATAGGCCCTTCGCAGAGGAAGCAGGGATTAAATCATGTGCTAGAGCTTTTCAAGTTTTGAAATCATATAGAGAGCATAAAAGTAAAATTTTGAGAGGTGTTTGTTGTTGTCGAATGGTAATGGGTACTCTAACTACCTATCAACCAGACTTTCAAGAGCGGCTCCCATGAAGGACGTTATCTCTACCATCAAGGTAGATCATCCCTCTTCTCTTTTGTTTACACATGTACTTTAGTTTTATTTATTAGATGACACTCCCCCAACCTTTTGCTTACACAAGCCATGGCTAACCGAATCCTCGGGTGCCTTCCAACATTCACATACCATGGAGGAGTGTCTATTTGCAAATTTAAGTTGCTTACTGATAAATCAGAGCAAAACATGTGAAGAGAATTATTAATGCAAGTTAATTAATTGGGGCTGGGAACCCCATTGCCAGCTCTTTTTGCAAAATTATTGGATAAGCGGATGAGCCACTAGTCCATTGTGAAAGTCTGTCAAAAGTAAATGACAAGATTGAAAGATAAAACACCACATACTTCCTCATGAGCTATAAAACATTGACACAAATAAGAGATAATAGCTTTTGAATTGTTTAAAGGTAGCACATGAAGTATTTACTTGGAATGGCGAAAAATACCACATAGTAGGTAGATATGGTGGACACAAATGGCATGGGTTTTGGCTCAAGGTTTTGGATGCACGAGAAGCATTTCCTCTCAGTACAAGGCTTTGGCTAGCAAGGTTGTTTGAAGCAAACACAAGTATAAACCGATACAGCAAAACTTACATAAGAACATATTGCAAGCATTATAAGACTCTACACTGTCTTCCTTGTTGCTCAAACACTTTTACCAGAAAATATCTAGACCTTAGAGAGACCAATCATGCAAACCAAATTTCAACAAGCTCTACAGTAGTTCTCCACTACTAGATTTAAACTACATGATGCAAGAGCTTAAACATGATCTATGAGAGCTCAAAACAATTGCCAAGTATCAAATTATTCAAGACCATATGAAGCATTTTCTGATTCCAACATAATAGCAACAAGTGAAGCGATCAACTTTCGCCCTTGAACATTAAAAGAAAAAATGAAGAACACTAGTGTTCATATGAAAAAGCGGAGCGTGTCTCTCTCCCACATATGAGCATAAATTTATTCAGAGAATGAAAATAACAAAACAAAAATAAAAGCACACAGACGCTCCAAGTAAAGTACATAAGATGTGACGGAATAAAAATATAGTTTCACTAGAAGTGACCTGATAAGTTGTCGATGAAGAAGGGGATGCCTTGGGCATCCCCAAGCTTAGATGCTTGAGTCTTCTCAAAATATGCAGGGATGAACCACCGGGGCATCCCCGAGCTCAGACCTTTCACTCTTCTTGATCATAGTATATCATCCTCTTCTATTGACCCTTGAAAACTTCCTCCACACCAAACTTCAAGCAAACTCATTAGAGGGTTAGTGCATAATAAAAATTCACATGTTCAGAGGTGACACAATCATTCTTAACACTTGGACATTGCACAAAACTTCTGAAAGTTAATGGAACAACGAAACCCATTCAACATAGCAAAAGCAAATGCGAAATAAAAGGCAGAATCTGTCAAAAGAACAGTCCGTAAAGACGAATTTTGCAGGGGCACTTAACTTGCTCAGATGGAAAAACTAAAAACTAATGAAAGTTGCGTACATATCTGAGGATCACGCACGTAAATTTGCAGATTTTTTTGATTTTTTTACAGAGACTTCTGCGCGAATTCGTGACAGACAGCAATGCTGTTTCTGCGCAGCAATCCAAATCTAGCATCAACTTTACCATAGAGACTTTACTTGGCACAAAAACATGATAAGGAGAGGTTGATACAGTAGTAAATAACTTCCAAGACTCAACAAAACAAAAATTGCTGTAGTAAAATAAACACATGGGTTATCTCCCAAGAAGTTCTTTCTTTATAGCCATTAAGATGGGCTCAGTTTTTAATGATACTGCAAGAAATAAGCGTTGAAGCAAAAGAGAGCATCAAGAAGCAAATTCAAAGCACATTTAAGCCTAACTCACTTCCTATGAAAAGGAATCTTGTACACAAATAAATTCATGAAGAACAAAGTGGCAAGCATAGAAAAGGAACACAAGCGCAATTTCAAGATTCTCAACATAAAGAGGGAAACTTAATATTATTAAGATGCATATAACCATGTTTCCCTCTCTCATAATAACTTTCAGTAGCATCATGAACAAACTCAACAATATAAATATCACATAAAGCATTCTTGTCATGAGCCACATGCATAAAATTATTACTCTCCACATAAGCATAATCAATTTTATTAGTTGTAGTGGGAGCAAATTCAACAAAGTAGCTATCATTATTATTCTCATCAAGTGTAGGAGGCATAGTATAATCATAATAAAATTTACTCTCCATAGTAGGCGGCACCAAAAGACCACTATCATTGTAATCATCATAAATAGGAAGCAAAGTATCATCAAAGAAAATTTTCTCCTCAATGCTTGGGGGACCAAAAATGTCATGCTCATCAAAACCAGCTTCCCCAAGCTTAGAATTTTCCATATCATTAGCAACAATGGTGTTCAAAGCGTTCATACTAATATCATTGCTACTAGCATGCAAATAAGATTCCATAGGTTTTTTAATTTTCGCAGCAAACAATCCATGTCTTAACTCAGGAAATAGAATAAAAAGCTCACTGTTGCTTCCCATTATGCCTAACTAGTGTAAACAAGAAACCAAAAGATGCAATTGCAGGATCTAAAGGAAATAGCTTCGAGCACTTACAACGGCAACAGAAAATAACTTAGTTACCTGGGACCGGAGTATGAGTGCCTTTTACCTTTCCTCCCGGCAACGGCGGAAATAGCTTGATGTCTACTCACGCTTATTCTCCTGTAGAGAGTGTTGGGCCTCCAAGAGCAGAGGTTTGTAGAACAGCAGCAAGTTTTCCCTTAAGTGGATCACCCAAGGTTTATCGAACTCAGGGAGGAAGAGGTCAAAGATATCCCTCTCAAGCAACCCTGCAATCACGATACAAGAAGTCTCTTGTATCCCCAACACACCTAATACACTTGTCAGATGTATAGGTGCACTAGTTCGACGAAGAGATAGTGAAATACAAGTAGTATGGATGTATATGAGTGGTAATAGCAATCTGAATAAAATATGGCAGCGAGTAAACATGCAACAGAACAGTAAGTAAGCGGTGTTTGCATTGGAAACAAGGCCTAGGGATCATACTTTCACTAGTGGACACTCTCAACATTGATCGCATAATAAATAACTCTTTCTCATATGTGCTACATACACTCTTTTGTTGGATGACAAACACCATTCGTTGTGTAGGGCTACAAGAGCACCTCAATGCCGGAGTTAACAAGCTCCACAACATTCGATGTTCATATTTAAATAACCTTAGAGCATAATAGATCATTGCAAAATAAACCGAGAACTAACATAGCATACACACTGTCCACATTACGCTATGAAAGGAGGAATAGATCACATCAATACTATCATAATGATAATTAGCTCCACAACCTACAAGAGATCATGATCATAGCCTACGACAAGAACCACACGGTGCACACACTAGCACCTTTACACCATGCAGGAGGAATAGACTACTTAAATAACACCACATGAGTAGCACATAGACTAATAGCGATACAAAACTCATCATATGGATCTCAATCATGCAAGCAATTCACGAGATCATTGTATTGGAGTACAGAGAGAGAGATTAACCACATAGCTACGGTAGAGCCCTTAGCCTCGATGGAGAACTACTCCCTCCTCATGGGAGACAACAGAGGTGATGAAGATGGCGGTGGTGTCGATGGAGGAGCCTTCCGGGGGCACTTCCCGTCCCGGCGGCGTGAACAGAGACTCCTGTCCCCCAGATCTTGGCTTCGCGATGGCGGCGGCTCTGGAACTTTTCTCGTACCGTGGCTTATTTGTGTCATAGTTTTAGGTCAAGACGACTTATATAGGCGAAGAAACGGAGTCGAAGGGCTGACGAGGCCGCCAGACAACAGGGGGGCGCGCCCCCCTGGGCCGCGCCGCCACCTTGTGTGGTGGGCCTGTGGCTGGGCCACTCTCCGGTGTTCTGGAAGCTCCGTGCAATTATAAGATGCTGGGCATTGATTTCGTCCAATTCCGAGAATATTTCCTTACTAGGATTTCTGAAACCAAAAACAGCAGAAAACAGGAACTAGCACCTCGGCATCTCGTCAATAGGTTAGTTCCGGAAAATGCATCAAAACATCATAAAGTGTGAACAAAACATGTAGGTATTGTCATAAAACAAGCATGGAACATCAGAAATTATAGATACGTTGGAGACGTATCACCAGTGCATGCAATCTATGCTGCCAATCATGTTTGGGAACCCTCTAGACTCGTTGATAGACAATAGCCGCCTAGTATCCTCAACGGTTGGCTCCCTCAAGTAATATTCTCCGAACACGGCAATCACAACTCAGGTGCTCTCACCCATTCGAAGATAATCATCGAATATATCGGCAACCATTCCATAGGATAGCAGGTGAATAGCTGCGGAACATTTTTGGTAGGAGGTGAAGCCAAGCGCACCTGTTGCATCGGGCATGCATCGGAAGTACGGGTCGTAGCCTCTGACGCCCCGCAGAATAACCATGAACATGTCCGTTGACATCCTGTACCGGCACCGAAACATTTTTTTCCGTGCACACCGGCGTGATACGCTCGAAGTAGTCCTTGTAGAGTTGGTGGTGCCATTCCACTCTGTTGCACGGCCGGTTTTTGACCGGACCTTCACAGAGCCCCGGTGCACCGGCATCTGGCTGGCATTGTGCTCGTGGAGGATGGAGGCCGCAACAAGCCATGTTATGCGTCGTCTGCTCGGACTCGTCGTCGGAATAGGAGTCAATGACCTCAGCACGGAACTTGTCGATCATCTTCCACATGTCCATCTGCGTGGATATCAAACCTTGATCAATGGTCGCCTACAATAGCACCCAAAAAATGAGTAAGAAACCTACCAGCGCAATTGACCGAACATGTCCTGGGCGGCGAGGCCGGGCGGCGCAAATGGCAGATGTTTGCCCCCCAAACACGCGACAGATGCGGCCCAGAACCTACCCGACTCACATCATGTTCTCCGGCGCGGCGAGGCCCGAAAAGACGGCGTGTACCGCGGCGGTGCAGTGAGGTGGGGTTGGGGTGGTGGCATCGCACTAGGGCGGCAAAGAAGGGGAAGAGGAAGCAAATCCACGCGGTCAATTTCGCTGTCCCTGACGTGCGGAACCGGGTAAGAAAATGAGGACGCATACGAGACGCATATATGGGCCGTGTTTGCGTCTCCGCGAGCAGCCCGATCACTATGCGTCCGGCCGTTGGGCCTGGTCTTTTCGACCGCGAGGTTGCAAACGGTCGATCCGTGTCCGTTTGCATCGCGTCAATGAAGATGCCCTGAGTAGAAACAAAAAATACGAAAATCCACTTATGAACATAGGAGTATATGCTGGTGCTACATATGAAAGACATTTTTAAATGTCAAAATAATATAAACAAAACTTTGGTGCTTCTATGTCAACACTATAGGTGTGCACGCCATGTTTCGCGAAAAACCGATTTATTTTTGTGTTATGTGGACAAAACATGTTTCGTGAAAAGCTTTTTATAAGCACAAAATTTGGTCTTTTTGTAGACGACACATAAAATGTCGGTTTTCTGTGGAATGACTTTCTAAGCGCATATGATGTTGAGGTGTACACGTCAAATTTTTCTTTGGAATTTTTTGACATTTTCGACTGCGCTTGAAAGACATTTCAAAAACGGGAGCATATGCTCCCGAGTGCCAAAACGCCCCGTCCCCTAAAAAACAACTAGTGTGAGGGTTGGCGATGAGCTACTAGTGGCAAATATGATTCTCTGTAGAGTTGTTGATGATGGGATTCGTAGCATAGAAAACAAAAAATTTCCTACCGCAAGAACGAATAACAAGCCAAGATCCAATCTAGAAGATGGTAGCAACGAGAAGATCATGAGACTAACCCTCGAAGATTTCCAAACCCTAACGAGATTAGATCTCGTGGTGGATGTAGTCGATCACTTGCCGCTTGCAAAAGCGCGTAGAAGATCTTGACGGTGCCACAATCGGGCAGCACCTTCGTACTCGATCACACGTACGGTGTTGATGAAGACGACGTCCTCCTCCCCGTTCCAGCGGGCAGCGGAAGTAGTAGATCCTCCTCGGAATCCCGGCAACACGACGGCGTGGTGGCGGTGGTGGTGGAGAACTCCGGCAGGGCTTCGCCTATGCGCTGCGGGAGTAATATGTGAAGGAGGAGAGGCTAGGGGTTGGGGAGAGGGGGTGTTGGGCGCCGGCCACTTGGGGGCTGCGGCCAACTATGGCTTGGTGTGGCCGGCCCCCTCCCCTTGCTCCTCATTATATAGGTGTAAATCCCCAAGTGTTGGTATCCAAGTCTTCGAATAAGACCCGAAATCAAAACCTACCAAAGGGACGAAACCTACCCCAGGTGGGAATCCTACTCAAGGTGGGACTCCCACCCTTCCTTGGGGGGTTGACCGGCCACCATAGGTGGAGTCCACCTGGGACTCCTCCCACTTAGGGTTGGCCGGCCATGCAAGGTGGAGTCCCTCCGGGACTCTACTTTCCATGGTTATTTCTTCCGGACTTTTCTAGAACCTTCTAGAACCTTCCATAAATGCACCGGAACATTTCCAAACTTGGAAAGTGACTTTCTATATATGAATCTTATTCTCCGGACCATTCCGGGCCTCCTCGTGATGTCCTGGATCCCATCCGAGACTCCGAACAAAACTTCGAACTCCATTCCATATTCCATATCTACTTAAACGACATCAAACATTAAGTGTGTCACCCTACGGTTCGTGAACTATGCGACATGGTTGAGACTTCTCTCCGACCAATAACCAATAGCGGGATCTGGAGATCCATAATGGCTCCCACATATTCAACGATGACTTAGTGATCGTTTGAACCATTTACATACGATACCGATTCCCTTTGTCACGCGATATTTTACTTGTCCGAGGTTTGATCATTGGTATCTCTATACCTTGTTCAACCTCGTCTCTGACAAGTACACTTTACTCGTACCGTGGGATGTGATCTCTTACGAACCATTCATATGCTTGCAAGCTAATCAGATGACATGCCACCAAGAGGGCCATAGTATATCTATCCGTCATCGGGATGGACAATATCCCACTCTTGATCCATATGCCTCAACTCATACTTTCAGAATACTTAATCCCACCTTTATAACCACCCATTTACGCAGTGGCGTTTGATGTAATCAAAGTACCCTTCCAGTATAAGTGATTTACATGATCTCATGGTCGAAGGATTAGGTAACTATGTATTGGAAAGCTAATAGCAACTTGAACTTAATGAAGTGATCTTATGCTACGCTTAGTTGGGTGTATGTCCATTATATCATTCACCTAATGACATAACCTTGTTATTAATAACATCCAATGTTCATGATCATGAAACCCTGATCATCTATTAATCAACAAGCTAGTTTATACAAGAGGCTCACTAGGGACTCCTTGTTGTTTACATAACACACATGTATCAATGTTTCGGTTAATACAATTATAGCATGGTATGTAAACATTTATCATAAACATAAAGATATATTATAATAACCATTTTATTATTGCCTCTTGGGCATATCTCCAATAGTCTCCCACTTGCACTAGAGTCAATAATCTAGTTTACATTTGTAAATATACAACACCCTGGACTTCTGGTGCTTTATCATGTTATGCTCACGTGAGAGGTTTTAGTCAATGGATCTGACACGCTCAGAAACGTATGTATTTTGCAATTCACTTGCGTCTCAACGCATTACTCATTTTCCAAATGAGTTGGCATTAAATATGTTTGGTCTTCTGGTGGAACCTTAATTCCGCGGTCTGAAATATGTCACTAATATTGTCACACACAATATAGCTTCAAAGTTCTGACACTATCGGAACTACTCCAAGTTCTGAAAGAACCTTTTGACTTAACATCCTTAGTTATTGTCAAAACAATGACATACTCTGCCTTCGTTTGTAGAATCCATCACAATATTTAGAACATATCTAAATCTAGCATAGACAACTTCTAGCTCATTGTGCTACCTTTTAAACAACACTTAGTCTAATTGAGATTGAAATTTATTTTTATATGTGACCAAACTAATATCGGTGCAACACTTTACAACGATTTGTTTGTCATTACCCCATACAAAACTATATATATCCTTGGTTCTTCTGAAGTACTCAAGGATATTCTTACTGTTGTCCAATGATCATCACATGAATCATTCTGGTACATGCTCATGAAACTTTAGAGCACATGACATCTGATTGTGTACATATTATTCGTGATTTATAATCACTCGTGTGTTTTTACTTATTGAGTGTCAAATACACTCAAGTCTTGTAAAAACTTCACATGAAAAGAACACCTTCTTAATATTTTTATATTGAACTACTTCAATATCCATTCTATGTACTTTGACTTAAACTTATTATGTGTTTCAATCTATCTTCACAGATCTTGACACTAAATATGTTTCAATTCATATCCTTTCATTGATGTTAATTCTCAATGAAACCTTTTTAGTCAATTATATAATTACACTATTTATAATCAACGATATGTCATCTACATAAAGTATTACAAATATGTCTCAGCGCTCCCACCTAATTTCTTGCAAATGCAAGCATCTTCATCGTTTCTGATGAAATCAAAAACTCTTTGACTATTTCATCCGGTGAAAATTCCAACTCCGCGATACTCACTCCATCCAATTGAAGTTCGTATTCCTATCTAGTATTCCACGGACTAGCAAAACTTTTGGTTGTATCTTGTATACACCTTTAATACACACTTCTGTTAAGTAATATATTTTGCCATCCTACTAGCATATCTCATAAAAGAAATATGTAGCGATTACTAGAATAATCCACATAGACTATAAGCATTGCTACGGAAGATCTAATCTTATCGTAGCCAACTCTTTGAACTTTTGTCATAAACAACTTTTCGACAAGTCGTTCTTCTTCAAGGATATTCCAACCAAGTCCATCAATTTTATATATCTATTTACTTTCAAAAAGTATTCATCTATCTTGGATTTCATGGCGCATAGCCATTTTAACGGAGTCAGTGCCCATCATAACTTCTTTGTATGTAGTTGGTTTATCATTGTTCAAAATCAATCCTTTGTCCACAAATCATTCATTTGATCACAAAGTAAACCAAACCTACAAGGTTCAATAGGTACTTCGATCTCCATGGCTAAAACACTTTGTAGTCATGGGAGCCATGATCGTCGTGGCCGCTTCCGGAACCATTTCCGATGCTGCGCTACTCTGATCATTATGCTCAGGTTCATAAACCTTATCAAGTTCTATTGTCCACACACTCAAATACTTCGCTAGAAACAATTTCTTGGAAATAAGTAAGAAACATCGAGAAACACTTTTGTCTTTGTTTCCATAGTGGAAAGAATTCCCAATTATTTCTTTGGGATAACCAACAAAGAAAGTCATCCGATTTTGGTTGTAAACTCATTTACTTATGCTATGCATACCAAAATTTAAGAAAGGACTATTAGGGTTTATACCCATGCCATAACTCGTATGGTGTCATTTCAACGGATCATGATGATGCTCTATTCAGTTTAAAAGAGGTAGTCTCTAAAGCATAATTCACAAAAATATAATGGCGTCATTTTATCTCATCATTAATCCAACAAGGTTTGGATACGTCTCTTGGATACTCCATCATCACTATGATACTCCAAGAAACGTGAGTTGTAGAACAATTTCGTAACACTCTTAGATGTTCGCTAAAACTCGTAATTCAAATATTTCCACCATGATCAAATCATAGATATTTGACTTTTCTATTACGATGATTGCCACTTCATGCTGAAATTTATTTGAATCCATTCAAATGTTTCAAACTTCTTCCTTATCGAATATATCCTCATATATATACTCAATTCATTGTTGGAAGTTTTCATGAAGTAGAAGAATCTCCCGCACACAACTATGCCCAGTGAGCCATATACATCATCATGTATGTTTCCACTAAGTTAGTTGCCCGTTCAACTCTTGGCCTATGAACAGTATTTCAGTCATTCTCTTTAGAAAAGATTTACAAGTGCCAAACGATTCAAAAATCAAATGACTCCAAAAATCCATCTGCATGGAGTTTCTTCATGCGTTCCTTTCTAACAACACCTAAATGGCGGTTCCACAAATAAGTGGAATTCAAATCATTTGCCTTATGGCATTTTAGCGTCAGTGTTATGTATGTGTGTTTCACCATTAACATTTATAATAACTTATCCATCTTATATGGAGTAATGTCATAATTTGAACAACTCATTTGTTTTCATTTGACCAGAGTAAAATAACAGTTATTAAGTTCTTTATTATAAATTCTAATTGCTAGGTAGAATGCCAACGACAAACATAATAACACTTTATTATGTTCGAGACGTGCATTATTACCATATTCCTTTTCAGTCACTTAGGCCATCGTATTCTTGTATTGCGTTGTATTGTATGACATCTCACACCAACCAATCTGGTACAAATACCCAAGAATTTCATTATGTGACCAAACAAGGAATACATCCATAACATGTGTATCATCTATATACACCTGAGCTAGACTTTCTAGTCTTTTCTTTCTTTCTGCCACAATATCTTTTGTAGTTTCTATTTTAGCTTTCCTCATTCTAAGAAAACACTTCACCTTCAATAACTTCTAGGTCCATTGGTCAAATACCAATAACCTTGAGGTTCTTATTTTGAAGTTTGATCATCATATGACAAGTGTTCCAGATTTCACTATTAGTAACTTTGTAATATGATGAACAATTTCACTCATAATTTTATCCATCAAATCATGACGACTTTCCGAGACCATGTCTGTACATGCTAGGCTCGTAAAGTTTAACCTTAGTATTCTCATGTGCAAATCTGGCTTGCACCCGTTGTATGCACTCGTAGAATCTATAACACCTGATCAACACGTGATGCTTCGAAACGACGAGTCTTAGCAACGGTGCATACTAAGGACGATCACTTCATGGATATGCGAATATCGTTAGTGCCCAAATAGTTGGAGGATTGAGACGCCCGACATCTTCAACCTTCGTACATTCCCATAAAACTTATGAGTTTATGTAGTCTCACTAGATTATATTTTATCATCTTGCAATAAGGTCTTAGATATCACATATATCTCATACCTCGCTTATTTCTGAAAACAAAATTTCCAGCTCCTTACTTTTCAAACGGATTTGAACTTCAAGTTTCATGGAGACAAGATGATCTTAGGTACTAATTGAAACCATTGTTCTTTGAATCAACAATGTGAGGTTTACTAAAAGTTTGCAATAGGACTTAATCATTTCTTGATTCTATAACAATACGGTACCAGTCCGTAAAGTTACTTGTCAGATTTAACAGTATTTCTATCTCAATTACAAGACTAGCGCATGGTAGAAAACGGATGCCAATTCTACAAATTTAATTCAAAATACTATTCAGACTATGTTCATGATAATTAGTTCAAGTTTTAATCTAATTACTAATGAACTCCCACTTAATACAACATCCCTCATAGTTGTTAAGTGGCACACGATCCACATCCACTACACCAAAACCGATCATCACGTGAGATGATGTAGCTTCAATGGTGAACATCAACATGTTGATCATATCATCCATATGACTCGTGTTCAACCTTTCGGTTTCCGTTGTCCCGAGGCCATGTCTGTACATGCTAGGCTCGTCAAGCAAACCCAAGTATTTCCGTGTGTGCAACATGGCTTACACCCGTTGTATGTGAACGTAGAATCTATCACATCCGATCAACAGGAGATGCTTCAAAACGACGAACTGTAGCAACAGTGCATACGAGGGGAGAACACTTTATTATCTTGATATTAATGTGAGGGATCATCTTATAATGCTACCGTCGCGATCTAAGCAAAATAAGATGCATAAAGGATTAACATCACATGCAATTCATATGTGATATTGTAACACCCCAACTTTTGCAACCTTGTTTAGTTGTTCAAAGTGCAAAAGATCAGGGGGAACAAAAACTTTTTTATATATATTCTGCGTGCACTGATTTGTTTTGATTAGAAATGCGTGTCTGACTTTGTTTTATGAGTGATGTTTGCTAAATAATGTTAAGTGAAATACATCAACCCACGACTTCAAGTCTCAAGAAAAACACTCATGCTATGGCCACTCTTATATTACCTTAACCTCCTCTCTTCTAAGGTATTTGAAAGTTTTTGTTAATATACAAAACCTCTTTTGTTATGCCCTATGACTCTAAATTTTGATTCAAAAGATTTTGCCAAGAACATTTTCTTTTAAAATTAGCTATGGTCACCTCTGATCATAGTATATAAAAAGGGGTTTCTAAAATTATTTTTGATACAAAATATTTGCCAAATGATTTACCCTTATATATTTTTTTTTGACTTCAAAATTTAATAAAATCTTTGATAAGCAGATTTGGTTTCATGAAACAAAATGAAATGATCCTCATGTTATTATACTTTAACTATGGGTCATTCTACTCCACCTCCTAAAACCTTCTCTCCTTTTGAAACTTTTCAAAATAAGATTTCTTATCTAGTTTAAATCTAAGAGAGGCCATATGCAACAAAGCTCAATTTTAGGGCTAATTGGTCTGTGATCCATTACCATAGCATTGGCTCCGCCACTAATACATCTCATTGATCTATCATTTAGTCTCATCACTCCACCTATTCATAATCTTGGTAGATGATCATTTGTCCAACAAATGATTAATCTCTATTTGTTTCTCAACCTCACAAATATCATCCAACTCTATGTTAGAAAACCTTCTTGACCTAACCATCTTTTGTCCTGCACACATTCTTTTATCATCTTATCTAGATCTCACTCCTTGAGCCTTATATTTAAGATGGCTAAAACAACATATCATCTCAAAAAAAAAAAAAAACAGTACTATCTCCTATGGCAATGATCCAACTTTCAAATTTGGAGTTCCCTCCAAATTTACTAAAAACCCTAAAACCCTATTCTTCCCTACCTTAATTTCAAAAAGTATTATTTTCGATTGTCAAATCATTTTTTTTAAAACTTTTTCTCAAATAAAAATAGGAAGTGTTGCTGATATGCTTTATCACATCATTTCAAGTCAAAAATAATTTCTAGAAAATAATTTTTCCTTATTTTGTTTTCTATTTAACAAAATGCATGGTAATGGTACATACACCATTTCTAGCACTTTTGTTTACCAAATAGTTTAGAGAAAAACCTACTGTGCATTGTTATGCAAGTAGAGCATACATTGAACTCAAGATATCATCCTCCTATTTCCAAAAACTTCAAATCTTTTATAATGAATTTCATTCGAGGGCATGACTAGTGATCTGAACAATTAAGAAACAAATCCTTTTGTTTGACAAAAACTTGGGCTTGTAAAGAATCTCTCTGAACCCTCTATCCACCATCATCTCTTGGGCTCACACAAATGGAAGCAAATACAACATTGATGCATTTTATCATCATACTCCTTTCTCATATATTTTTTGCTCTACATCTTCTCTAAACATCATCAGGGACACCAATGTGGCACATTACCTCTAGCATTCAGTTCTTGAGCGACCTGCTGTGACCATTGAGCAAAAATCTCTTGTATTCTTTTGCTTGGAAAGGAGAAGCAAGCACCGGCCATGTCCACCGGGGCATGTGCAGCCCATGTCCACCTCTCTCTCACTCCTCTAGCCTAGCCTATGGAACACCACGAGGCTGCACCTCTCTCCCTCTCTCTGATCGCTGCTGTAGCTGCTACAGTAGCCCCCTTGGCAGTTTTCCTTTGGAGATGAGGAGGCGCACCGATGGTAAGCACCATTTCGAAAACATGTACCTCTGCCTGAGCTCCCTCTCCACTGACCTCCCCTGCCTGTCCCTGGTCGACCTAACTCGCGCCCTCGCGGTTGTCCGTTTCCCACTGGCAGCACACGCCCGTGCTCTGTGAGGCGACTTTTAGTCGAGCACGTGGTGGGCGTTGGCTCACCGCTGCCTCTCCGCGCCTGCCGACGCTGCTCTGCCTTGTCCCTCCACCTCTGGCCCCGCCCTGCTTCCCTTAAACCTCTGGCGCGGACCCTGCTCCCTTCCTTGTCACATTCCCCCTGGACACGCCCGCCGCCCTCGGCTGCCTAGCAGCAGACGCCACGTCGTGGCATTGCCCCTTTCCGGCTCCTTGTTAAAGGAGACCGAGCCTCCCTCCCTCTCTAGCACTGCACCTCCTCGCTCTCAGTAGCACCCTCAAACCACGCCCTAGCTCCTCCTCACCAGAGACCTGCCCGCCGCCGTGACATCCGCACCACCGCGAGCGCATCGTCGACGCTGGCAGGATACCGACAGCCCCTCGACCTCCCGTTTGCTTCTCCTGCTTCGCGTCGTCCTCCTGAAGCTCACCCCTTCTCGGTTTGTTTCAGGAACGTCGGCAAAACCGACGCGCTCGTCCTCGACTTCATCCGGCCGCCGCGAAACCCGCGTCTCCGTCCTCACGGGAGCCTCGCCGGTGTCAGCGAGACCACCCCTGCATGCATGCGTCGCTTCCCGAGCCGCGTCCATCTCCGCTGTCGGCACTTCTGCGCTGCTCTCCGTCGCATCGTCCCGGTAGCGCCGCGTGCGTGCTGCTGCTGTCGCCAACAACCTCGCCGCATGGTCGTTGTTCCGCGTTGCTGCGGGATCTGCGAGCTCACCATCGACGGAGCGCTGCCCGTCCGTGGCCGACGCTCGCCCGTCTACGTCGACCAGGAGCTGCATGCATGCCCTCGTGGTTGCCCTGCACAGCCCGGACTTCTCCGCCTCGTCCACGTCGACGTCCGAAGGATGCTCCTGCGTGCATGCGTCGCCGCTCGGGACGCCTGGAGCTCCGCCGCTCCTCGCCGTCCCTGTCCTGACCCGCGGGAGCACCGCCGCTCCTCCGTCGGCAACCTAGACGTACGACCCGGCCATCCGCACTCGGCCCCGCTTCACGTCCGAGCCGCCGCGCCGCGTCCCAGTCGTCCGTTCCGCCTCGACTCCGCGTCCTCTCGCCGTCACGACAGACGCCCCGGTGAGCCCTCTTTTTTTTCTTTCTTTCTTTCTCCAGCGCTAGGTAGATGGGGCGCTGCCGTTTGGCGGCCGTCGCCGTCGCTCTCGACCGGCGCCATCGACCTGGTGGCGGACGGCCGCATGCAGCCTGGCCCGTACCTGGTTGCATGGTGGCGGGCCCCGCGTGCCGACGTGGCGGGCCACGTCCCCGCCGTTAACTTTCGGCCTCCCGCGCGTCTGCCCCGCTGCTGGGCTAGCCAGCAAGCCTAACTGGGCCGCTGCCCCACTTCTGGCCCATTCCGATTTATAGTGTGGATCTGAAAAATCTCTCCAGTAAATAGATCTGCAGCTTTGCTAAATTCTATAAATTCGTAAAATGTTCAAATCTGTTGATTCAAAATTCTGTGTTCTCACAAATGAAATCTATACCACAAATAATTGCATGCATGTGATTTAGTGTTGTGAATAAGTGCTGATAAATAAAAATCTAAAATGTTACTGATTGTGTATTTATTTATGGTGTAAGATTTATAAACCCTTTCTGCATGAGCTTAATTTTGTTGGAAGGTATATCCTTGTAGCTCAATCTTGGTATAGGACTCTCATGCAGGAGCTTCATATATGTTGTCTGGTTTATAAAACTAAATCTGGCCAGTAAGCATTTACTTGATTTTTAATTTGAGAAACAAAAGAGTTTTGCAACAAAACAAAGTTCCTCAGGTAGGTATCATGTTAGTGTATGTACAGATCAAGTGAATTATTTTTGTGACTGATATTTTATTTATGGGGATTTTATAACCAAAACAGGGTGCCTTTTTAGTATACAAATTGTGATAAATATTTTATAACCCAGAAAAATGTCAAACCAATTTTGCTGGATCACATTTTTCAGTAGCTATCTGTTGGTATGCTTGTTACTAGATTGTTATGTTCTGATCTCTGTGTGCCTTGAAAGTGGATTGCTTTAGTTTCTGCATTATTAAAATGTTTTAAAATATTTAAAAGCTTATTTGTGTTTGATTCCAGTGCATGTGAGTTCTAGATGTTAATACCTTCCAGTAGATATGCTGCATGTGTTTTTGTGAGCCACAGAAAGATTTAGGCCATTTATTTGGTTCCTAAGTCATTTCTGGGTTTATAAAAATCTTAACTTTTATTTTAAAAATTCAAATTTAGTGAATCCAATTTCTGTAGATTTATAAACTCAAGCTTTACTCTCTGTGATTTTAACAAATTTTTGAGTGCATTGTTCTAGAGTGATTTGTTAATTTGATGCTAGTGTTTATTTTACCCATAGGGAAATTTAGTTGTTTTTGTTTAAAATGCTTTTTAATGAACCTTGGCACCAGACCCCAACTGGGGGTTTCCAAAGTTCATTAGCCACCTTTGATTGTGTAGTTTAGGTTTTGATGAGAGGCAGAACCCTTTTTAGCAAATAGATGTTGGTTAAGGTCTTTTCCGATGACAATAGTATTAGCCCCTTTATAAATAAAATGACCATCTAGCCCTAGGTGCTATTTATTTTGTGTGTTTAGTGCCTCTGATTGAGTGGTTTGATAATGTTTTTGTATGAGTGGTTGATGCTATGGACATGTGTTGATTGTTCTCCCTTTTCTTTTGCGACGTTAGAGTGCGAACGCTATCGGAGAAGGAGAGGATCTTGGTGGGGATTTCGAAGAGGAAGAAAGAGTTGATGATTCATGAAGATGAAGTCCAGGGACATATAGCCAACAAAGGCAAGCCACCTCTTGATGCATCTCTGATCCTATATATATCTTACTCTTGCATTATTACAGGTTTTATAAAGTGCATTGTCCTTTTATTTTCATTTCGGTGGTTAGTGCCACCCGGAGTTTTATTAATCCACCCTTAGGGTGCAGCCCTCGTTGGTACCTACTGAACACACCTCTATTAGTGATATGGTGATTATCACCTTGTCATCCTTGTCGCCATTTTTCGAAGAAGAAATTGGACTATAGGTTGGGAGCCCTGGAAAAATGGTTACGAAAATGTTTTCCTGAAAAGAGGTTTTTCGAAAACCTTGGAATGGGGTAGCCCTGCCCAAGTGTGAGTTTATCAAATGAAAAATGTTTATGAAAGGGACATTGCTGGAGGCAAGTGGAGAAAAGAAAATATTTTCGAAAACTTTAGCGCCTAAGTACTCACCCGGACTGAAAAACAGTGCAACCACATTACCCCAAAGTGGGCACGGGGCGTAGTGTAGTAGTTTGTCTCGCCTTAGACTAAGTCCTGCAAGTGTAGTGGCAGTCCGACCATGGACGCTTCGACCGGGGTTCTTCCCATGAGAAGGGACGCAACCCATTTGCCTGTTTAGGTACGCGGGGTACAACTTATGAGCTCCCATTGAAAGATGCCTAAGTGGTTGGATGGCATTCCGGAGGGTCGGGTGTCGGGGACTTTGCAACTCCTGGGAAAACGGCAACCCGGACTCTGGTGTTGGGAGGTACAACTCATTAGGCATGTCTTAGGCTAAGGCGAGCAGGCGAAAAACTACGATCGTGTATTTGTCGTGGCATAGTTTATTATGCAGGGATGATGCCCACACGATGAGTACCGGATCTTGTGGAGAAAGTGTACAACCTCTGCAGAGTGAAAACTATTCGAATAGCCGTGTCCGCGGTTATGGACGGTCGGAAAGGCTGCTGCTTAGCACTAAAGAGTTTTGGTTTATAAAAGTGTTTTCTCAAAAATGTTTTGGGAAAGGAATACCAGTGGGACTGGTGGAAATGTACCTGGGAGGTACGGTGGAAAGTTGGTAAAGTTATTTTGGTCATTCAGATGGCCGGAAAGGAAATTGGGTCACCCTTACCTATTAGTCTTCAAAAGAAACTTGTTTTTGAAAATGATTTTTCAACAAAGATATAGAGATGTCATACTCTCGAGAGAATTTATCTCTCACTCCTTGTAACCCTAGAATAGTGCCTGTTCCTTGCTACTGCCAAATTGCATATCCTTTACTTCTCTCTAAGGTGGTTTGCGAGTACAATTCACAATGTACTCATGGCTTTGTCCCTGGCTATTTACTTGGCCAGACTTGGTGGAGTTCGACAGATGAAGAAGGAGTTGACGACGTCTATGCGAGCTAGGAACGTCTTCCCAGTCAGTTGCCTGTAGGGTTATGACATGACTTGGGCCATGCGAACGCTTTCGTCTGAAGTATTTCCGCTGTGTGATTGTTGATTTCCTGCCATTTCGGCTCTTATGTAAGTATTGGTCATGTAACCTGTTGTAATATTTTTATTCGGTACTGTAATGGATGATGTACTTGGTACCAGTTCGGTTATGCTTTCACACATGATCATGGGATCGTGAATGTGTATGCATAGCGGGTGTTTCGGACAGCTAGTCCGGGGCCCCACAGAGCTGGTATCAGAGCCATCCTGACTGTAGGAGACCTTAGTTAGCATGGACGTCAGTTAAGAAAATACTACTTTGGTAAAACTATTTACAAAACTTATTTTCCTAAATAACCACAAGCTTAGCTTCTATCTTTCTTACCTCTTCAAAAACTTCTCATGCTTACCCCACTCTCTGATTTGTAAATACTTTGAAAACTTCTTACTCTACTAACTCATCCTCTTCCAAAAAAATACATGTTGGACGATGTCCCCAACTCAGACTCGGAGACTCGAAGTCAAAGATGGATCGACCCTTTCAGGAAGTCTCAAGTATCTCCGACTGCAGCTACCAGAGATTGGATGCCGACTTAGCCGTACGCGTATAGGATTAATAAGAGCATGTCTTTGGTTGTCACCAAAGTCTGTCAAGGAGTTGACCTTGCTCCTCTTTGGACTTGCACTTTTGCAGTAGACAAGGATCGAGTCCTCAGTTCTTGACTAGTAATTTTTAGGCCCGTCACAAGAAGCTGTCATCCATGGAGCTCCTCAGCAATTACCCCTCCGAGTTGAGACCAGAAGATCTACGCAGTTTTCGCCCCCGACTCAACATCGGCGGCTCAACATCAGGCCTGCATCGCCACCTACTACCACAAGAATCCGTGTTGAAGTCAATATCATCAAAATGAAGACGTCTACATCTCTGACCAACCCAAGCCCAAAGGATGGATAGGACAGAGTCAATTGTTTTTGATTGATCTACCCCCGCGTATTAGGCATCCCTGGGTACTTGAAGTACCTCGTGTGGTTTTCATGATTGCTTGTGGGTTTCTAAATTTTCCGCTTGAGTGCTTGTGATTGCTTGTTGTGTGTATGCTTGTTTTAGCCTTTCGGCCTGAAAATCCCCTTTTGTGTGGTAACCCCGTATAGGAAACCCCCCCTACAGTGTTTTCTTCGCATTCACTCGAATTTCTGGAAGGAATACTAACTGTTAGTTTGAAAAGCTAACGGAGAACCCTAACTCTAACTTAGGTAACAACTAGGTCGAACCCTGTTTTCCTGGAGTCCCCAACTTAGTGCGCCGGGCCATTCAACCGAAGACACCCTACGACGCCAAGGAAGCAGAAGCCAGTGCCTTCAAGATCGACTGCAACTCTGCGAGAAGATGAAGACATACTAAGTTTGTCTAACCATAGAGCCTAATCGCGCTAACCTTGAGGTTATCTTCTTAAAAATCTCAGCCTGACTCACCTTCTAACAAGCTAAGTGAGCCGTAACACCGAAGCCAAGTTACTTGCAAGGTCTATCTGGTTCTCTTCAAGTGAAGCTGTTGAAGACAACTCAAGACTCAAGATTTGGTGTACTTTAGTCAACACCAACCCTAAGGCTGAAGATTGTTTTGACTATTGTTGTTGCTACTTTATGTGAAGACCCACCAGGAACTCCGCTGACTTACTAACTTAACTAGCGCCCTACAAAGTAGTAAACGGCGTGTGTGCCTCTTGAAACAGTGGACTGCATGTCGCTCTGAAGATTCTTCAACTCAAGACGGGAGATTGATGACTTTTTCAAAAGCGCCCGACATAACTCCATGGCTTAAAACTCTGAGCTTTCCCGAACCCCCGATGAACAATCTTAAGGGTGGAAGACTTCGTCTTCCACTAAAATTTGAAGCTAACCCCTCTAATGTCGTTAGGAAAGCTGCAAATCTAACATCTGCAGGGAGAAGTCAGCCACTTCAAGAAGTTTGCCCTCGGCGGAAATCTACCGTGTCTCTCAGAAGCTGAAGTTTTGACTTTCCAACAACGGCACGTCTACCGGAAGATGGAGTCTAACTTTAGTTAACCTATAAAACCCTCTCTAGTTCTACACCTAGTAATCTCGGGACGAGATTATTTTAAGGGGGGAAGGATTTGTAACACCCCAACTTTTGCAACCTTGTTTAGTTGTTCAAAGTGCAAAAGATCAGGGGGAACAAAAACTTTTTTATATATATTCTGCGTGCACTGATTTGTTTTGATTAGAAATGCGTGTCTGACTTTGTTTTATGAGTGATGTTTGCTAAATAATGTTAAGTGAAATACATCAACCCACGACTTCAAGTCTCAAGAAAAACACTCATGCTATGGCCACTCTTATATTACCTTAACCTCCTCTCTTCTAAGGTATTTGAAAGTTTTTGTTAATATACAAAACCTCTTTTGTTATGCCCTATGACTCTAAATTTTGATTCAAAAGATTTTGCCAAGAACATTTTCTTTTAAAATTAGCTATGGTCACCTCTGATCATAGTATATAAAAAGGGGTTTCTAAAATTATTTTTGATACAAAATATTTGCCAAATGATTTACCCTTATATATTTTTTTTTGACTTCAAAATTTAATAAAATCTTTGATAAGCAGATTTGGTTTCATGAAACAAAATGAAATGATCCTCATGTTATTATACTTTAACTATGGGTCATTCTACTCCACCTCCTAAAACCTTCTCTCCTTTTGAAACTTTTCAAAATAAGATTTCTTATCTAGTTTAAATCTAAGAGAGGCCATATGCAACAAAGCTCAATTTTAGGGCTAATTGGTCTGTGATCCATTACCATAGCATTGGCTCCGCCACTAATACATCTCATTGATCTATCATTTAGTCTCATCACTCCACCTATTCATAATCTTGGTAGATGATCATTTGTCCAACAAATGATTAATCTCTATTTGTTTCTCAACCTCACAAATATCATCCAACTCTATGTTAGAAAACCTTCTTGACCTAACCATCTTTTGTCCTGCACACATTCTTTTATCATCTTATCTAGATCTCACTCCTTGAGCCTTATATTTAAGATGGCTAAAACAACATATCATCTCAAAAAAAAAAAAAAACAGTACTATCTCCTATGGCAATGATCCAACTTTCAAATTTGGAGTTCCCTCCAAATTTACTAAAAACCCTAAAACCCTATTCTTCCCTACCTTAATTTCAAAAAGTATTATTTTCGATTGTCAAATCATTTTTTTTAAAACTTTTTCTCAAATAAAAATAGGAAGTGTTGCTGATATGCTTTATCACATCATTTCAAGTCAAAAATAATTTCTAGAAAATAATTTTTCCTTATTTTGTTTTCTATTTAACAAAATGCATGGTAATGGTACATACACCATTTCTAGCACTTTTGTTTACCAAATAGTTTAGAGAAAAACCTACTGTGCATTGTTATGCAAGTAGAGCATACATTGAACTCAAGATATCATCCTCCTATTTCCAAAAACTTCAAATCTTTTATAATGAATTTCATTCGAGGGCATGACTAGTGATCTGAACAATTAAGAAACAAATCCTTTTGTTTGACAAAAACTTGGGCTTGTAAAGAATCTCTCTGAACCCTCTATCCACCATCATCTCTTGGGCTCACACAAATGGAAGCAAATACAACATTGATGCATTTTATCATCATACTCCTTTCTCATATATTTTTTGCTCTACATCTTCTCTAAACATCATCAGGGACACCAATGTGGCACATTACCTCTAGCATTCAGTTCTTGAGCGACCTGCTGTGACCATTGAGCAAAAATCTCTTGTATTCTTTTGCTTGGAAAGGAGAAGCAAGCACCGGCCATGTCCACCGGGGCATGTGCAGCCCATGTCCACCTCTCTCTCACTCCTCTAGCCTAGCCTATGGAACACCACGAGGCTGCACCTCTCTCCCTCTCTCTGATCGCTGCTGTAGCTGCTACAGTAGCCCCCTTGGCAGTTTTCCTTTGGAGATGAGGAGGCGCACCGATGGTAAGCACCATTTCGAAAACATGTACCTCTGCCTGAGCTCCCTCTCCACTGACCTCCCCTGCCTGTCCCTGGTCGACCTAACTCGCGCCCTCGCGGTTGTCCGTTTCCCACTGGCAGCACACGCCCGTGCTCTGTGAGGCGACTTTTAGTCGAGCACGTGGTGGGCGTTGGCTCACCGCTGCCTCTCCGCGCCTGCCGACGCTGCTCTGCCTTGTCCCTCCACCTCTGGCCCCGCCCTGCTTCCCTTAAACCTCTGGCGCGGACCCTGCTCCCTTCCTTGTCACATTCCCCCTGGACACGCCCGCCGCCCTCGGCTGCCTAGCAGCAGACGCCACGTCGTGGCATTGCCCCTTTCCGGCTCCTTGTTAAAGGAGACCGAGCCTCCCTCCCTCTCTAGCACTGCACCTCCTCGCTCTCAGTAGCACCCTCAAACCACGCCCTAGCTCCTCCTCACCAGAGACCTGCCCGCCGCCGTGACATCCGCACCACCGCGAGCGCATCGTCGACGCTGGCAGGATACCGACAGCCCCTCGACCTCCCGTTTGCTTCTCCTGCTTCGCGTCGTCCTCCTGAAGCTCACCCCTTCTCGGTTTGTTTCAGGAACGTCGGCAAAACCGACGCGCTCGTCCTCGACTTCATCCGGCCGCCGCGAAACCCGCGTCTCCGTCCTCACGGGAGCCTCGCCGGTGTCAGCGAGACCACCCCTGCATGCATGCGTCGCTTCCCGAGCCGCGTCCATCTCCGCTGTCGGCACTTCTGCGCTGCTCTCCGTCGCATCGTCCCGGTAGCGCCGCGTGCGTGCTGCTGCTGTCGCCAACAACCTCGCCGCATGGTCGTTGTTCCGCGTTGCTGCGGGATCTGCGAGCTCACCATCGACGGAGCGCTGCCCGTCCGTGGCCGACGCTCGCCCGTCTACGTCGACCAGGAGCTGCATGCATGCCCTCGTGGTTGCCCTGCACAGCCCGGACTTCTCCGCCTCGTCCACGTCGACGTCCGAAGGATGCTCCTGCGTGCATGCGTCGCCGCTCGGGACGCCTGGAGCTCCGCCGCTCCTCGCCGTCCCTGTCCTGACCCGCGGGAGCACCGCCGCTCCTCCGTCGGCAACCTAGACGTACGACCCGGCCATCCGCACTCGGCCCCGCTTCACGTCCGAGCCGCCGCGCCGCGTCCCAGTCGTCCGTTCCGCCTCGACTCCGCGTCCTCTCGCCGTCACGACAGACGCCCCGGTGAGCCCTCTTTTTTTTCTTTCTTTCTTTCTCCAGCGCTAGGTAGATGGGGCGCTGCCGTTTGGCGGCCGTCGCCGTCGCTCTCGACCGGCGCCATCGACCTGGTGGCGGACGGCCGCATGCAGCCTGGCCCGTACCTGGTTGCATGGTGGCGGGCCCCGCGTGCCGACGTGGCGGGCCACGTCCCCGCCGTTAACTTTCGGCCTCCCGCGCGTCTGCCCCGCTGCTGGGCTAGCCAGCAAGCCTAACTGGGCCGCTGCCCCACTTCTGGCCCATTCCGATTTATAGTGTGGATCTGAAAAATCTCTCCAGTAAATAGATCTGCAGCTTTGCTAAATTCTATAAATTCGTAAAATGTTCAAATCTGTTGATTCAAAATTCTGTGTTCTCACAAATGAAATCTATACCACAAATAATTGCATGCATGTGATTTAGTGTTGTGAATAAGTGCTGATAAATAAAAATCTAAAATGTTACTGATTGTGTATTTATTTATGGTGTAAGATTTATAAACCCTTTCTGCATGAGCTTAATTTTGTTGGAAGGTATATCCTTGTAGCTCAATCTTGGTATAGGACTCTCATGCAGGAGCTTCATATATGTTGTCTGGTTTATAAAACTAAATCTGGCCAGTAAGCATTTACTTGATTTTTAATTTGAGAAACAAAAGAGTTTTGCAACAAAACAAAGTTCCTCAGGTAGGTATCATGTTAGTGTATGTACAGATCAAGTGAATTATTTTTGTGACTGATATTTTATTTATGGGGATTTTATAACCAAAACAGGGTGCCTTTTTAGTATACAAATTGTGATAAATATTTTATAACCCAGAAAAATGTCAAACCAATTTTGCTGGATCACATTTTTCAGTAGCTATCTGTTGGTATGCTTGTTACTAGATTGTTATGTTCTGATCTCTGTGTGCCTTGAAAGTGGATTGCTTTAGTTTCTGCATTATTAAAATGTTTTAAAATATTTAAAAGCTTATTTGTGTTTGATTCCAGTGCATGTGAGTTCTAGATGTTAATACCTTCCAGTAGATATGCTGCATGTGTTTTTGTGAGCCACAGAAAGATTTAGGCCATTTATTTGGTTCCTAAGTCATTTCTGGTTTTATAAAAATCTTAACTTTTATTTTAAAAATTCAAATTTAGTGAATCCAATTTCTGTAGATTTATAAACTCAAGCTTTACTCTCTGTGATTTTAACAAATTTTTGAGTGCATTGTTCTAGAGTGATTTGTTAATTTGATGCTAGTGTTTATTTTACCCATAGGGAAATTTAGTTGTTTTTGTTTAAAATGCTTTTTAATGAACCTTGGCACCAGACCCCAACTGGGGGTTTCCAAAGTTCATTAGCCACCTTTGATTGTGTAGTTTAGGTTTTGATGAGAGGCAGAACCCTTTTTAGCAAATAGATGTTGGTTAAGGTCTTTTCCGATGACAATAGTATTAGCCCCTTTATAAATAAAATGACCATCTAGCCCTAGGTGCTATTTATTTTGTGTGTTTAGTGCCTCTGATTGAGTGGTTTGATAATGTTTTTGTATGAGTGGTTGATGCTATGGACATGTGTTGATTGTTCTCCCTTTTCTTTTGCGACGTTAGAATGCGAACGCTATCGGAGAAGGAGAGGATCTTGGTGGGGATTTCGAAGAGGAAGAAAGAGTTGATGATTCATGAAGATGAAGTCCAGGGACATATAGCCAACAAAGGCAAGCCACCTCTTGATGCATCTCTGATCCTATATATATCTTACTCTTGCATTATTACAGGTTTTATAAAGTGCATTGTCCTTTTATTTTCATTTCGGTGGTTAGTGCCACCCGGAGTTTTATTAATCCACCCTTAGGGTGCAGCCCTCGTTGGTACCTACTGAACACACCTCTATTAGTGATATGGTGATTATCACCTTGTCATCCTTGTCGCCATTTTTCGAAGAAGAAATTGGACTATAGGTTGGGAGCCCTGGAAAAATGGTTACGAAAATGTTTTCCTGAAAAGAAGTTTTTCGAAAACCTTGGAATGGGGTAGCCCTGCCCAAGTGTGAGTTTATCAAATGAAAAATGTTTATGAAAGGGACATTGCTGGAGGCAAGTGGAGAAAAGAAAATATTTTCGAAAACTTTAGCGCCTAAGTACTCACCCGGACTGAAAAACAGTGCAACCACATTACCCCAAAGTGGGCACGGGGCGTAGTGTAGTAGTTTGTCTCGCCTTAGACTAAGTCCTGCAAGTGTAGTGGCAGTCCGACCATGGACGCTTCGACCGGGGTTCTTCCCATGAGAAGGGACGCAACCCATTTGCCTGTTTAGGTACGCGGGGTACAACTTATGAGCTCCCATTGAAAGATGCCTAAGTGGTTGGATGGCATTCCGGAGGGTCGGGTGTCGGGGACTTTGCAACTCCTGGGAAAACGGCAACCCGGACTCTGGTGTTGGGAGGTACAACTCATTAGGCATGTCTTAGGCTAAGGCGAGCAGGCGAAAAACTACGATCGTGTATTTGTCGTGGCATAGTTTATTATGCAGGGATGATGCCCACACGATGAGTACCCGGATCTTGTGGAGAAAGTGTACAACCTCTGCAGAGTGAAAACTATTCGAATAGCCGTGTCCGCGGTTATGGACGGTCGGAAAGGCTGCTGCTTAGCACTAAAGAGTTTTGGTTTATAAAAGTGTTTTCTCAAAAATGTTTTGGGAAAGGAATACCAGTGGGACTGGTGGAAATGTACCTGGGAGGTACGGTGGAAAGTTGGTAAAGTTATTTTGGTCATTCAGATGGCCGGAAAGGAAATTGGGTCACCCTTACCTATTAGTCTTCAAAAGAAACTTGTTTTTGAAAATGATTTTTCAACAAAGATATAGAGATGTCATACTCTCGAGAGAATTTATCTCTCACTCCTTGTAACCCTAGAATAGTGCCTGTTCCTTGCTACTGCCAAATTGCATATCCTTTACTTCTCTCTAAGGTGGTTTGCGAGTACAATTCACAATGTACTCATGGCTTTGTCCCTGGCTATTTACTTGGCCAGACTTGGTGGAGTTCGACAGATGAAGAAGGAGTTGACGACGTCTATGCGAGCTAGGAACGTCTTCCCAGTCAGTTGCCTGTAGGGTTATGACATGACTTGGGCCATGCGAACGCTTTCGTCTGAAGTATTTCCGCTGTGTGATTGTTGATTTCCTGCCATTTCGGCTCTTATGTAAGTATTGGTCATGTAACCTGTTGTAATATTTTTATTCGGTACTGTAATGGATGATGTACTTGGTACCAGTTCGGTTATGCTTTCACGACACACTGATCATGGGATCGTGAATGTGTATGCATAGCGGGTGTTTCCGGACAGCTAGTCTGGGGCCCCACAGATATGATATGGCCCTTTAATCTTTTGCGCCTTTGACCTTCATCTCCAAAGCACGGACATGATCTCCATCATCAACGGGCATGATCTCCATCATCGTCGGCGTAGCGTCAAGGTCCATGGCACCGTCTTCATGGTTGTTCACCGTGTGTAGCAACTATTACAACTACTTTGAAATAATACTACAACATGAAATATAAAGACAACCATAAGGCTCCAGCCGGTTGCCACAATACAATAATGATCATCTCATACATATTCATCATCACATCATGGCCATATCACATCACCAAACCCTGCAAAAACAAGTTAGACGTCTTCTAATTTGGTTTGCATATTTTACGTGGTTTAGGGTTTTCGAGTAAGATCCAATCTACCTACAAACATGAACCACAACGGTGATACTAGTGTTGTCAATAGAAAGAGTAAATTGAATCTTCACTATGGTGGGAGAGACAGACACCCGCAAAGCCACTTATGCAATACAAGTTGCATGTCGAGCGTGGAGCAAGTCTCATGAACGCGGTCATGTAAAGTTAGCCCGGGCCGCCTCATCCCACCATCCCGCAAGATGCAAAGTACACGAACTAAAGAAAATAAAAACAACAACGCCCACAAAACCATTGTGTTCTACTCGTGCAACCAATCTATGCATAGACCTGGCTCTGATACCACTGATGGGATTCGTAGCATAGAAAACAAAAAATTTCCTACCGCAAGAACGAATAACAAGCCAAGATCCAATCTAGAAGATGGTAGCAACGAGAAGATCATGAGACTAACCCTCGAAGATTTCCAAAGCCTAACGAGATTAGATCTCGTGGTGGATGTAGTCGATCACTTTACACTTGCAAAAGCGCGTAGAAGATCTTGACGGTGCCACAATCGGGCAGCACCTCCGTACTCGCTCACACGTACAGTGTTGATGAAGACGACGTCCTCCTCCCCGTTCCAGCGGGCAGTGGAAGTAGTAGATCCTTCTCGAAATCCCGGCAACACGACGACGTGGTGGCGGTGGTGGTGGAGAACTGCGGCAGGGCTTCGCCTATGCGCTGCGGGAGTAATATGTGGAGGAGGAGAGGCTAGGGTTTGGGGAGAGGGGGTGTTGGGCGCCGGCCACTTGGGGGCTGCGGCCAACTATGGCTTGGTGTGGTCGGCCCCCTCCCCTTGCTCCTCATTATATAGGTGGAAATCCCCTAGTGTTGGTATCCAAGTCTTCGAATAAGACCCGAAACCAAAACCTACCAAAGGGACGAAACCTACCCCAGGTGGGAATCCTACTCAAGGTGGGACTCCCACCTTCCTTGGGGGGTTGGCTGGCCACCATAGGTGGAGTCCACCTGGGACTCCTCCCCCTTAGGTTTGGCCGGCCATGCAAGGTGGAGTCCCTCCGGGACTCCACCTTCCATGGTGATTTCTTCCGGACTTTTCTAGAACCTTCCATAAATGCACCGGATCATTTCCAAACTTGGAAAGTGACTTCCTATATATGAATGTTATTCTTCCGGACCTCCTCGTGATGTCCTGGATCCCATCCGAGACTCCGAACAAAACTTCGAACTCCATTCCATATTCCATATCTACTTAAACGACATCAAACCTTAAGTGTGTCACCCTACGGTTCGTGAACTATGCAGACATGGTTGAGACTTCTCTCCGACCAATAACCAATAGCGGTATCTGGAGATCCATAATGGCTCCCACATATTCAACGATGACTTAGTGATCGATTGAACCATTTACATATGATACCGATTCCCTTTGTCACGCAATATTTTACTTGTCTGAGGTTTGATCATCGGTATCTCTATACCTTGTTCAACCTCGTCTCTGACAAGTACTCTTTACTCGTACCGTGGTATGTGATCTCTTATGAACCATTCATATGCTTGCAAGCTAATCAGATGACATTCCACCGAGAGGGCCCAGAGTATATCTATCCGTCATCGGGATGGAAAATATCCCACTCTTGATCCATATGCCTCAACTCATACTTTCCGAATACTTAATCCCACCTTTATAACCACGCATTTACGCAGTGGCGTTTGATGTAATCAAAGTACCCTTCCGGTATAAGTGATTTACATGATCTCATGGTCGAAGGATTAGGTAACTATGTATCGGAAAGCTAATAGCAACTTGAACTTAATGACGTGATCTTATGCTACGCTTAGTTGGGTGTATGTCCATTATATCATTCACCTAATGACATAACCTTGTTATTAATAACATCCAATGTTCATGATCATGAAACCCTGATCATCTATTAATCAACAAGCTAGTTTATACAAGAGGCTCACTAGGGACTTCTTGTTGTTTACATAACACACGTGTATCAATGTTTCAGTTAATACAATTATAGCATGGTATGCCAACATTTATCATAAACATAAAGATATATTATAATAATCATTTTATTATTGCCTCTTGGGCATATCTCCAACAGTTGAAGCTTCTCCAGCAGGAAGTCGATGGCGGTAACCTCACTATGCCTTGCAAGAGGTGCCAATGCTGCAGAAACATAGCAATTTTGAAAATACAGTCAGCTGGTTGTTTTGGAAAAACCGCCTCGATAGTGAACTGATACGTCTCAAACGTATCTATAATTTCTTATGTTCCATGCTATTTTTATTACAATACTTGAATGTTTTATACATACTTTACAGCATTATTATACATTTTCCGGCACTAACCTATTAACAAGATGCTGAAGTGCCAGTTGCTGTTTTTCTGTTGTTTCTTGAAATTAGTCTCTAAATAGGAATTTGACGAATCCCCCAAGCCTATTTTTGAAGCTTCCAGAAGCTAGCGAAGCCACGAGGCGCCGACACAACAGGCGGCGCGGCCGGCCCCGGCCGCGCGGCCCTGGTGTGTGGGGCCCTCGTGCCGCCACTTGACCTACCCTTCTGCCTACTTAAAGCCTCCGTCGCGAAACCCCCTGTACCGAGAGCCACGATACGGAAAACCTTCCAGAGACGCCGCCGTCGCGAATCCCATCTCGGGGATTCAGGAGATCGCCTCCGGCACCCTGCCGGGAGGGAATCATCACCGGAGGGGCTCTACATCATCATGCCCGCTCCGGATTGATGCGTGAGTAGTTCATCCTTGGACTATGGGTCCATAGCAGTAGCTAGATGGTTGTCTTCTCCGCTTGTGCTTTCATTGTTATAGATCTTGTGAGCTGCCTAACATGATCAAGATCATCTATTTGTAATGCTACATGTTGTGTTTGGCAAGATCCGATGAATATAGAATATTATGTTAAGTTGATTATCAATCTATCATATATGTGTTGTTTATGTTCTTGCATGCTCTCCGTTGCTAGTAGAGGCTCTGGCCAAGTTGATACTTGTAACTCCAAGAGGGAGTATTTATGCTCGATAGTGGGTTCATGCCTCCATTGAATCTGGGACATGACAGAAAGTTCTAAGGTTGTGGATGTGCTGTTGCTACTAGGGATAAAACATTGATGCTTTGTCTAAGGATATTTGTGTTGATTACATTACGCACCATACTTAATGCAATTATCTGTTGTTTACAACTTAATACCGGAAGGGGTTCGGATGATAACCTGAAGGTGGATTATTTAGGCATAGATGCATGCTGGATAGCGGTCTATGTACTTTGTCGTAATGCCCGATTAAATCACATAGTAATCATCGTTGATATGTATTGAATCTTTATTTGTCAATTGCTCGCCTGTAATTTGTTCACCCAACATGTTAGTTATCTTATTGGAGAGACACCTCTAGTGAACTGTGGACCCCGGTCCATTCTTTTACATCTGAATACATTCTACCGCAATCATTGTTCTTACTGTTCTTTGCAAACAAACACCATCTTCCACTCGATACGTTTAATCCTTTGTTTTCAGCAAGCCGGTGAGATTGACAACCTCACGTTACGTTGGGGCAAAGTATCTTGATTGTGTTGTGCAGGTTCCACGTTGGCGCCGGTTTCACTGGTGTTGCGCCGCACTACATTCCTCCACCAACAACCTTCACGTGCTTCTTGGCTCCTACTGGTTCGATAACCTTGGTTTCATACTGAGGGAAACTTGCTTCTATACGCATCATACCTTCCACTTGGGGTTCCCAACGGACGTGTGCTTCGCGCGTATCAAGCTAAATTTCTGGCGCCGTTGCCGGGGAGATCAAGACACGCTGCAAGGGGAGTCTCCACTTCCAATCTCTTTACTTTGTTTTTGTCTTGCTTTATTTTATTTACTACTTTGTTTGCTGCACTTAAACAAAACACAAAAAATTAGTTGCTAGCTTTACTTTATTTACTGTCTTGTTCTCTATATCAAAAACACAAAAATTAGTTACTTGTCTTTACTTTATTTGCTTAGTTTACTCTTTGCTATAATGGGTACTCCTGAAAATACTAAGTTGTGTGACTTCACTAGCACAAATAATAATGATTTTATATGTACTCCTATTGCTCCACCTGCTACTACAGCAGAATTCTATGAAATTAAACCTGCTTTACTGAATCTTGTTATGAGAGAGCAATTTTCTGGTGTTAGTACTGATGATGCTGCTGCCCATCTTAATAATTTTGTTGAACTTTGTGAAATGCAAAAGTATAAGGATATACATGGTGATATTATAAAACTGAAATTGTTTCCTTTCTCATTAAGAGGAAGAGCTAAAGATTGGTTGCTATCTTTGCCTAAGAATAGTATTGATTCATGGACTAAGTGTAAAGATGCTTTTATTAGTAAATATTATCCTCCTGCTAAGATTATATCTTTGAGAAGTAGCATAATGAATTTTAAACAATTTGATAATGAACACGTTGCTCAAGCATGGGAGAGAATGAAATCTTTGGTAAAGAATTGCCCAACCCATGGACTGACTACTTGGATGATCATCCAAACCTTTTATGCAGGATTGAATTTTTCCTCAAGGAACCTATTGGATTCAGCTGCTGGAGGTACTTTTATGTCCATCACCTTGGGCGCCGCGACTAAATTACTTGATGATATGATGATCAATTACTCTGAATGGCACACTGAAAGAACTCCTCAAGGTAAGAAGGTAAATTCTGTTGAAGAAACCTCTTCTTTGGGTGATAAGATTGATGCTATTATGTCTATGCTTACAAATGGTAGATCTCATATTGATCCTAATAATGTTCCTTTAGCTTCATTGGTTGCTCAAGAAGAAAATGTTGATGTGAATTTCATTAAGAGTAATAATTTCAACAACAATGCTTATAGGAATAATTATGGTAACAACATAGGCCATATCCTTCTAATAATGGTAATGGTTATGGTAATTATTATGGTAATTCTTACAATAATAATAAGAGTGTACCCTCTGGTCTTGAAGTGATGCTTAAAGAATTTATTAGTACACAAACTGCTTTCAATAAAACTGTTGAAGAAAAGCTTAGTAAAATTGATATTCTTGCTTCTAAGGTTGATAGTCTTGCTCTTGATATTGATCTTTTAAAATTGAAAGTTATGCCTGAGAAAGTTGAAGATGCTAGGTTTGCTAAAACAAATGCCATCCAAGTTAGAATTAATGATAATATTAGATTGTTGGCTGAATTGCATGCTAGGTGGGATAGAGAAGAAAAAGAAAAACTTGCTAAAGAAAATAATGTAGCTAAAGTATGGACTATTACCACCACTAGTAATGTTGATTCTTCACATGTTGCTGCACCTCCTACTATCAATGGTAAAATAATTGGTGTTGGCAATGTTTCTACTCCTAGTGCAAAGCGTACAAAATTGCCTGAAACTGCTGAAACTGCTGTTTGTGATAAAACTGCTGAAATTTTTCAAAATATTGGTGACAATGATTCCATTGCTGTAGAACATAATGGTTTATATTTTGATGATTGTCATATTACTGAAGTTATAAAGTTCTTACAAAAACTTGCTAGAAGTCCCAATGCTAGTGCTATAAATTTAGCCTTTACAAAACATATTACAAATGCTCTCATTAAAGCTAGGGAAGAGAAATTAAAACTTGAAGCTTCTATTCCTAGGAAGTTAGAAGATGGTTGGGAGCCCATCATTAAAATGAAATTCAATGACTTTGAATGTAATGCTTTATGTGATCTTGGTGCAAGTATTTCTGTTATGCCTAAGAAAATTTATGATATGCTTGACTTGCCACCATTGAAGAATTGTTATTTGGATGTTAATCTTGCCGATAATGTTAAAAAGAAACCTTTGGGGAGGATTGATAATGTGCGCATTACGATTAACAATAACCTTGTCCCCGTTGATTTTGTTGTCTTGGATATCGAATGCAATGCATCTTGTCCTATTGTGTTGGGAAGACCTTTTCTTTGAACTGTTGGTGCTGTTATTGATATGAAGGAAGGTAATATTAAATATCAATTTCCTCTCAAGAAAGGTATGGAACACTTTCCTAGAAAGAGAATGAAGTTGCCTTTTGATTCTATTATTAGAACGAGTTATGATGTTGATGCTTCTTCTCCTGATGTTACTTGATTTGCACTTTCTGCGCCTAGCTGAAAGGCGTTAAAGAAAAGCACTTCTTAGGAGATAACCCATGTTTCATTTTATTTATTGTATTGTTGAGTCTTGGAAGTTGTTTAATACTGTAGCAACCTCTCCTTATCATGTTTTTGTGCCAAGTAAAGTTTCTATGTTAAAGTTGATGCTATATTTGGGATCGCTGCGCAGAAATAGCATTGCTGTCTGTCACGAATTCTTGCATAAGTCTCTGTAAAAAAATCGAAAAAATCTGCAAATTTACGAGCGTGATACTCAGATATGTACGCAACTTTCATTAGTTTTGAGTTGTTCCATTTGAGCAAGTTAAGTGCCCCTTCCAGATGCATCTTTACGGACTGTTCTGTTTTTGACAGATTCTGTCTTTTATTTCGCATTGCCGCTTTTGCTATGTTGAATGAGTTTCTTTGTTCCATTAACTTTCAGAAGTTTTGTGCAATGTCCAGAAGTGTTAAGAATGATTGTGTCACCTCTGAATGTGTGAATTTTTGGTTATGCACTAACCCTCTAATGAGTTTGCTTGAAGTTTGTGTGAAGGAAGTTTTCAAGGGTCAAGAGAAGAGGATGATATACTATGATCAAGAAGAGTGAAAGGTCTAAGCTTGGGGATGCCCGGTGGTTCATCCCTGCATATTTTAAGAAGACTCAAGCATCTAAGCTTGGGGATGCCCAAGGCATCCCCTTCTTCATCGACAACATTATCAGGTCACTTCTAGTGAAACTATATTTTTATTCCGTCACATTCTTATGTTTTTTACTTGGAGCGTCGGTTTGTTTTTATTTTTGTTTTGGTTTGAATAAAGTTGGATCTCACCATTCTTATATTGGATATATTACGCTCCGCTTTTTCATATGGAACACTTGTGTTCTTAATTGTGCTTTAATGTTCATGGCGAAAGCTAATTGCTTCGTTAAATTGCTATTTGGTTGAAATTGGAAAATGCTGCATATAGTTTGGTAATTTGGCAATTGTTTGAGCTCTCATAGATCATGTTTAAGCTCTTGCATCATGTAGTTTAATCTATTAATGAAGAACTACTGTAGAGATTGTTTAATTTGGTTTGCATGATTGTTCTCTCTAAGTCTAGATATTTTCGGGAAAGTGTTTGAACAACAAGGAAGACAGTGTAGAGCCTTATAATGCTTGCAATATGTTCTTGTGTGAGTTTTGATGTACCTGTTCATACTTGTGTTTGCTTCAAACAACCTTGCTAGCCCAAACCTTGTACTGAGAGGAAATGCTTCTCGTGCATCCAAACACCTTGAGCCAAACTCCATGCCATTTGTGTCCACCATATCTACCTACTATGTGGTATTTTTCTGCCATTCCAAAGTAAATTACTTGAGTGCTACCTTTAAAATTTCATTCCTCTACCTTTACAATATATAGCTCATGGGACAAATAGCTTAAAAACTATTGTGGTGATGAATATGTAGTTATGTGTCTTAATTCTTATAAGTTGCTTGTTGAGCGGTAACCATGTTTTCTGGGGACGCCATCAACTTTATCTTTGTTGGATATCATGTGAGATGCTATGCATGTTCGTCTTGTCTGAAGTAAGTGGACTTCACGATCAAATGGTTTGAGTATGCATATGTTAGAGAAGAACATTGGGCCGCTAACTAAAGCCATGTATCATGGTGGAAGTTTCAGTTTGGACATACAACCTCAATCTCTTATGAGAATATTAACTATTGTTGAATGCTTAAGCATTAAAAGAGGAGTCCATTATCTGTTGTCTATGTTGTCCCGGTTGTTGGAGATATGCCCAAGAGGCAATAATAAAGTGGTTATTATAATATCTTTGTGTTTATGATAAATGTTTATATACCATGCTATAATTGTATTAACAGAAACATTGATACATGTGTGTTATGTAAACAACAAGGAGTCCCTAGTAAAGCCTCTTGTATAACTAGCTTGTTGATTAATAGATGATCATGGTTTCGTGATCATGAACATTGGATGTTATTAATAACAAGGTTATGTCATTAGTTGAATGATATAATGGACACACACCCAAATGAGCGTAGCATAAGATCAAGTCATTAAGTTCAATTTGCTATAAGCTTTCAATACATAGTTGCCTTAGTCCTTCGACCATGAGATCATGTAAATCACTTACACCGGAAGGGTACTTTGATTACATCAAACGCCATTGCGTAAATGGGTGGCAATAAAGATGGGATTAAGTATTTGGAAAGTGTGAGTTGAGGCATATGGATCAATAGTGGGATTTGTCCATCCTGATGACGGATAGATATACTCTGGGCCCTCTCGGTGGAATGTCATCTGATTAGCTTGCAAGCATATGAATAGTTCATAAGAGATCACATACCACGGTACGAGTAAAGAGTACTTTCGGTAACGAGGTTGAACAAGGTATGGAGATACCGATGATCGAACCTCGGACAAGTAAAATATCGTGAGACAAAGGGAATCAGCATCGTATGTAAATGGTTCAATCGATCACTAAGTCATCGTTGAATATGTGGGAGCCATTATGGATCTCCAGATCCCGCTATTGGTTATTGCTCGGAGAGGAGTCTCGACCATGTCTGCATAGTTCACGAACCGTAGGGTGACGCGCTTAAGGTTCGATGTCGCATAAGTAGATTCGGAATATGAGATGGAGACCGAATGTTGTTCGGAGTCTCGGATGGGATCCAAGACATCACGAGGAGGACCGGAATTGTTCTGGAAGAATTCTGCTGTTTTGTATTTCAAGAAAAGTTGTTCTGGAAACATTCTCGGAATTGGACGAAATAAAAACAGAAGTTCTTATTTTTCTGTCACGTAAACAGAGTCCAAAGGGGAGAAGGAGAAGAGCCAGGGTGGGCCACACAACAGGCGGCGCGGGCCCCCCAGGCCGCGCCAGGGTGTTGTGTGGGCCCACCAGGCGCCGACACTAGATGGGTTTTGTGAAACCCTAACCCTAGTTCCCGACTATATATAGTGGGATAGTTTGGCCGGCCAAAGCTGCTCCGTACGCAACCCTAATTTGCCACCTCTCCTCCCTCCCAGTTTCTCCTGCTCCGGCTTAGGCGAAGCCCTGCAGGAATTCTTCTCCACCACCACCACCACGCCGTCGTGCTGCTGGGATTCCGTGGAGATCTACCACACCTCCGCTGCCCGCTGGAACGGGAGAGGAAGGAGCTTCATCGACACCGTACGCGCGACCGAGTACGGAAGTGCTGCCGGATTGCAGCACCGGGGACGATCGTCTACACCAACAACGAGATTAATCTCGTAGGCTTTGGAATCTTCGAGGGTTAGTCTCATCTCCATCTCGTTGCTTAGATCTAGTAGATTGGATCTTGGGTGTTCCATAGATTAGATCTGTTGGTTTTATTCGCTTTGCGGTAGGAAAATTTTTGTTTTCTATGCAACGAACCCCATCAGTGGTATCAGAGCCATGTCTATGCATAGATCTGTTGCACGAGTAGAACACAATGGTTTTGTGGGCGGTGATGCTTTTGTTGCTTTAGTTTGTGTACTTTGCTTCTTGCGGGATGGTGGGATGAAGCGGCCCGGGCTAACTTTACATGACCGCGTCTCATGAGACTTGCTCCACGCTTGACATGCAACTTGTATTGTATAAGTGGCTTTGCGGGTGTCTGTCTCTCCCACCATAGTGAAGATTGTAATTTGCACTTCTATTGTCAACACTAGTATCACCGTTGTGGTTCATGTTCGTAGGTAGATTGGATCTTACTCGAAAACCCTAAACCACGTAAAATATGCAAACCAAATTAGAGGCGTCTAACTTGTTTTTGCAGGGTTTGGTGATGTGATATGGCCATAATGTGATGATGATTATATTTGATGTATGAGATGTTCATTGTTGTATTATGGCAACCGGCAGGAGCCTAATGGTTGTCTTTAATTTTTGTTAAAGACCTGCGTGTCTATTCATCATGTAATAGCTTTATTTCAAGTAGTTGTTATAGTAGCTATAAGTGATGGACAACCATGAAGCGGCGCCACTGACCTTGACGCCATGCTGGTGATGATGGAGATCATGTCCGTGCTTTGGAGATGGAGATCAAAAGCACAAGAAGAAAGGCCATATCATATCACACATTATGAATTGCATGTGATGTTAATCCTTTTATGCATCTTATTTTGCTTAGATCGCGACGGTAGCATTATAAGATGATCCCTCTCACTAAATATCAAGATAATAAAGTGTTCATCCTTAGTATGCACCGTTGCTAAGACTTGTCGTTTTGAAGCATCTCGTGATGATCGGGTGTGATAGACTCTACATGTGCATACAACGGGTGCAAGCCAGATTTGCACACGCGGATACTAAGGTTGCCTTGACGAGCCTAGCATGTACAGACATGGTCTCGGAACACGGGATACCGAAAGGTAGAGCATGAGTCATATGAATGATATGATGAACACTTTGAGTGTTCGCCTTTGAAGCTACATCTTTTCTCGTGAAGATCGGACTTGGTGTAGTGGATTTGGTTCGTGTAATCACTAAGACAATGCGAGGGATGTTGTTTTGAGTGGGAGTTCACCTAGTTAATTTAAGAATTAAAATTGAACTCTATTTATCATAAACTTAGTCTAAAGTCTTTGCAAATATGTTGTAGATCATGGCGCCCCCTCCATCAATTTTAACCAGTTCCTAGAGAAAGAAAAGCTTAAGGGCAATGGTAGCAACTTCACTGACTGGTTCCGTCATGTGAGGATTTTCCTCACTGGCGTAAGCATGCAATATGTGCTCGAAGCACCGCTAGGTTCCCCACCACCTCCTGCAGTGTCCGAGGACATAAAGAATGTTTATGAGACTCGGGCAACTCGGTACTCCGAAGTTCAGTGTGCCATCTTGTGCAGTTTAGAGGCAGAGCTCCAAAAGCGTTTTGAGCACCACGACCCATGTGAGATGATGCGTGAGCTCAAACTTATCTTTGAGACTCATGCAGCCGTGGAGAGCTATGAGGCCTCGAAACAGTTCTTTAACTGCATGATGGAAGAGGGCAGCTCCGTTAGTGAGCACATGTTCGCCATGTCCGGACATGCGAAGAAGCTCAGTGACTTGGGGATTGTGATCCCTAACAAGCTGGGTATTCATCGTGTCCTCCAATCACTGCCACCAAGTTACAAGAACTTCGTGATGAACTACAACATGCAGAACATGAACAAAGAGTTACCTGAACTCTTCTCCATGTTGAAGTCTGCTGAAGTAGAAATAAAGAAGGAGAACCAAGTGTTGATGGTCAACAAGACCACCAGTTTCAAGAAGCAGGGCAAGCCTAACAAGGGCAACTTCAAGAAGGGCGGCAAGAAATTTGCAGCGCCTCCTGAGAAGCCTAAGGCTGGTCCTAAGCCTGAGACTGTGTGCTACTACTGCCAGGGGAAGGGGCACTGGAAGCGTAATTGCTCCAAATACTTGGCCGATCTGAAGAGCGGCCACGTCAAGAAGAAAGGTATATCTGATATACATGTTATTGATGTCTATCTTACTGGTTCTCGTAGTAGTGCCTGGGTATTTGATACTGGTTCGGTTGCTCACATATGTAACTCGAAACAGGAACTGCGGAATAAATGAAGCCTGGCAAGGGATGAGGTGACGATGCGCGTTGGAAATGGATCCAAGGTCGATGTGATCGCCGTCGGCACGCTCCCCTGCATCTACCTTCGGGATTAGTTTTAAACCTTAATAATTGTTATTTGGTACCTGCGTTGAGCATGAACATTATATCTAGATCTTGTTTGATGCAAGACGGTTATTCGTTTAAGTCTGAGAATAATGGTTGTTCGATTTATATGAGTAATGTATTTTATGGCCATGCACCTGAGATGAATGGTTTATTCTTGTTAAATCTCGATAGTAGCGATACACATGTTCATAACATTGATGCTAAGCGAATTAAATTGAATGATAATTCTACTTATATGTGGCACTGTCGTCTTGGTCATATTGGAGTGAAGCGCATGAAGAAACTCCATTCCGATGGACTTCTTGAGTCACTTGACTTTGAGTCACTTGACAGATGCGAAGCATGTCTAATGGGAAAAATGACTAAGACTCCATTTTCTGGTACAATGGAGCGAGCTACAGACTTGTTGGAAATCATACATACCGATGTGTGCGGACCAATGAGCGTAGCATCGCGCGGTGGTTATCGTTATGTTCTAACCTTCACGGATGATCTGAGTAGATATGGGTATATTTACTTTATGAAACACAAGTCCGAGACTTTTGAGAAGTTCAAGGAATTCCAAAGTGAAGTAGAAAATCAACGTAACAAGAAGATTAAGTTTCTGCGTTCTGATCGCGGAGGCGAATATCTGAGTTATGAGTTTGGCATGCATTTAAAGAAATGCGGAATACTTTCACAATTGACACCGCCGGGAACACCACAGCGCAATGGTGTGTCCGAACGTTGTAATCGAACTCTCTTAGATATGGTTCGTTCTATGATGTCTCTTACCGATTTGCCACTATCGTTTTGGGGTTATGCTTTAGAGACAGCCGCATTCACTTTAAATAGGGCACCATCTAAATCCGTTGAAACGACACCGTATGAATTATGGTTTGGAAAGAAACCTAAGCTGTCGTTCCTTAAAGTTTGGGGTTGCGATGCTTATGTAAAGAAGTTACAACCTGACAAGCTAGAACCCAAAGCGGAGAAATGCGTCTTCATAGGATACCCTAAAGAAACAATTGGGTATACTTTCTATCACAGATCCGAAGGCAAAATCTTTGTTGCCAAGAACGGATCCTTTCTTGAGAAGGAGTTTCTCACTAAAGAAGTGACTGGAAGAAAAGTAGAACTCGACGAGGTTGATGAACCTTCTCTCATAGATCAGAGTAGCGCAGTGCCGGAAGAAGTTCCTGTGCAGCCTGCACCGATAGGAGAGGAAGCAAATGATGATGATCATGAAACTTCGAACGAGGAAGCTACTGAACCTCGCAGATCGACGAGGGAACGTACCACTCCTGATTGGTATGATCCCTGTCTAAATGTCATGATTGTGGACGACAATGATGAGGACCCTGCGACGTATGAAGAAGCGATGATGAGCCCAGATTCCAACAAATGGCAAGAAGCCATGAAATCCGAAATGGGATCCATGTATGATAACAAAGTATGGACTTTGGTAGACTTACCTGATAGCCGCAAGGTTGTCGAGAATAAATGGATTTTCAAGAGAAAAACAGATGCGATGGTAATATTACTGTCTATAAAGCTCGACTTGTCGCAAAGGGTTTCCGACAAATTCAAGGAGTTGACTACGATGAGACTTTCTCACCTGTAGCGAAGCTAAAGTCTGTGAGGATTTTGTTAGCAATAGCTGCATTTTTCGATTATGAGATTTGGCAGATGGATGTCAAAACGGCGTTCCTTAATGGAGATATTGAGGAAGAGTTGTATATGGTACAACCCAAAGGTTTTGTCGATCCTGAAAATGCTAACAAGGTATGCAAACTTCAGCGTTCCATTTATGGACTGAAGCAAGCATCCCGGAGTTGGAACCTACGCTTTGATAGAGTGATCAAAGACTTCGGTTTTATACGGACTCATGGTGAGGCCTGTATTTACAAGAAAGTGAGTGGGAGCTCTGTAGCGTTCCTGATATTATATGTAGATGACATATTATTGATTGGGAATGATATAGAACTATTAAGCAGCATTAAAGGTTATTTGAATAAGTCTTTTTCAATGAAAGACCTTGGTGAAGCAGCATACATTTTAGGCATCAAGATTTATAGAGATAGATCAAGACGCCTAATAGGCCTTTCACAGAGTACATACCTGGACAAGATTCTAAAGAAGTTTAGAATGGATGAAAGCAAGAAAGGGTTCTTGCCTATGTTGCCAGGTAAGGTCTTGAGTAAGACTCAAGGTCCGGCTACGGCAGATGAAAGAGAGAGGATGAGCAAGATCCCCTATGCTTCGGCAGTAGGCTCTATCATGTACGCCATGCTGTGTACTAGACCGGATATCGCACATGCTGTTAGTTTGACCAGCAGATATCAAAGTGATCCAGGGATGGAACACTGGACATCGGTCAAGAATATCCTGAAGTACTTGAAAAGGACTAAGGATATGTTTCTTTGTTATGGCGGTGACCAAGAGCTCGTTGTAACTAGTTACACCGATGCAAGTTGGAACACCGACCCTGATGACTCTAAGTCTCAGTCTGGGTACGTGTTTATATTGAATGGTGCGGCAGTAAGCTGGAGCAGTTCCAAGCAGTGCACGGTGGCGAAATCTTCAACAGAATCTGAATATATAGCGGCTTCAGAGGCTTCATCGGAAGCGGTATGGATGAAGAGGTTCATTGTTGAGCTTGGTGTGGTTCCTAGTGCATTGGACCCGCTAGTCATTTATTGTGACAACACGGGTGCCATCGCCAATGCAAAGGAACCAAGGTCACACAAGAAGCTAAAGCATATCAAGCTGCGTTTTCATTCGATTCGCGAGTACATCGAAGATGGTGAAGTAGAGATTTGCAAAGTACACACAGATCTGAATGTTGCAGATCCGTTGACTAAAGCTCTCCCAAGGGCAAAGCATGACCAACACCAGAATGCCATGGGTGTTAGGTACCTTACAATGTAACCTAGATTATTGACTCTAGTGCAAGTGGGAGACTGTTGGAGATATGCCCAAGAGGCAATAATAAAGTGGTTATTATAATATCTTTGTGTTTATGATAAATGTTTATATACCATGCTATAATTGTATTAACCGAAACATTAATACATGTGTGTTATGTAAACAACAAGGAGTCCCTAGTAAGCCTTTTGTATAACTAGCTTGTTGATTAATAGATGATCATGGTTTCGTGATCATGAACATTGGATGTTATTAATAACAAGGTTATGTCATTATTTGAATGATATAATGGACACACACCCAAATGAGCGTAGCATAAGATCAAGTCATTAAGTTCAATTTGCTATAAGCTTTCGATACATAGTTGCCTTAGTCCTTCGACCATGAGATCATGTAAATCACTTACACCGGAAGGGTACTTTGATTACATCAAACGCCATTGCGTAAATGGGTGGCAATAAAGATGGGATTAAGTATTTGGAAAGTGTGAGTTGAGGCATATGGATCAATAGTGGGATTTGTCCATCCTGATGACGGATAGATATACTCTGGGCCCTCTCGGTGGAATGTCATCTGATTAGCTTGCAAGCATATGAATAGTTCATAAGAGATCACATACCACGGTACGAGTAAAGAGTACTTGTCGGTAACGAGGTTGAACAAGGTATGGAGATACCGATGATCGAACCTCGGACAAGTAAAATATCGTGAGACAAAGGGAATCGGCATCGTATGTAAATGGTTCAATCGATCACTAAGTCATCATTGAATATGTGGGAGCCATTATGGATCTCCAGATCCCGCTATTGGTTATTGCTCGGAGAGGAGTCTCGACCATGTCTGCATAGTTCACGAACCGTAGGGTGACGCGCTTAAGGTTCGATGTCGCATAAGTAGATTCGGAATATGAGATGGAGACCGAATGTTGTTCGGAGTCTCGGATGGGATCCAAGACATCACGAGGAGGACCGGAATTGTTCTGGAAGAATTCTGCTGTTTTGTATTTCAAGAAAAGTTGTTCTGAAACATTCTCGAATTGGACGAAATAAAACAGAAGTTCTTATTTTTCACGTAAACGAGTCCAAAGGGGAGAAGGAGAAGAGCAGGGGTGGGCCACACAACAGGCGCGGCCCCCGCCGGGCGTGTTGTGGACCAGGCGCCGACACTAGATGGGTTTGTGAAACTGTAATATCCCAGGTATTGGGGTTACAAAAATAGAGGAAACAGATGTGTGCATTGCATTCATGCATAGAAAATCTGGGGAATTTTCGCGCTTTAAAGTAAAACAGTCACAGTAACTGAAGTTTCACTTGACCTTGGTGGAATTGAAGTAGCTCATCAAGTCAAGCGCTATAAACCTCAATGTGACTTTGTTAAAACCTTGTTTTGGGTAGAGATGATTTGATCTCAAGGGTTAGATCAAATGGTATTACAACCAACACAATAACTTATTAATCAAGGATCAATTACTTGATCTTATTAAAGATCATAATATGGTATACCTTGCCACAACATATGAACATCCATTTAATTGGAAGTCAAGTAACAATAAGTGGAGAAACTATTCCTAACTTATCTTTTCCATGCCTTAAACTAATCCATGATCTTACCATGAACCTCATGGTATTCATTTTACTTCAATCTTGGAAACAAGACAAGGAGATCAACTCTAGAAATATATATTCTTCTCTATTCCATATTATTATACATCAAATCTAGAGAGGTGAGATTTTTATATTAATTACTAGAAAAGAAATGACAAACTTTGAGCTAAACCTTGGATCTAAATATCCAAATGATCAAAACCTTATCTTCAAGAGGAACCCTAGAGTATTATTCAAGACATTCCTTAGAGAGAGAAACCATATATGTTAAATATAGATATTGAGATCACATCAACCTCTATGGAGCTTAACCTTAGTATTGAAGTCCTTCCCAAAAGAGAGAGACCACTCCTATCAATCCTAGCTTTACCTATCTAAGAATCAAGGACAATCATTGAACTAAAGTATTAGGAGATTAACCATTTCATCATGGAGTGATGAGATAACCTAATATCACATGGAATAAGATTATATCCATGAATTGATAAAGTAAGGTGGAGACTAATCCAAACAAGATAGCCAAGTGGAGTCTTAGTCTAGATACCTAAGGAAGTATTAGGAATACACCATAAACCCTAGAATAACTATTCCTATATGAGAGGGCTCAAGCTATGGTGTTACACTCAAGTTAGTTGAGGCAACACTTGTACTTGAGGGAGAGAACTATCCATATATCCAGATGAGTAAATCATCATTCCTTGAGAAGAACTCTAAGTGGATATCTCAGGCATTCTCCTGGGATATTAACTATAGAGGCAACCATAGCCATGTCCACCCAAGAAAATATAATAGAAGGATTATACCCTAGTTGGTCAAGATACTGCTTGATCATGGAAGTGAGAACCCATTTCATGAGAGATAACTTAGGAAGCCAAACCTTGATCATTATGAATTGAGTAATGATCATAAACCCTTAGAATTTGAGGTAGAAGATATTAAGAACAAGTTGATCATGCCGAAACCATGATCATGCTCTTGAGGTATGTGAGGATAAGTTAAACCCTAATAGGATAAGTAGATATCATTCACCGCATGGAATTATAGGGAGGTAACTAGTAAGCAACCCTATGCTTATATCCCAACCTTCACTTATGAATCACTTGGTGATCATAAGTAGCATCTTACCACATCTACATTCCATTTATTCCTTAATCAAAGAACCTAAGAAAACCTTAAGGTCAAACTCTATGTTTTATATGGTGAGAAATCAGCCATCCATATGACCAAAGTTAACTATAAAAATAACTAAATGAGAATGATAACAATAAAGCAAGTAACCATCTTATTGTAGCTAGGGGGAATTAAACCCTAGCATTGCAATCTCATGCTTAATTATGGAACACCAGAGACATCTAGTGCTAAACTCTATAATTAGACCCATAGGTGGTGATCAACCACTTATCATTATAAATAGAGCCCAACCTTGAAGAGAGTAATGCATACTCTATGATTTTAAGTTATATTTAAAATATAGTACTAATACTAACTTTGAATTCGGGTTATCATCAAACCTACAAAACCCTAATAATATGTTGCTCACATGAAATCCCATGCAAGTGGACAACACTCCCAAATTAGAAACCAAGACTTCCTAATGGTAAATAAAATGCTTTGAATAGAAATCACCCACTCTAAATAATTCAGAAGAGATTTATAATCAAGAAGCAAAAGGAATTTTAAAGAACACATAAATGCATACCTAAATGGAAATTTAACCCAAATATCAATATTAATTAATAAACCAAAGTTATAGTGTCATATGAAATTTGCTAATACGCCACTAAAGACTCTACAGTACCTGAACTTAATCTAGTATGAATGAAATGAGCAAGACCTGCAAAATAGAAAATAATTCATATATGAATTCAAAACAGAATCCAAAACAAAAAAATAAAAATAAAAATAAAGAGAAAAGGAGAAAAGAGAGAGGAGAAGTCGCACCTGGCCGTGCAGCCCGTGAAGCGGCTTAGCACTGGCCCAAGCCGGAGCCGAAAACCAGCCCAGCAAGCACAGCCCAGCCAGGCCCGAAGTACCCCTTCGCCAGATATTTCGCGTGGGGATCGTCTTCCACCTCTCGATCGAGCAAGCTGCTCGGTGGCAGCACCACGGCCATCGGCCGCGCCAAGATGTGCGCCGCCGCCCCCGAACGTCTATAAAGACCGCCGCGCCGTCGCCTGAAACCCTAGCCCCTCAATTCCCCTCTCCCTCTGTTCTATTTTCTCTCTGAGCCGAAACCCTAGCTCGCCAGCCACCATCCCGCCCCGGCGATTCCGACCACCCCTGGGCTCGCCGTTGAGCTCAGGAGGAGCGCCTCGATGTCCTCGTCCATCCGGTAAATTGGCGCGTCAGGGGAGCTCGGAGCAGAGCAAATTCGGCCGTTCCCTTCCGCAATACCGCGGGGGAAATGGCGAACGCCGCGTCGTCTCCGTCCTTCATCGACCTCTCCTTCAAGCCCTTCACCATCAGGGTGAGCTTACGCTTCTCGAGAGCCTCCGGTTACATCCTAGAACGCACCGTAGCTCGCTGTCGCCGATGCCCGTCGGAACCGCCGCAAACCATCGCCGCCGGCCACCCTCCGGTGACCATTCGGAGGGGGCGCCGCTACTACTTGGTTCGCCACGTCGAGCCGATTCCAACGAGCATGGCCGCACGTCCGGGGGTGCACGGTATCGACGGCGCCGTGATTGACTGCCGCCGGCCACCGTGTTCCTGGCCACGTTGGCGATTTTGACTCAGTCCACGCCTACGTGGCAGTCCACGTGGACCACTGGCCCACTGATCAGTCTCTGCGTGTAGGTTAGACCGTGTGTGTTTAGCATTTTCTTTTCGTTTTAATTCAAATCCAATAATCTCTGCAACTTTAAATAAACCTAGAAAATTCATAAAAGCTCAGAAAAATAAATATGAGATATCAAAATGCTTATAAAAGTAAACTCTATCCAATAAAAATATAATATGAAATTTTTATTTTTAATAAAAATTTAATTGTTCAACCATTATTAATTAAGCCTTTTCTTTTATTCTTAATTGAATTAAAATTCAATAATTAGAGAAATTCTCCAAATTAAATCAAGACTAGTAAATAAATAAAGAAAGCCTTAAAACTAATTTTCTTTATTTTTTATTTTATTAAATCCTTATTAGAAGGATTTAAACCCTAAATAATAATTACCTTAATTATTAATTCATTAAAAATAATAAAATGCCAAATTCAATATTACTTTGTTTCAAAGCTATTAATAACTTCAACTTGTTAATAAAGTTAGTAATCATAGAACTATATGGTAAATAGCAAACCCTAATTCCATATTGAATGATATTACAACCCCATCATTCCATGTGGAACCCGAAAACCTTAATTTAATTATGCACCATACCCTAGCTCCATTAGTTCATAGGAACCCATAGAACCCACCAACCCAATTATCATAGTTGTTCTTCATTAAAGAACATGTTCTTCAAAAGTTATTCTTTTGAATTATATAATAAGTAATCATCAACCATGCACTATAGGACTTAAACTTGACAACTGCTCTTTACTTATTATACAATTATTATCCTGGGTGTGTATGATTATTACTATGCATTTTACCACCTGCTTATGATTCTAAAACAACACAAACCTGAATAATAACCTTGTTTGTGAATCACTCTAAAAGTGCAACACACCCTAAACAAATCACTACAACTCACTAATCCTAAATCATCGGGGTTAGGTCACGCTTACACTACAAGAAAAGTTCTGATAGACAACGTCCCAAAATCGTCCACTAAGGGGTATTTTTCGTCGCCTATGGGCCTAACCCGACGATATGGGTTCTGTTGTCGAAACTGCGTCAGGCAAAGTCCAACGACGATTTTTTCGGTCCGTCGCGCTTGGCGCCCTTCCGCCACGGAAAATCGGACCGTTGCCCAAGTGTTTCCGGGAGCCCGTTGACTGCTGACGTCATGCAAAGCGACACGTGGCAGATGCCGTTAACGCGATTAACGGCGTTAACCGTGAAACCCCGTGGTAGATGGTAGGCCCACACGAGGCCTGCCACGTCTTAAGCGGGCCGGGCCAGATGACATAGTTTGACGGTCAACTATATAGCTGGGCTGGTCCATTAGTTACGTGGGCCGGGCCTAACCTCTAATGTTGATGGTCAAAACTTAAATGGGCCGGCCCATTTAACATGTGGGGTCCACCTTACACTGGGCCGGCCCAACAAGCAAGTGGGCCGGGCCAAAACACAGGTGGGTCCCACTTTCCGTTAAAAGGCCGCCCATTTAGTGTGTGGGTCCACCATATAGCAGGCCGGCCCAACAAGCTAGTGGGCCGGGCCAAAAACACAGTGGGTCCCACTATCCAGGGCCGGCCCATTTAGTATGTGGGGTCCACCATATAGCAAGTGGCCGGCCCAACAAGATAGTGGGCCAAACACAGTGGGTCCCACCTTCCTAAAGGGCCAGCCATTTAGTATGTGGGGTCCACCATATAGCAAGTGGGCTGGCCCACCAAGATAGTGGGCCGGCCAAAACACAGTGGGTCCCACATTCCCGTTAATGGGCGGCCATTTGGTATGTGGGTCCACCATATGAAGTGGGCCCCAACAAGATAGTGGGTCGGGCCAAAACACAAAGGGTCCCACCTTCCTATTAAAGGGCCGGCCCGTTTACCATGTGGGACCACCATATAGCAAGGGCTGGCCCAACAAGATAGTGGGCGGGCCAAAAGCACGGGCCCCACTTTCTTAAAGGCCGCCCAATTAGTATGTGGGGTCCACCATATTGAAGTGGCCGACCCAACAAGATAGTGGGCCGGGCCAAAAACACAGGTGGGTCCCACTTTCCTGTTAAAGGGCCGGCCCATTTAGTATGTGGGGTCCTCCAAAAAAGCAAATGGGCTGGCCCAACTAATTAGTGGGCCGGCCCAGAAGTGGGGGTCCACCTTAAAGCAAGTGGGCCAGCCCAATTAGTGTGTGGGGTCCACCGTAAATCAAATGGGCTGGCCCAAGAAGTAAGTGGGCCAGCCCGTTTAGTTGTTGTTTATATGCCGGCATAATATGCGCTTTAGGATTTTGCGGGCAGGCACATATGTGATTTCGCTTAATTGGGCCGTTTAAGGGATGGGAATTCGTGATTTAGATACTGAGAATATTTACGCAGCATTGATTTCTGTCGGATAGCCTCACTTACCACAAGCACCAAAGAAAAAATGCACGAAAGAACTATAAAAACTAACTAAATATTACATCAGCTGCAAGGCATTGAAAAAAATATTACAGAACCCAGAGAAATTGAATGGTAATTAAACCTAGCAATACAATGAAGCGATCCGGCAATCTTTTAAGTTGTCCATGCAGCACCTATATCTGAAACAAAGACATTACAAGTTAAGACAGCAACAATGGAAAGGCAAAGACACTACAATATTGTTTGCCAAAGAATTTGGAACTCATCATTTCGTCGTTATAACAAGATCATTGTAATGCGCACAATAAGCAAACAAAGAGTGCATGCCGCATACCAACAGCCAATATAACAGAGCATGTTAGAATGAAACAGCAGACTTACTACTGTCGAGTCCCATGCAAACCAACATGTTCAGGGAGTACAAAATTGGCATGAACAACATAGTAGCAGGCTATAAATTTTGTAACAACGACTGAGCAAGATGAAGTTATGATGGCTACATCTACAGAGCAGGGAATGTAAACCAAAAATAGAAGTTACGATGGCAAAAGCTAAAGAGGAGGGAATGTGAACCAACATGTGCCAAGTGCAATTACTTCATTTTGGCCGTGAACTAAATAATACTCCTGAACTTATAGTGAAGGGGATGCAAATCAAGATGTTTCGGGATATAAACTTGTAATGAGCAACACATAGAGGATAGTTAATGCTGGAGCTTAGGATGGACCAGATACAGAATATAGTGGGATCACCTGTGAACTTGTATAAGAGGGAATGCAAACCAATATGTTCAGCTTTCCATATGTGAGCGTCATGCCAAGTCAGAGAAACAAGTCAATAATGCAGCTTTTGAAGAACAAGATGGCACGCAAAATTATTATCTAGTAGTATGACAAGTTTATTTGTACTACAGGCTAGATAGCAGAGTGATAGCATGCCAAACTAAGTCCTTACTTTGTTAGCTTACAATGAACTAGATACAAAACAATGGCATCACCTGTAGTACAGGGAATGCAAGCCAACATGTTCATGGAGTAAAAAATTGGCACAAACAACATAGTAGCAGGCCATAATTTTTGTAACAACGACTGAGCAAGATAAAGTTATGATGGCTAGATCTACAGAGCAGGGAATGTAAACCAAATATAGAAGTTACGATGCCAAAAGCTATAGAGCAGGGAATGCGAACCAACATGTGCAATTACTTAAAATTGGCCATGAACTAAATAATAGCAAGATGTTACTATAATACCTATAATTTTTGTAACAACGACTGAGCAAGATAGAAGTTATGATGGCTACATCTACAGAGCAGGGAATGCAAACCAAAATGTTCAATCGCTTAAAGTTAGCAATGAAGTAGAAAATAGCAACGTGTTACGGTCATAGCTAGGAATGAACTAAAAGAGCTTCAGACAAACAAGCATCTGAACCCAGAACATGGCGCTAAAACAAGGGACTTACATTAGGAGAAGCACTCTGTGGGAGTCACAGCAGATCTTCCTGGGGTTGATAGATCCGGTGATGAAGTACGCTACATGTGCTACTTGGGGTTGGAGAGACGGCCATTACACTTCATGGTTACTCATCTCATCTGCAAAAACGTAACGGCGCGTCGTTAGCACAAACAGGTTCCCCCAAGATTAAACAAGAACTTGCAGGCAAGCAATAGAAAAGCGACAGTAGAAGAGTTTAGATCATGCAAGGCGCCGGTGAAGCAGATCCGGTTCATGCACAGCGGTGTCGGTGAGCAAGATCCGATGCGGTGGACGACGGATCCGGCGAAGCGGCTCCGGCGGGGTGGACGATACCGCAGCTGAAGCGACTGCGGTAGACTGCTGGATGAGCATATGGTTTCGAGGTTCCCGGGGATGATCCGGTCCGGTTGATGACGGCGTCGATGAAGCGGCTCCGGCAGGCAGCCGGATGACGAGGATCGCGAGGCCTCGGGTAGGCCAGGGAAGTCCGGCGGGGATGTTCCGGTGCGGTGGTCGTGGAGGTGGGAGAGAGGGACTTGGGAAGTTCCGGTGGGTGGTCTGAGGGAAATGAATTTTTTTTGGGAGGGTTTCCGGGCTAGGGAGGTGGTGATCCAAAAAATGACGGGCAGACCCCCCCACCAACCGACTTTGCTGCCATCTCCACAGGGGTAGAATGGGAATTTGGAAGCGTGTGAAATTTTTGTATTTTGTGGGCGGGAAGTTTTGCCGCTATGAGATTTTGAATTTGGCCACCGTCCAAGTATAATGATAAAAAATTGTGAGACCGTACTAGTACCTCTGTTCAAGGCCGAGTGCAAAATCAAATCATCATCACGTTGAAAATTTGTTACCAACTTACCATGATCATGATCTACCTCTGAAAATGGGCGCATCCACTAAAACTTGCAAAGTATAATGATACAAATTTGTGAGACCGTACTAGTACTTATGTTCAAGGTCGAGTGCAACATCAAATCATCATTACATTGAAAATTGTGTTACCATGATCATGATATTTCTCTGAATTTGGCGCATCCGCTAAATCTCGCAAAGGATAATGATAAAAAAAGGTGAGATTGTACTAGTTCTTATGTTCAAGGCCGAGTACAAGATCAAATCATCATCACGTTGAAATTTGTTACAATGATCATGACATATCTCTAAAATTGGTGCATCCGCTAAATCTTGCACGTGGCGCATCTCGGTGCGGAGCAACAAGTCGGTGCTATCAAGGTTGAGGCGTCGGTAGCGTCATCGGGCTCTCATCTCTTGATAGATCTTCTACATGGCGCGGCGCACCACCCGCCGATAAGCAGTCACATGTGAGACCGAGGTGGAGACGTCCCCGGCATCCTCGAGGCGCGGCCGCCCTTCTACGAGCCAGCGTCGACTCAAGGTATGAATCCATGTGGTGTCTTAGATTTATTGTTCTTCTCTTATGATTATTTTGAGCCGAACATGTGTGCTCTTTCTCTGAATATATTGCTTGAAAAGCTTACCAAGTTACTTAAATTCACTTCGTTCTTAATCTTGCGAGCTAATATTGTTATTTTTAATGAACGGTGGTGTGCGCAAGCAGAGTTATTTGTGGATGTGTTGAGCTGTTAGGCATAAGTCGAAATCCTCATCTAAACGAGGCCTCAGCTTAACACATAAAAAAGGTGTTCAATCTCGCCCACAATACCCTCTTCTTTCCTCTCCCTTTATTGGAACTTGTTTTGCAGACAAGGAAAGTGGCACGTGTAATGTGAGTAAAACCCTCTTAGCCAAAATCATCTACGAGCAAGATTTTCTATATTGTAGATGCCCCAATTGACTCTCATCCCCAAAGTAGTTTTTTTATGTCAGTATAGACTTCTTTACTGGATGTATACTATCGTACATGGCATGCATTTGCCTAATGAGCAACATTGTATTGCTATTCTAGCCAACCTGATCGATATGTCAAGCTTCATGCACGAGATGCCATGTTTAATTTACTCCCTCGCTCTGATCCATATTTCTTGATGTGAAATGAATGTGAATCGGAGGGAGTACTTTTCTTAGATAGTACTATATCATTTCAAAAAAAGTACTACTACATCACAAATGCATCAAAAGAGTACTACATCACAAGACCACCACGGTTGTACTAGTAGAGTTTAATGCTGAACTTCCAAAGGGATTAAGATTACACATATGAACTTTAAACATGACCAGGAGCATGAGGGCCAGCAGCAGGGGCGTTGACGTGGAGCAAGCTAGGCAAGACGTAATTCTGGAGGAAGAGGCCATATGATGCGTACTTGGCCTTGGTTGCAGGGCGGTGTTTCCCCCTATGTACTTAGGCCTACACCCATCGCATGTTGGATCAGGCTGTGGATGTCCTTCTAGAGAAATTTGCCACATAATGGGCAAAATAGCTCCCCGCGCATGCAGAAACGAATTTCACCACCCTTCAGCCGCTTGAGAACATAGCGGCTTTTCCGGTCCCTGCGCACCTTGTTGTTGTCCATGTCATCAGAATACTCCTATGAATTATTAAGTACTACATAATCAGGTTTTTATGACAGATCGAATAAATACTCCACTAACATAATCAAACCTTAGAAACCCTAAAATTAAATGTGTAGAACAAGTAAATGGCAGAAGAAATCGTAATAAATCATGAGAAACCCTATGAACAACCATGAACATTAGCCACAACAATTGCAAGTCCACTAAGTATGAACACATAAATTGATTATATGACTACATGGCAGATTAGTCGAAATTAAACTAGAATCTGATCTTACGAATCGTAGAATCAATTACATCTACAAGAACAAGGTAGGATATCAAATCAATCAAGAACCAGGCTCGTGCAAACCATGTGAACAGCAATATGACACAAAGAGGGTTGGGACAGTTTCGGTAAAAGAGAAGTACCTCCTCGTCATCACCCTCAACATCCTCCTGGAACTGAACGTTTGGGCCGAAATCGTCGAAGGGGTCGAGGTTCGCGTCCAGCATCGGGCCTAGGAAGACCTCGCCGTGGTGGCCTGCAACGCCGTGCACATCTTCGGCGGGATAAACAACGTTGGTATCCACCTTCTGCTCGACGGCCAGGACGCCCGTTTCGACCGAGGTCGAAGAACCAGACAAGCAGAGGAGACGAGCGGCATGGGTGCCCGGTGAAGCCTCACCCGTCGTGACGGCCAGGACGCCCATTTCGACCGAGGTCGAAGAATCCGACAAGCAGAGGAGACGAGCGGCCTGGGTGCCCGGTGAAGCCTCACCCACCACGACGGCCACTACCGTAGAGGCATCCTCTGCGTGGGCGGTCGCCTATTGCTCCGCCTCGTATGCAATACCTATCTTCATGCTGCTGTGGTTGGAAACGGGAAAGTCGATGCCTCAGAGGTGCGGTGAGTGGATGGGGGTTTTCACAGTGTGGGGGAGGCAAGTTGGGGGAGTGGAGAGGACGAGCTCGCGAGAGATGATGAGGCCGATTATGTTATAGCCTCTGACTCCCTGTATCCAGTAGTGGACGCGTGAAGTCATGCATGTACTCGACTTTCCACTTTCTGGGAGACGTGTACGAAACTTTTTTTTGGACCATTTAACTTCATGTGGGACTCATGTATACCAATACTTCCAAACGTCATAAGTAATTCAAAATCATTCAGAATAATATGAGACCTTAACATTTTATTTTTTGTGTCAGATATTGTCTATGAAAAATAACATCCTTCAAAAAATAAATCCCCTATGCCAATCCGATCATGCCCGTCTACTCCAACTAGCTTCCTCGAGTAATTTGTCACCTTACATTCTTAAAATGAACCAAAATTTGGCACAGGGGTGCATCATCACATGGAAAATGATGTTACCATTCTGTCTTCCCATTTTTTTTTGAATTTTTCAAAATTGTCATGCCCTAACGGAAAAAATGTACTCCTTCTAAGAAGCATGTATCAGAATGGCATTACCAAAACCTAGGGGTGGGGTGGGGGGAGGGGGGCACATGGTGGTGTGATGATACATCACATTTGGACCACACAACACCATTTGGACCAACCAAAAAAAACACCCTACACAAACCCTGGTCAAAACTAGTTTGACCAATATTACAAAAGTTGTACGGAGTACATAATTCAGAAACCGTCAGAAATATACGAAGCATTCAGGAGTCCCCAAAGTCAGTGACTTTGAGTCACTTACAACTGTGGTCCACATATCAGTCACCCAAAGTCATGGCAAAGTCAGCTTGGCAAAGTCACCGACAGACAAAGCAAGCAGTGAACAGACAACTCCGTAGCACTGAAAAGACATCTCACAGAAAAGGCTAGTACTACCTTTTCTTCCCGGATAAGCAAAAATAGCTGATCGGTACTGACGAAATGCACCAGGTCCGCAATGTACTCCAGCTATAAGTGAAGCATGCCTACCACTGAAGAGGAAATTCAAGATTCCACCAGATCCCCATATCACTCTTTTGCATAAAACACGGACATATCTTTTGCACAATTCACCACTTGTTGGTCTAATCTATCGCAGCTTCCATCAGTTGGTCATCCAATTAACGATTTAACGGATTAGAAAAATAAGCGGTGGAATTAGAAGTACTAGTAGCGAAATGTGCAAAATATACCGCCCTTCCCGAGGGGGTTTGTCCAGAAGAGGGCCGGATGACAATGTCCCGGGTGCATCCAGAAACGAGAGGGGTAGTTTCTAATACATGTAAGAAATTATTTTACAAAAAGGTACATATTAAGTAGTACAACTATTAGTACAGTACTACTATTTCGAGGGAAAATGCCATGTCGTGCGACCTCTAATCAATGAGTAGAAGTTGTAGGTGCGCCTAACATGCATTGCTGAAAGCTGGTTCCGCTGGAATTTGAGCTCAGCCGGGGCGGATTCTGCGAAGTTCGCCCGACGTCACTCATGTATCCCACCAAACTGCTCACTTCTTTCAATGTCTCTTCTCTTTCACTGCAGCTCTCCAACATCAGGTGCATCAACTTATCTTGTGCCTTCTGCCTCTCGAGAAGGGCAAGGATGGCGATGTCAGCATATTCAAGGTTCAACTTTTGGAGCTGTACTTTATCCTGAAGAAGGATTTTGTACTCTATATCAGACTTGTCTCTGTCGAGGCACACAGTCTTGAGTATGCTGCTGGCTTTCTCCGCTGATGCAATGTTCCTCTCTTTCTGCTTAATCAGCTCGTTCTTCAACATATCGCGCTCATTGCGAAGGCTGCAAATGAGCTCCACAAGAGTTTTCGAATTCTTCTTCTTGGCAGCCAAATCGTCTCGGAGGCGATCACACTCTAAGCTGAGCTCCTCGTTTTTTTCCATCAAGATGGCGACAGTGGTGTCGATAGTCGGCGCCGCTTCCTTCAGGGCGAAATCATCGGTAGCAAGTAAGCGCAAAGGAAGAAGAAGAAGAAGAAGAAGAAGAAGAAGATAACTACACAGTGCTTGGTGCTACCTCATTTCGCCGGGGTAGGGCCGGGTTGAAATCATCGGACGACGATGATTCCTTGGTCGTGGAAGTTGGTGCAGTAGGGGCGTCGTTGGAACTTCCAACCCTTTAAGATGTATAACCATAGAGACTCTTAAAGAGCTTGAGCCCGGGCAAGAAGAAACGAAAGTACATGGCGAAGGAAACTAACCCGGTGAGCACAGCACGGACGCGTTTCGGCGGCGGCGGCAGCGGCGGCGACGGCGAGCCCACTTGGTTTCTGGAACCGTCTCTCGAAATTTCGAGCCGGCGTTTTTTATCCGCGTACTTGACCGCCGGCGACCTGAAGTTTGAACACATTAATTGCTGGAGGAGAGAGCGACGAAAGAAACGAAAGTACATGGCGAAGGAAACTAACCCGGTGAGCACAGCACGGACGCGTTTCGGCGGCGGCGGCGGCGACGGCGAGCCCACTTGGTTTCTGGAAGCGTCTCTCGAAATTTCGAGCCGGCGTTTTTTCTCCGCGTACTTGACCGCCGACGACCTGAATTTTGAAGACATTGCTGGAGGAGAGAGCGACGAACAAATGTTTGTTAGGTGGAGAGAGGAAGAAAGTGAATGGAACGAGAGAGTTTAGCGTTTTGCCCTTATAGTCATAGTCGCTAACCGTGACGCGGGAAGGTTGGTCGTCGGCGTTTAATGGTCTCCCGCGTGGAAACCGAGGCGGCCACGAGGCAGCGGCTGGCCACGCGGCGTCCAGTCGCCTACGCCGCCGTAAATGAGGGTAGTTGCCTACCACCACCAGGTGACATGCACCTTTTGCATGTCACCGTGTGACATGCGGCCTAAATTCAAATTTAAAACATTGCGAAAAAAATCATGCATCCGGTGACATGCCCATGGCATGCCACCGATGAAGAGTTCCGTGCCATGCACTCTGGCACTCTGCGCCGTCTTGGATCAGAAAATGAGCGAAGAACGAGGACGAGGCACTAGTTCAAATTTAGGATGAAGTTTAAGTTTTATTTTGGTTTAAATTAGATTAGAGGGAGTAGTACTCTTACTTTATTACTCGTACTTGTGTTAATGTAGTAGTATTATTATGGTGGTGTACTTGCGTTCGTGTACTTGTTTCAGCTGTTTTGGTGAAGGAGACATGCATCACCTTTTTTGGTGATATATCTAGTCGTCATGTAGCCCTCTACCATGTACTATTTTTGCTATGAATATATGTGGTATTGATTGTCAAAAAAAAACCCCAAGATCCTGAAAAACTGTTGGTCTATCCCGAGAAACGAGGAGGTTTAAGGAAACGAGGAGTCCAGCGCGTGCGGAAGGAGCTTTAATCGTGCGAGCATGCAGGGGCAAAATGAGGAAACTAGCGATTACTTTCTCTCCTGCCAGTCTTATACCTTAATAAATGGGCAAACTGAGCACGTTGTAGCTAATCCTTTTATTAATTAAACAGCTATATTAGTCAATAAGATTGCCTTATGTTTTTCCTCAGTTTTCGCCAAGCCCTTATTTGTAACCCGCAGAAGGAGCTCAGACGGGAGGATTCCAGTTTAGTTGACCGTTCCGTGCTGACGTGTGGGGCTAGTAGAAAGGGACCGCGTGGGACAGGACGAGACCGCGTTTGGTTGTACGTGAGCAGGAGCTGGGTTCTGTCTCTCTCGGCGCGAATTGGCATTTTTAAGAGCACCTTTTCCCCCTCTGTCTCTTTGTCTTTATTAACCAAATTAGTATCAAATCTAGAGAAGCTTGCATTTCTGTCTTTCTTCAATTATTTGTGCCTTTTGGCCCTCGTTGTTTGCCCAATATGGCAGCAAATCTAGTACTCCCTCTGGTCCATATGTATGTAGTTAAATCTAGAAGCAAATCTCCAGGGTAATGTACTCCGTACGACAAATTCACAGTAATAGTAAATCGAGAAAACAAAGTAGGGCCAACAAAATATACTCCAGTAGAATAGGGATAGATAATAGGGATCCCTCCCTAGATAATAAGCTGCATACACAGCAGCCAACAGGTTCGAGGTTCTTCACAACACCATCATACTAACAACATAACAACAAGGGATCCCTAGCTAACAACAAAATAGAAGCTGCTTTGCAGCAGCAGCAGCACGTCCGGGACTCCGCCTACCCCATCTGCCTCCACTTGTTGCTCCCCTTGGGAGCCTTGGGCTTGAGCGGAGGCATGCGCCCGGCGGAGATCTCCACCCGCTGGATGCTGCGGAGGTGCATGCCGAGCGCCATGTGCTTGGCGCGGAAGGAGTGGGGGTTCACCGACGCGCCGACCTTGGGGTTGGTGTTGCCGATGTTCTCGGCATGCGTGAGGAGGCAGTTGAAGTCAGTGCGGCCGAGCCTCCTAGTGCAGAAGGGGCACCTGTAGACACCCTTGGCGAAGTAGGAGACGTACTGGCCGACCTGCAGCCTCCGCAGCACCTGGCGAGTCTTGACGTCATGGTGCTCGTCGTCGCTGCCGACGTCGCTGCCAGACAGCTGATCCATATCAAACGGGAACTATTAGTGAATGAGATGCAACGATGACTAACGTGCATGATAACAAAGTAAGGAAAAACAGAGCCAGCCTCAGTTAGAGTGGACACGATTATATGTCTACAGGGATGGTGTTAGCGAACCATAGCTCATGCACAACAGATTTGTACACAGCAATGGTTCGCTGAACCCACTCTGTAAAAATTTGTGCCCAACGATTCATCATAGGCAAAGAAACAGATTCCAGATCTGATTTTGAACAGATTCCAGAATATTTGCAAAATTAAACGGTTGATATCTTTTGATTCCTGCATAAAATAACTGACTGAGATCCCATAAATTAACTGATTGAGATCCCATTATTACTTGCATAAATTAACCGAACGGCCGAACTCCAAATCTTAAACGAAATCAAGAAGGGATCAAAGCAAAATGGAATAAAATCGGCGCAAATATTAACCCAATACTCAACCATCTACAGATCGGCACTAATAGTTACTAGGGAACCAGCAAAAATAGGGTTCAAAAAGGAATGGGGAACAAAAAAGGGAGCAAACCATAGTTACCTCGTTCCATGGGTCGTCCATGAAGGTGTCGTAGGGGTTCGGAGGCGAGATGTACGGCACCGGCTCATAGGGGTCCCATCCCGGCGGGATACGACCGCCACCGGCGGCGGCGACGGCCTTTGAGGGGACGACGTCGAAGAGGGAGGCGTCGCGCTTGGAGCCGACGGCGTCATGGACGATGGGATTCGCATTCTCCATGTCCATCTCGCCTGCAGAGAGGGAGAGGGTTTTTGCTTTGGAGAAGATGATGGGACGTGAGAGGCGGCGTTGCATGAGCGAGTGAGAGTGACAGAGATAGTGCGAGGAGGCGTCTATAAAGGCGAGGGGTGGTTAATGCGACCCGCGTCCTACGCGTCCACCATTTAACGTCTGCACGTCTTGGGCTTCTGCAACGCGACACGCGTCCACGATTGCACGTCTTCGACTTCTGCACCGCGACTCGCGTCAGTACCCGTCAACAATTGCACGTCTTCCACTTCTGCACCGCAACACGCGTACTCGAGTCTAACCCTGGAAATTTAGATATACTCTCGAGTCTTATACTGTAGCATTTTTTGTGTGCTCGGTTTTCCCCTTGAGTACTAATACTGGCTAGTGCAATATACTCAGTTTTACCTCAAGTGCCTGGTCAACAGAGAGTCAACAAATGGGATTAACTAGTTAAATGAGTCAACAAATGGGATTATCAGTTCGTTTTCACGTGTTAAACTTGTCTAAATATTGGTCAAACCAAGGATTTGACCAAGATTCAAATGGGCAGAAAATTAAAAAAAAACAGAAAAATGAAAAACCATAGTCTTCTTATGTCATATAGTAAGCATTAAAGGTGATAAACAAGGTCTAGACATATTCAAACCATACAAATCATGTATCTACCCCTAACCCCTAAACTCTATCTTATGAAGTCAAGCATGAAGAGAAGTGGTTTTGGGTTTCAAACATGGAAATTTCAAAAACCTCCCAAAAACTTCATTTTAGAGTGACTAAGAAGGATACATGCTTCCCTTTTCATTTTCATGTTTTAAACTTGTTTAAATCTTGGTCAAACCTAGGATTTGACCAAGATTCAAATGGGCATTAAAATTTAAAAATCAGAAAAATGAAAAACCAAAGCACATAGTGTTCTTATGTCATATAGTAAGCATTAAAGTTGATAAACAAGGTCTAGACATATTCAAACCATACAAATTATGTATCTACCCCCTAACCCCTAAACTCTGTCTTATGAAGTCAAGCATGAAGAGAACTGGTTTTGGGTTTCAAACATGGAAATTTCAAAAACCTCCCAAAAACTTCATTTTAGAGTGACTAAGAAGGATAAATGCTTCCCTTTTCATTTTCATGTTTTAAACTTGTTTAAATCTTGGTCAAACCTAGGATTTGACCAAGATTCGATGGGCATCAAAATTTAAAAAATCAGAAAAATGAAAAACCAAAGCACATAGTTTTCTTATGCCATATAGTAAGCATTCAAGTTGATAAACAAGGTCTATACATATTTAAACCAGACAAATCATGTATCTATAACCCTAAACCTTAAACTCTGTCTTATGAAGTCTAGCATGAAGAGAAGTCGTTTTGGGTTTCAAACATGGAAATTTCAAGAACATCCCAAAAGCTTCATTTTAGTGTGACTAAGAAGGATCAAGGCTTACCTTTTCATTTTCATGTTTTAAACTTGTTTAAATCCTGGTCAAATATAGGTTTGACCAAGATTCAAATGGGCATAAAATAAAAATATAGAAAAATGAAAAACCAAAGCACATAGTCTTCTTATGTCATATAGTAAGCATTAAAGTTGATAAACAAGGTCTAGTCTTATTCAAACTAGACAAGTCATGTATCTACCCGCTAACCCCTAAACTCTGTCTTATGAAGTCTAGCATGAAGAGAAGTCGTTTTGGGTTCAAACATGGAAATTTCAAGAACATCCCAAAAGCTTCATTTTAGTGTGACTAAGAAGGATCAAGGCTTACCTTTTCATTTTCATGTTTTAAACTTGTTTAAATCTTGGTTAAATCTAGGATTTGACCAAGATTCAAATGGGCATAAAATAAAAAAAATAAAAAATGAAAAACCAAAGCACATAGTCTTCTTATGTCATATAGTAAGCATTAAAGTTGATAAACAAGGTCTAGACTTATTCAAACTAGACAAATCATGTATCTATCCGCAAACCCCTAAACTCTATCTTATGAAGTCAAGCATGAAGAGAAGTGCATGGTTTTGGGTTTCAAACATGGAAATTTCAAAAAACTCCCAAAAAATTCATTTTAGAGTGACTAAGAAGGATACATGCTTCCCTTTTCATTTTCATGTTATATACTTGTTTAAATCTTGGTCAAACCTAGGATTTTACCAAGATTCAAATGTGCATCAAAATTCCAAAAAAATAAAAAAATGAAAAAACAAAGCACATAGTTTTCTTATGTCATATAGTAAGCATTAAAGTTGATAAACAAGGTCTAGACATATTCAAACAAGAAAAATCATGTGTCTACCCCCTAACCCTAAACTCTGTCTTATGTAGTCAAGCATGAAGAGAAGTGCTTTTGGGTTTCAAACATGGAAATTTCAAAAACCACCCAAAAGCTTTATTTTAGAGTGACTAAGAAGGATCCATGCTTATCTTTTCATTTTCATATTTTAAACTTGTTTAAATCATTGTCAAACCTAGGATTTGACCAAGATTCAAATGGGCATAAAATTAAAAAAATCAGAAAATTGAAAAACTAAAGCACATAGTCTTCTTATGTCATATATATAGTAAGCATTTAAAAGATGATAAATAAGGTCAAGACAATTCAAATAATACAAATCATGTATCTACCCCTAACCCTAAACTCTATCTTATGAAGTCAAGCATGAAGAGAAGTGGTTTTTGGTTTCAAACACAAAAATTTCAAAAACCTCCCAAAAGCTTCATTTTAATTAGACTAACTTATTAATTATGAAGGATCCAGGATTGATTACCTTTTCATTGTCATGTTTTAAACTTGTTTAAATCTTGGTCAAACCTGGGATTTGACCAAGATTCGAATGGGCATAAAAATTAAGAAAAAAATCGTAAGAATGAAAAACCAAAGCACATAGCCTTCTTATGTCATATAGTAAGCATTCAAATTGATAAACAAGGTCTAGACATGTTCAAACCAGAAAAATCATGTATCTACCCCTAACCCTAAACTATGTCTTATGAAGTCAAGCATGCATGAAGAGAAGTGGTTTTGGGTTTCAAACATGAAAATTTCAAAAACCTCCCAAAAGCTTCATTTTAGAGCGACTAATAAGGATCGATGCTTACCTTTTCATTTTCATGTTTTTACTTATTTGAATCTTGGTCAAATCCTAGGTTTGACCAAGATTTAAACAAGTTTAAAACATGAAAATGAAATGGGAAGTGTGTATCCTTCTTAGTCAGTCTAAAATGAAGCTTTTGGGATGTTCTTGAAATTTCCATGTTTGAAACCCAAAACCACTTAAGACTTTTTGGTTAGGTGTAGATACATGATTTTTCTTGTTTGAATATGTCTAGACCTTGTTTATCAACTTGAATGTTTATGACATAAGAAGGCTATATATGTGCTTTGGTTTTCCATTTTTTCATTTTTTCGAATTTTTTATGCCCATTTAAATATTGGTCAAATCCTAGGTTTGACCAAGGTTTAATCAAGTTTAAAACATGACAATGAAAAGGTAAGCATGAATCCTTTCTCAGTCACTCTAAAATGAAGGTACTTGAAATTTTTATGTTTGAAACACAAAACCCCAGTTCTCTTCATATGTTTGACTTCATAAGACAGAGTTTAGGGTTAGGGGTAGATATGATACATGATATTTCTGGTTTGAATATGTCTAGACCTTGTTTATCAACTTGAATGCTTACTATATGACATAAGAAGGCTATATATGTGCTTTGGTTTTTCATTTTTTTTATTTTTTTGAATTTTTACGCCCGTTTGAATCTTGGTCAAATCCTAGGTTTGACCAAGGTTAAAACAAGTTTAAAAAATGGCAATGAAAAGGTAAGCATGGATCCTTCTTAGTCACTCTAAAATGAAGCTTTTGGGAGGTTTGTGAAATTTCCATGTTTGAAACCCAAAATCACTTCTCCTCATACTTAACTTCATAAGACAGAGTTTAGGGTTAGGGGGTAGATACATGTTTTGTGTGGTTTGAATATGTCTAGACCTTGTTTATCAACTTGAATGCTTACTATATGACATAAGAATACTATGTGCTTTGGTTTTTCATTTTTCTGATTTTTTTAATTGTTAAACCCATTTGAATCTTGGTCAAATCCTAGGTTTGAGCAAGATTTAAACAAGTTTAAAACATGAAAATGGAAAGCTAAGCATGAATCATTCTTAGTCACTCTAAAAATCTTTCGGTCTGCAGAAGAGTCGAATCTGCAATCAGTAGTTACAAAAGCGACCCACCTTAGGGATGGATAATAAGACTTGGGCAATATAAACGTTGATACTTACTTTGTGATACTAAAATATATGTATCTAGACATATTTCAGTTGTAGATACATCCATTTTAACATCAAGTAATATGGATCGGAGGACTAGCTAAAGAACAATGAGAGGCAGTGTTTCTCTCCCCCAGCCTACTTGGCGGAGTGGCCCTCCATCAGGACAGGTGGTGATTCCGCTTCTCTCGTTGGAATTCCTTATCCCCCAGCCTACTCGGCGACGTGCGCTCCTCAGTGACCTGCGCGAGGGCGCCTCGGCGACCTACGCAAAGGTGGCTGGACTCGGAGCGCATCGACTTCCTTCTGCGGTGCCTGGATTGGATCGACCATCCCGCGCGTGTCCTCCACCATATTGTTTTTCTTCAAGATGCTGTCATCCATCATCTTCTTCACCGCATCATGTTGGGTGTTGAGGCTCCCGTTGAGAGCTTGAACGCACCTGTTTGATAGCTCGACGTTTTCTTCGCGAAGAAAGCCGCACTCGATCTTAAGCATCAAATTCTCGCCCTTGAGCTTCTTGATGACAGAGTTCGTTTCCTCACTTGATGGAACGCTCACATCATGCAGCTTGCCCCGGCCGGTGACCTCGTCCTTCAAAGTATCGACATCATCGCGAAAGTTGGAGGCGAGTTCCACGAGAGTTTTAAGCTCATCTCTGAAACACGCCGATGCTTCCTGCATGGCAATATCATCAGTACCGAAACAAAGTGACGAGAGGAAGACGAAAATGTCCAATCAGTGGTAACCTCTAAGCGCAGGAGACAGGGGTTGAAGTCGTCATGAGAAGATGTCAGGGTGCGTCGTGGGGCACTGAGATATGTATAAAAAGGATTAATACGGAATAAAGAGTTGGGACCTCCGGGCCAGGAAGAATCAAGAAACATGGCGATGGAAACCAACCAGGAATCTTCGACCGCACGACTGACGCCGTTCCGAGACGAGCGCGAAGCAGGGCCTTCGTTTTCTGGCGGGCCCTTTCTCGCGGCCAGCATCTGGATAGACCGCCGGCGGGAACTCTCCGCGTCCTTGGTCAACACTAGATGGTGCTTCTTCAAGCGAGATGGTGGCCTTGACTTCGGAGGCATCGCTGGAAGTGGAAGGAGACTGGAAGTGAAGCAAGAAGGGGATGGAAGAAGTACTCCCCCCTATTAAAACCAGACAACCGTCTCCTGCCCTCGCTTCGAGCAACCTGGTCCGCCCATCCTAAATCAACGGCCGAGAGGGGGCTCCCTTGCGAACTGAGATCCAGTGACTTTACCCAACAGAAGTTACCATGAACTTTACCTATACGAGCCATCAGGTTAAGATCCAACGAACATGGTCGATCTAAAATTTGAAATTAAAATTTATGTAGCTCAGAAAAAACAGAAAAACTTTACATTAAGACGTATTCTCGGAAAGTTCCAGTCCATTTAAAATATTAGTTTAGTTTAAGTTCGAAATTTGGATCAACCGCGAGCGTTGGATCTTGATCGAATGGCTCACGTGTGTAAAGTCGCATGGTGACTTCTCTTAGTGAAGTCACTGGATCTCAGTCCGCGAAGGGTCAGGACGCGGGAGCAGAAGCAAATGAATCGAGAGCGGTCCGGAGTATCCTGTCCGTCCACCGTAAATCAACGGGACAGAGCGGCTACCTTCTCTTCGAAGGCTCTGGCGCGCAACCCGAGGAATGGACATCTGTCGGCTAGTATAGAATTTTATAGCACGCCATTAATCGAGCTAGCAGTACTGTACTACTGACTACAACTCTGATGGACGTCCAAAGCTCTGAATAGTCAGGGGAAACAATGAATGCGAGCCAGGGTAGTACTACTGTAGTAGTGAAGCAATGGGGATTATCTGGAGCAAGTACGGAGTACCGAGTACAGTACTACAAAAGTGCTGTTCGTTGTTTTCGCAGTTCATTTTAGCGTAACGTCCAGGTTGTTGTCGAACCAGCTGTTAGATTTTGGGTAATTATTGTTAAGTTGCTGCTTCTTAATTAAAATTTATCAAAGTCATGTAGACTAGATCGATTTGTGAGAACATCCCAAAAGCTTCATTCATTTTAGAATGACTAAGAAGGATCCATTCTTACCTTTTCTTTTCATGTTTTAAACTTGTTTAAACCTTGGTCAAACCTAGGATTTGACCAAGATTTAAATGGGCATAAAAATTCAGAAAAAATCAAAAAATGAAAAACCAAAGCACATATATAGCCTTCTTATGTCATATAGTAAGCACTCGAGTTGATAAAAACTCTGTCTTATGAAGTCAAACATATGAAGAGAACTGGTTTTGGGTTTCAAACATGGAAATTTCACAAACCTCCCAAAAGCTTCATTCTACAGTGACTAAGAAGGATCCAGGCTTACCTTTTTCATTTTCAATTTCTTAACTTGTTTAAATCTTGGTCAAACCTAGGATTTGACCAAGATTCAAATGGGTATAACAATTCAAAAAAAACGGAAAAAAACCAAAGAACATAGTCTTCTGATGTCATATAGTAAGCATTCAAGTTGATAAACAAGGTCTAGACATATTCAAACCAAACAAATCATGTATCTACCCCCTAACCCTAAACTCTGCCTTATGAAGTCAAGCATGAAGAGAAGTGATTTTGGGTTTCAAACATGGAAATTTCAAAAACCTCCCAAAAGCTTCATTTTAGAGTGACTAAGAAGGATCCATGCTTACCTTTTCATTGCCATGTTTTAAACTTGTTTTAACCTTGGTCAAACCTAGGAATTGACCAAGATTCAAATGGGAGTAAAAATTCAGAAAAATTCAAAAAAAATGAAAAACCAAAACACATATATAGCCTTCTTATGTCATATAGTAAGCATTCAAGTTGATAAACAAGGTCTAGACATATTCAAAGCAGAAATATCATGTATCATATCTACCCCTAACCCTAAACTCTGTCTTATGAAGTCAAACATATGAAGAGAACTGGGGTTTTGGGTTTCAAACATAAAATTTTCAAGTACCTTCATTTTAGAGTGAGTAAGGAAGGATTCATGCTTACCGTTTCATTTTCATGTTTTAAACTTGTTTAAACCTAGGATTTGACCAAGATTTAAATAGGCATAAAAAATTCGAAAGAAATCAAAAAATGAAAAACCAAAGCACATATATAGCCTTCTTATATCATATAGTAAAAAATTCAAGTTGATAAACAAGGTCTAGACATATTCAAACAAGAAAAATCATGTATCTACACCTAACCATAAACTCTGTCTTAAGTGGTTTTGGGTTTCAAACATGGAAATTTCACAAACCTCCCAAAAGCTTCATTTTACAGTGACTGAGGAGGATCCATGCTTACCTTTTGGCTTAAACGTTTGAAACCAAAAACCACTTCTCTTCATGCATGCTTGACTTCATAACACAGAGTTTAGCTAGGGTTAGGGGGTAGATACATGATTTTCCTGGTTTGAATATGTCTAGACCTTGTTTATCAACTTAATTGATTGCTTACTATATGACATAAGAAGACTACGTGCCTTGGTTTTCATTTTTTTGTTTTTTTGAATTTTATGCTCATATATTTGAATCTTGGTCAAATCTTAGGTTTGACCAAGATTTAAACAAGTTTAAAACATGAAAATGAAAAGGGAAGCATGTATCCTTCTTAGTCACTCTAAAATGAAGCTTTTGGGATGTTCTTGAAATTTCCATGTTTGAAACCCAAAACGACTTCTCTTCATGCTAGACTTCATAAGATCAACAGGTAGATACATGATTTGTCTGGTTTGGATATACCTAGACCTCGTTTAACTTGAATGCATACGATATGACATAAGAAGACTACGTGCTTTTGTTTTTCATTATTCTGTTTTTTTTGAATTTTGTGCCCACCCATTTGTATCTTGGTCAAATCCTAGGCTTGATAATGATTTAAACAAGATTAAAATATGAAAATGCAAAGGTAAGCATGGATCCTTCTTAGTCACTCTAAAATGAAGCTTTTGGGAGCAAAACCACTTCTCTTCATATGCTTGACTTCATAAGACGGAGTTTAGGGGTTAGGGGGTATAGATACATGATTTGTCTAGTTTGAATATGTCTAGACCTTGTTTATCAACTTAATTGGCTTACTATATGACATAAGAAAACTATTTGCTTTGGTTTTTCTTTTTCCTGATTTTTTTCAATTTTGATGCCCATTTGAATCTTGTCAAATCCTAGGTTTGACCGAGATAATTTAAACAAGCTTAAAACATGAATATGAAAAGGGAAGCATGTATCCTTCTTTGTCACTCTAAAATGAAGTTTTTGGGAGGTTTTTCAAATTTCCACGTTTGAAACCCAAAACCACTTCTCTTCATATGCTTGACTTCATAAGACAGAGTTCAGGGGTTAGGGGTATAGATACATGATTTGTCTAGTTTGAATATGTCTAGACCTTGTTTATCAACTTTAATGCTTACTATATGACATAAGAAAACTATTTGCTTTGGTTTTCTTTTTTCTGACTTTTTTTCAATTTTGATGCCCATTTGAATCTTGTCAAATCCTAGGTTTGACCAAGATAATTTAAACAAGCTTAAAACATGAATATGAAAAGAGGAGCATGTATCCTTCTTAGTCACTCTAAAATGTAGTTTTTGGGAGGTTTTTGAAATTTCCATGTTTGAAACCCAAAACCACTTCTCTTCACATGCTTGACTTCATAAGACAAAGTTTAGGGGTTAGGGGTATAGATACATGATTTGTCTGGTTTAATATGTCTAGACCTTGTTTATCAACTTTAATGCTTACTATATGACATAAGAAGACTATGTGATTTGGTTTTTCATTTTTCTGTTTTTTATTTTTCTGCCCATTTGAATCTTGGTCAAATCCTAGGTTTGACCAAGATTTAGACAAGTTTAACACGTAAATGAGTTAACTTGGATTTCCTACCCTTGAATCCATAGGAAACTTTGTTCTAATGCACTATTATAATCAACCGAGTTTTTACACCAACAGGTCTGTCACTTACGTGTGGTGCCCACGCTTGAGGTCCCACACTTCAGTGAGCACAAGTCACGTGCAATAGGTACGCAAACTCCCAGCCATCTTCTTTGTCAAGAGAAGACGCATCAGGATGCGTATTGGAAGTCTGTGGGTCCTTCTGGATCCTTCGGTTGTCCCTCTCACAAAAAAACAAATCTCTCTCATTCTCGGCCTCGCTCGACTCGCTCGCTCGCTCGCACCTCCTGCTCACTGACAAACCCTGCACAAAAGTCAACATCATCACCCGAAAAAGGGGAGACACCATAATTCTCTCCCTTCTTCTCTCCTTCCGAGTGATCCCTCTTCCTCCGAGTTTCACTCGACGGGCAAACACCCATGTGCTGCATAGTAATAATAAAAAGGTAGTACTCGTAGAAAAATCGATATACGAATCTGTAATTAAATAGGTTAAACTAGGGTTTTGCCCAGTTCTACAGATCAAGGGTTCAAAAAATCCAACTACGGGGTTCGAACAACACGATTCTAATCCAAGAATTTTTTCGACCTAGGTCACCCAAATGGCCTCAAACTATAGGGTTAGCATCTAGTGCAGTATGTGTGAAAATGTATGCACTATGTGTGCTATAACTTGTATGTCTTTCATATTTGAACCAAATTTGAATAAGTTTGAAATATTTGAAAAGGGGCTTTTGGCTTAAACGTTTGAAACCAAAAACCACTTCTCTTCATGCATGCTTGACTTCATAAGACAGAGTTTAGCTAGGGTTAGGGGGTAGATGCATGATTTTCCTGGTTTGAATATGTCTAGACCTTGTTTATCAACTTAATTGAATGCTTACTATATGACATAAGAATACTATGTGCCTTGTTTTTTATTTTTTGATTTTTTTAAAATTTTATGCCCATTTGAATCTTGGTCAAATCCTAGGTTTGAACATGGTTTAAACAAGTTTAAATCATGAATATGAAAAATTAAGCATCTATATATCCTTCTTCGTCACTCCAAAATGTAGCTCTTGGGAGGTTTTTTCGAAATTTCCATGTTTGAAACCAAAACCACTTCTCTTCATGCATGCTTGACTTCATAAGACAGAGTTTAGGGTTAGGGGTAGATATATACATGATTTTCTGGTTTGAATATGTCTAGGCCTTGTTTATCAACTTGAATGCTTACTATATATATATGACATAAGAATGTTATGTCCTTTGTTTTTTCATTCTTTTGGTTTTTTATGAATTTCCATGCCCATTTGAATCTTTTGGTCATTTTTAAACTGCTTGTTTAAATCTTGATCAAACCTAGGATTTGACCAAGATTCAAATGGGCATAAAAAATCAGGAAAAAATGAAAAATGAAAAAACAAAACACATATATAGCCTTCTTATGTCATATATATAGTAAGCATTCAATTAAGTTGATAATTTTAAACAAGGTCTATACATATTCAAACCAGAAAAAAGCATGTATCTACCCATGCATATATATATAACCCTATACTTTTGTCTTATGAAGACGTCAAGGATGAAGAGAAGTGGATTTGGGTTTCAAACATGGAAATTTCAAAAACCTCCCAAAACATGTATATATCTACCCCTAAACCCTAATCTTTGTCTTATGAAGCCAAGCATATGAAGAGAAGTGATTTTGGGTTTCAAACATGGAAACTTCAAAAACCTCCCAAAAGCTTCATTTTAGAGAGACTAAGAATGATCCATATGCTTACCTTTTCATTGCCATGTTTTAAACTTGTTTTAACCTTGGTCAAACCTAGGATTTGACCAAGATTCAAATGGGAGTAAAAATTCAGAAAAATTCAAAAAAAAAGAAAAACCAAAGCACATATATATATATAGCCTTCTTATGTCATATAGTAAGCATTCAAGTTGATAAACAAGGTCTAGACATATTCAAAGCAGAAATATCATGTATCATATCTACCCCTAACCCTAAACTCTGTCTTATGAAGTCAAACATATGAAGAGAACTGGGGTTTTGGGTTTCAAACATAAAATTTTCAAGTACCTTCATTTTAGAGTGAGTAAGGAAGGATTCATGCTTACCGTTTCATTTTCATGTTTTAAACTTGTTTAAACCTAGGATTTGACCAAGATTTAAATAGGCATAAAAATTCAAAAGAAATCAAAAAATGAAAAACCAAAGCACATATATATAGCCTTCTTATATCATATAGTAAAAAATTCAAGTTGATAAACAAGGTCTAGACATATTCAAACAAGAAAAATCATGTATCTACACACCTAACCATAAACTCTGTCTTAAGTGGTTTTGGGTTTCAAACATGGAAATTTCACAAACCTCCCAAAAGCTTCATTTTACAGTGACTAAGGAGGATCCATGCTTACCTTTTGGCTTAAACGTTTGAAACCAAAAACCACTTCTCTTCATGCATGCTTGACTTCATAAGACAGAGTTTAGCTAGGGTACGTTAGGGGGTGTAGATACATGATTTCCTGGTTTGAATATGTCTAGAGACCTTGTTTATCAACTTAATTGATTGCTTACTATATGACATAAGAAGACTACGTGCCTTGGTTTTCTTTTTTTTTTTTTTGAATTTTATGCTCATATATTTGAATCTTGGTCAAATCCTAGGTTTGACCAAGATTTAAACAAGTTTAAACATGAAAATGAAAAGGGAAGCATGTATCCTTCTTAGTCACTCTAAAATGAAGCTTTTGGGATGTTCTTGAAATTTCCATGTTTGAAACCCAAAACGACTTCTCTTCATGCTAGACTTCATAAGATCAACATGGGGTAGATACATGATTTGTCTGGTTTGGATATACCTAGACCTCGTTTAACTTGAATGCATACGATATGACATAAGAAGACTACGTGCTTTTGTTTTTCATTATTCTGATTTTTTTGAATTTTGTGCCCACCCATTTGTATCTTGGTCAAATCCTAGGCTTGATAATGATTTAACAAGATTAAAATATGAAAATGCAAAGGTAAGCATGGATCCTTCTTAGTCACTCTAAAATGAAGCTTTTGGGAGCAAAACCACTTCTCTTCATATGCTTGACTTCATAAGACGGAGTTTAGGGGTTAGGGGGTATAGATACATGATTTGTCTAGTTTGAATATGTCTAGACCTTGTTTATCAACTTAATTGGCTTACTATATGACATAAGAAAACTATTTGCTTTGGTTTTTCTTTTTCCTGATTTTTTTCAATTTTGATGCCCATTTGAATCTTGTCAAATCCTAGGTTTGACCGAGATAATTTAAACAAGCTTAAAACATGAATATGAAAAGGGAAGCATGTATCCTTCTTTGTCACTCTAAAATGAAGTTTTTGGGAGGTTTTTCAAATTTCCATGTTTGAAACCCAAAACCACTTCTCTTCATATGCTTGACTTCATAAGACAGAGTTCAGGGGTTAGGGGGTATAGATACATGATTTGTCTAGTTTGAATATTTCTAGACCTTGTTTATCAACTTTAATGCTTACTATATGACATAAGAAAACTATTTGCTTTGGTTTTCTTTTTTCTGACTTTTTTTCAATTTTGATGCCCATTTGAATCTTGTCAAATCCTAGGTTTGACCAAGATAATTTAAACAAGCTTAAAACATGAATATGAAAAGGGGAGCATGTATCCTTCTTAGTCACTCTAAAATGTAGTTTTTGGGAGTTTTTTGAAATTTCCATGTTTGAAACCCAAAACCACTTCTCTTCACATGCTTGACTTCATAAGACAGAGTTTAGGGGTTAGGGGTATAGATACATGATTTGTCTGGTTTAATATGTCTAGACCTTGTTTATCAACTTTAATGCTTACTATATGACATAAGAAGACTATGTGATTTGGTTTTTCATTTTTCTGTTTTTTATTTTTCTGCCCATTTGAATCTTGGTCAAATCCTAGGTTTGACCAAGATTTAGACAAGTTTAACACGTAAATGAGTTAACTTGGATTTCCTACCCTTGAATCCATAGGAAACTTTGTTCTAATGCACTATTATAATCAACCGAGTTTTTACACCAACAGGTCTGTCACTTACGTGTGGTGCCCACGCTTGAGGTCCCACACTTCAGTGAGCACAAGTCACGTGCAATAGGTACGCAAACTCCCAGCCATCTTCTTTGTCAAGAGAAGACGCATCAGGATGCGTTTGGAAGTCCTTCGGATCCTTCGGTTGTCCCTCTCACAAAAAAAAACAAATCTCTCTCATTCTCGGCCTCGCTCGACTCGCTCGCTCGCTCGCTCGCACCTCCTGCTCACTGACAAACCCTGCATAAAAGTCAACATCATCACCCGAAAAAGGGGAGACACCATAATTCTCTCCCTTCTTCTCTCCTTCCGAGTGATCCCTCTTCCTCCGAGTTTCACTCGACGGGCAAACACACATGTGCTGCATAGTAATAATAAAAAGGTAGTACTCGTAGAAAAATCGATATACGAATCTGTAATTAAATAGGTTAAACTAGGGTTTTGCCCAGTTCTACAGATCAAGGGTTCAAAAAATCCAACTACGGGGTTCGAACAACACGATTCTAATCCAAGAATTTTTTCGACCTAGGTCACCCAAATGGCCTCAAACTATAGGGTTAGCATCTAGTGCAGTATGTGTGAAAATGTATGCACTATGTGTGCTATAACTTGTATGTCTTTCATATTTGAACCAAATTTGAATAAGTTTGAAATATTTGAAAAGGGGCTTTTGGCTTAAACGTTTGAAACCAAAAACCACTTCTCTTCATGCATGCTTGACTTCATAAGACAGAGTTTAGCTAGGGTTAGGGGATAGATGCATGATTTTCCTGGTTTGAATATGTCTAGACCTACTTTATCAACTTAATTGAATGCTTACTATATGACATAATAATACTATGTGCATTGTTTTTTATTTTTTGATTTTTTTAAAATTGTATGCCCATTTGAATCTTGGTCAAATCCTAGGTTTGAACATGGTTTAAACAAGTTTAAATCATGAATATGAAAAATTAAGCATCTATATATCCTTCTTAGTCACTCCAAAATGTAGCTCTTGGGAGGTTTTTTCGAAATTTCCATGTTTGAAACCAAAACCACTTCTCTTCATGCATGCTTGACTTCATAAGACAGAGTTTAGCTAGGGCGTTAGGGGGTAGATACATGATTTTCCTGGTTTGAATATGTCTAGACCTGGTTTATCAACTTAATTAATTGATTGTTTACTATATGACATAAGAAGACTATGTGCCTTGGTTTTAAATTTTTCTGTTTTTTTTGAATTTTACGCCCATATATTTGAATCTTGGTCAAATCCTAGGTTTGACCAAGATTTAAACAAGTTTAAACATAAAAATGAAAAGGGAAGCATGTATCCTTCTTAGTCACTCTAAAATGAAGCTTTTGGGATGTTCTTGAAATTTCCATTTTTGAAACCAAAAACGACTTCTCTCTTCATGCTAGACTTCATAAGATCGACAGGGGGCAGATACATGATTTGTCTGGTTTGGATATGTCCAAACCTTGCTTGTTTATCAACTTGAATGCTTACTATATGACATAAGAATGCTTACCATATGTTTGAATTTTAAAAGCATATAGTCTTCTTATGTCATATAGTAAGCATTCAAAAGTTTTTCTTTGAGAGAGTAGCATGCATTCAAAAGTTGATAAATAAGATTTGTACATATTCAAACCAGACAAATCATGTATCTACACCCCCTAACCCTAAACTCTGTCTTATGAAGTCAAGCATGAAGAGAAGTGCTTTTGGGTTTCAAACATGGAAATTTCACAAACCTCCCAAAAGCTTCATTTTACAGTGACTAAGAAGGATCCAGGCTTACCTTTTCATTTTCATTTTTTAAACTGCTTGTTTAAATCTTGATCAAACCTAGGATTTGACCAAGATTCAAATGGGCATAAAAAATCAGGAAAAAATGAAAAAATGAAAAAACAAAGCACATATATAGCCTTCTTATGTCATATATATAGTAAGCATTCAATTAAGTTGATAATTTTAAACAAGGTCTATACATATTCAAACCAGAAAAAAGCATGTATCTACCCATGCATATATATATAACCCTATACTTTTGTCTTATGAAGACGTCAAGGATGAAGAGAAGTGGATTTGGGTTTCAAACATGGAAATTTCAAAAACCTCCCAAAACATGTATATATCTACCCCTAAACCCTAATCTTTGTCTTATGAAGCCAAGCATATGAAGAGAAGTGATTTTGGGTTTCAAACATGGAAACTTCAAAAACCTCCCAAAAGCTTCATTTTAGAGAGACTAAGAATGATCCATATGCTTACCTTTTCATTGCCATGTTTTAAACTTGTTTTAACCTTGGTCAAACCTAGGATTTGACCAAGATTCAAATGGGAGTAAAAATTCAGAAAAATTCAAAAAAAAATGAAAAACCAAAGCACATATATATAGCCTTCTTATGTCATATAGTAAGCATTCAAGTTGATAAACAAGGTCTAGACATATTCAAAGCAGAAATATCATGTATCATATCTACCCCTAACCCTAAACTCTGTCTTATGAAGTCAAACATATGAAGAGAACTGGGGTTTTGGGTTTCAAACATAAAATTTTCAAGTACCTTCATTTTAGAGTGAGTAAGGAAGGATTCATGCTTACCGTTTCATTTTCATGTTTTAAACTTGTTTAAACCTAGGATTTGACCAAGATTTAAATAGGCATAAAAAATCGAAAGAAATCAAAAAATGAAAAACCAAAGCACATATATATAGCCTTCTTATATCATATAGTAAAAAATTCAAGTTGATAAACAAGGTCTAGACATATTCAAACAAGAAAAATCATGTACACACCTAACCATAAACTCTGTCTTAAGTGGTTTTGGGTTTCAAACATGGAAATTTCACAAACCTCCCAAAAGCTTCATTTTACAGTGACTATAAGGAGGATCCATGCTTACCTTTTGGCTTAAACGTTTGAAACCAAAAACCACTTCTCTTCATGCATGCTTGACTTCATAAGACAGAGTTTAGCTAGGGTACGTTAGGGGGTGTAGATACATGATTTCCTGGTTTGAATATGTCTAGACCTTGTTTATCAACTTAATTGATTGCTTACTATATGACATAAGACGACTACGTGCCTTGGTTTTCATTTTTTGTTTTTTTTTGAATTTTATGCTCATATATTTGAATCTTGGTCAAATCCTAGGTTTGACCAAGATTTAAACAAGTTTAAAACATGAAAATGAAAAGGGAAGCATGTATCCTTCTTAGTCACTCTAAAATGAAGCTTTTGGGATGTTCTTGAAATTTCCATGTTTGAAACCCAAAACGACTTCTCTTCATGCTAGACTTCATAAGATCAACATGGGGTAGATACATGATTTGTCTGGTTTGGATATACCTAGACCTCGTTTAACTTGAATGCATACGATATGACATAAGAAGACTACATGCTTTTGTTTTTCATTATTCTGATTTTTTTGAATTTTGTGCCCACCCATTTGTATCTTGGTCAAATCCTAGGCTTGATAATGATTTAACAAGATTAAAATATGAAAATGCAAAGGTAAGCATGGATCCTTCTTAGTCACTCTAAAATGAAGCTTTTGGGAGCAAAACCACTTCTCTTCATATGCTTGACTTCATAAGACGGAGTTTAGGGGTTAGGGGGTATAGATACATGATTTGTCTAGTTTGAATATGTCTAGACCTTGTTTATCAACTTAATTGGCTTACTATATGACATAAGAAAACTATTTGCTTTGGTTTTTCTTTTTCCTGATTTTTTTCAATTTTGATGCCCATTTGAATCTTGTCAAATCCTAGGTTTGACCGAGATAATTTAAACAAGCTTAAAACATGAATATGAAAAGGGAAGCATGTATCCTTCTTTGTCACTCTAAAATGAAGTTTTTGGGAGGTTTTTCAAATTTCCATGTTTGAAACCCAAAACCACTTCTCTTCATATGCTTGACTTCATAAGACAGAGTTCAGGGGTTAGGGGGTATAGATACATGATTTGTCTAGTTTGAATATTTCTAGACCTTGTTTATCAACTTTAATGCTTACTATATGACATAAGAAAACTATTTGCTTTGGTTTTCTTTTTTCTGACTTTTTTTTCAATTTTGATGCCCATTTGAATCTTGTCAAATCCTAGGTTTGACCAAGATAATTTAAACAAGCTTAAAACATGAATATGAAAAGGGGAGCATGTATCCTTCTTAGTCACTCTAAAATGTAGTTTTTGGGAGTTTTTTGAAATTTCCATGTTTGAAACCCAAAACCACTTCTCTTCACATGCTTGACTTCATAAGACAGAGTTTAGGGGTTAGGGGTATAGATACATGATTTGTCTGGTTTAATATGTCTAGACCTTGTTTATCAACTTTAATGCTTACTATATGACATAAGAAGACTATGTGATTTGGTTTTTCATTTTTCTGTTTTTTATTTTTCTGCCCATTTGAATCTTGGTCAAATCCTAGGTTTGACCAAGATTTAGACAAGTTTAACACGTAAATGAGTTAACTTGGATTTCCTACCCTTGAATCCATAGGAAACTTTGTTCTAATGCACTATTATAATCAACCGAGTTTTTACACCAACAGGTCTGTCACTTACGTGTGGTGCCCACGCTTGAGGTCCCACACTTCAGTGAGCACAAGTCACGTGCAATAGGTACGCAAACTCCCAGCCATCTTCTTTGTCAAGAGAAGACGCATCAGGATGCGTTTTGGAAGTCTGTGGGTCCTTCTGGATCCTTCGGTTGTCCCTCTCACAAAAAAAAAACAAATCTCTCTCATTCTCGGCCTCGCTCGACGCTCGCTCGCTCGCTCGCACCTCCTGCTCACCGACAAACCCTGCATAAAAGTCAACATCATCACCCGGAGACACCATAATTCTCTCCCTTCTTCTCTCCTTCCGAGTGATCCCTCTTCCTCCGAGTTTCACTCGATGGGCAAACACACATGTGCTGCATAGTAATAATAAAAAGGTAGTACTCGTAGAAAAATCGATATACGAATCTGTAATTAAATAGGTTAAACTAGGGTTTTGCCCAGTTCTACAGATCAAGGGTTCAAAAAATCCAACTACGGGGTTCGAACAACACGATTCTAATCCAAGAATTTTTTCGACCTAGGTCACCCAAATGGCCTCAAACTATAGGGTTAGCATCTAGTGCAGTATGTGTGAAAATGTATGCACTATGTGTGCTATAACTTGTATGTCTTTCATATTTGAACCAAATTTGAATAAGTTTGAAATATTTGAAAAGGGGCTTTTGGCTTAAACGTTTGAAACCAAAAACCACTTCTCTTCATGCATGCTTGACTTCATAAGACAGAGTTTAGCTAGGGTTAGGGGATAGATGCATGATTTTCCTGGTTTGAATATGTCTAGACCTACTTTATCAACTTAATTGAATGCTTACTATATGACATAAGAATACTATGTGCATTGTTTTTTATTTTTTGATTTTTTTAAAATTGTATGCCCATTTGAATCTTGGTCAAATCCTAGGTTTGAACATGGTTTAAACAAGTTTAAATCATGAATATGAAAAATTAAGCATCTATATATCCTTCTTAGTCACTCCAAAATGTAGCTCTTGGGAGGTTTTTTCGAAATTTCCATGTTTGAAACCAAAACCACTTCTCTTCATGCATGCTTGACTTCATAAGACAGAGTTTAGCTAGGGCGTTAGGGGGTAGATACATGATTTTCCTGGTTTGAATATGTCTAGACCTGGTTTATCAACTTAATTAATTGATTGTTTACTATATGACATAAGAAGACTATGTGCCTTGGTTTTAAATTTTTCTGTTTTTTTTGAATTTTACGCCCATATATTTGAATCTTGGAAATCCTAGGTTTGACCAAGATTTAAACAAGTTTAAACATAAAAATGAAAAGGGAAGCATGTATCCTTCTTAGTCACTCTAAAATGAAGCTTTTGGGATGTTCTTGAAATTTCCATTTTTGAAACCAAAAACGACTTCTCTCTTCATGCTAGACTTCATAAGATCGACAGGGGGCAGATACATGATTTGTCTGGTTTGGATATGTCCAAACCTTGCTTGTTTATCAACTTGAATGCTTACTATATGACATAAGAATGCTTACCATATGTTTGAATTTTAAAAGCATATAGTCTTCTTATGTCATATAGTAAGCATTCAAAAGTTTTTCTTTGAGAGAGTAGCATGCATTCAAAAGTTGATAAATAAGATTTGTACATATTCAAACCAGACAAATCATGTATCTACACCCCCTAACCCTAAACTCTGTCTTATGAAGTCAAGCATGAAGAGAAGTGCTTTTGGGTTTCAAACATGGAAATTTCACAAACCTCCCAAAAGCTTCATTTTACAGTGACTAAGAAGGATCCAGCCTTACCTTTTCATTTTCATTTTTAAACTGCTTGTTTAAATCTTGATCAAACCTAGGATTTGACCAAGATTCAAATGGGCATAAAAAATCAGGAAAAAATGAAAAAATGAAAAAACAAAGCACATATATAGCCTTCTTATGTCATATATATAGTAAGCATTCAATTAAGTTGATAATTTTAAACAAGGTCTATACATATTCAAACCAGAAAAAAGCATGTATCTACCCATGCATATATATATAACCCTATACTTTTGTCTTATGAAGACGTCAAGGATGAAGAGAAGTGGATTTGGGTTTCAAACATGGAAATTTCAAAAACCTCCCAAAACATGTATATATCTACCCCTAAACCCTAATCTTTGTCTTATGAAGCCAAGCATATGAAGAGAAGTGATTTTGGGTTTCAAACATGGAAACTTCAAAAACCTCCCAAAAGCTTCATTTTAGAGAGACTAAGAATGATCCATATGCTTACCTTTTCATTGCCATGTTTTAAACTTGTTTTAACCTTGGTCAAACCTAGGATTTGACCAAGATTCAAATGGGAGTAAAAATTCAGAAAAATTCAAAAAAAAATGAAAAACCAAAGCACATATATATATAGCCTTCTTATGTCATATAGTAAGCATTCAAGTTGATAAACAAGGTCTAGACATATTCAAAGCAGAAATATCATGTATCATATCTACCCCTAACCCTAAACTCTGTCTTATGAAGTCAAACATATGAAGAGAACTGGGGTTTTGGGTTTCAAACATAAAATTTTCAAGTACCTTCATTTTAGAGTGAGTAAGGAAGGATTCATGCTTACCGTTTCATTTTCATGTTTTAAACTTGTTTAAACCTAGGATTTGACCAAGATTTAAATAGGCTTAAAAAATCGAAAGAAATCAAAAATGAAAAACCAAAGCACATATATATAGCCTTCTTATATCATATAGTAAAAAATTCAAGTTGATAAACAAGGTCTAGACATATTCAAACAAGAAAAATCATGTATCTACACACCTAACCATAAACTCTGTCTTAAGTGGTTTTGGGTTTCAAACATGGAAATTTCACAAACCTCCCAAAAGCTTCATTTTAGAGTGACTAAGGAGGATCCATGCTTACCTTTTGGCTTAAACGTTTGAAACCAAAAACCACTTCTCTTCATGCATGCTTGACTTCATAAGACAGAGTTTAGCTAGGGTACGTTAGGGGTGTAGATACATGATTTCCTGGTTTGAATATGTCTAGACCTTGTTTATCAACTTAATTGATTGCTTACTATATGACATAAGACGACTACGTGCCTTGGTTTTCATTTTTGTTTTTTTTTGAATTTTATGCTCATATATTTGAATCTTGGTCAAATCCTAGGTTTGACCAAGATTTAAACAAGTTTAAAACATGAAAATGAAAAGGGAAGCATGTATCCTTCTTAGTCACTCTAAAATGAAGCTTTTGGGATGTTCTTGAAATTTCCATGTTTGAAACCCAAAACGACTTCTCTTCATGCTAGACTTCATAAGATCAACATGGGGTAGATACATGATTTGTCTGGTTTGGATATACCTAGACCTCGTTTAACTTGAATGCATACGATATATATAAAGACTACATGCTTTTGTTTTTCATTATTCTGATTTTTTTGAATTTTGTGCCCACCCATTTGTATCTTGGTCAAATCCTAGGCTTGATAATGATTTAACAAGATTAAAATATGAAAATGCAAAGGTAAGCATGGATCCTTCTTAGTCACTCTAAAATGAAGCTTTTGGGAGCAAAACCACTTCTCTTCATATGCTTGACTTCATAAGACGGAGTTTAGGGGTTAGGGGGTATAGATGCATGATTTGTCTAGTTTGAATATGTCTAGACCTTGTTTATCAACTTAATTGGCTTACTATATGACATAAGAAAACTATTTGCTTTGGTTTTTTTTTTCCTGATTTTTTTCAATTTTGATGCCCATTTGAATCTTGTCAAATCCTAGGTTTGACTGAGATTTAAACAAGCTTAAAACATGAATATGAAAAGGGAAGCATGTATCCTTCTTTGTCACTCTAAAATGAAGTTTTTGGGAGGTTTTTCAAATTTCCATGTTTGAAACCCAAAACCACTTCTCTTCATATGCTTGACTTCATAAGACAGAGTTCAGGGGTTAGGGGGTATAGATACATGATTTGTCTAGTTTGAATATGTCTAGACCTTGTTTATCAACTTAATTAATTGGCTTACTATATGACATAAGAAAACTATTTGCTTTGGTTTTTCTTTTTCCTGATTTTTTCGATGCCCATTTGAATCTTTGTCAAATCCTAGGTTTGACTGAGATAATTTAAACAAGCTTAAAACATGAATATGAAAAGGGAAGCATGCATCCTTCTTAGTCACTCTAAAATGTAGTTTTTGGGAGGTTTTTGAAATTTCCATGTTTGAAACCCAAAACCACATCTCTTCATGCTTGACTTAATTTATAAGACATAGTTTAGGGGTTAGGGGTAGATACATGATTTGTATGGTTTGATATTTCTAGTCCTTGTTTATCAACTTTAATGCTTACTATATGACATAAGATGACTATGTGATTTGGTTTTTCATTTTTCTGTTTTTTATTTTATTTTTCTGCCCATTTGAATCTTGGTCAAATCCTAGGTTTGACCAAGATTTAGACAAGTTTAACACGTGAAAACGAATAAGTAAGCCCTTCTTAGTCACTCAAAAATGTACCAATCGATAGATGTGTTAACTTTGCTTCATGGAAATAATAATGTCATGTAAATGAGTTAACTTGGATTTCCTACCCTTGAATCCATAGGAAACTTTGTTCTAATGCACTATTATAATCAACCGAGTTTTTACACCAACAGGTCCGTCACTTACGTGTGGTGCCCACGCTTGAGGTCCCACACTTCAGTGAGCACAAGTCACGTGCAATAGGTACGCAAACTCCCAGCCATCTTCTTTGTCAAGAGAAGACGCATCAGGATGCGTATTGGAAGTCTGTGGGTCCTTCTGATCCTTCGGTTGTCCCTCTCACAAAAAAAACAAATCTCTCTCATTCTCGGCCTCGCTCGACTCGCTCGCTCGCTCGCTCGCACCTCCTGCTCACTGACAAACCCTGCACAAAAGTCAACATCATCACCCGAAAAAGGGGAGACACCATAATTCTCTCCCTTCTTCTCTCCTTCCGAGTGATCCCTCTTCCTCCGAGTTTCACTCGACGGGCAAACACCCATGTGTGCATAGTAATAATAAAAAGGTAGTACTCGTAGAAAAATCGATATACGAATCTGTAATTAAATAGGTTAAACTAGGGTTTTGCCCAGTTCTACAGATCAAGGGTTCAAAAAAATCCAACTACGGGGTTCGAACAACACGATTCTAATCCAAGAATTTTTTCGACCTAGGTCACCCAAATGGCCTCAAACTATAGGGTTAGCATCTAGTGCAGTATGTGTGAAAATGTATGCACTATGTGTGCTATAACTTGTATGTCTTTCAAATTTGAACCAAATTTGAATAAGTTTGAAATATTTGAAAATGGGCTTTTGGCTTAAACGTTTGAAACCAAAAACCACTTCTCTTCGTGCATGCTTGACTTCATAAGACAGAGTTTAGCTAGGGTTAGGGGGTAGATGCATGATTTTCCTGGTTTGATTATGTCTAGACCTTGTTTATCAACTTAATTGAATGCTTACTATATGACATAAGAATACTATGTGCCTTGTTTTTTTATTTTTTTATTTTTTTAAAATTTTATGCCCATTTGAATCTTGGTCAAATCCTAGGTTTGAACATGGTTTAAACAAGTTTAAATCATGAATATGAAAAATTAAGCATCTATATATCCTTCTTAGTCACTCCAAAATGTAGCTCTCTTGGGAGGGTTTTCGAAATTTCCATGTTTGAAACCAAAAACCACTTCTCTTCATGCATGCTTGACTTCATAAGACAGAGTTTAGGGTTAGGGGTAGATATATACATTATTTTCTGGTTTGAATATGTCTAGACCTTGTTTATCAACTTGAATGCTTAATTACTATATATATATGACATAAGAATGTTATGTCCTTTGGTTTTTCATTCTTTTGATTTTTTATGAATTTCTATGCCCATTTGAATCTTTTGGTCAAATCCTAGAGGTTTGACCAAGATTTAAACAAGTTTAAAACATGAAAATGAAAAGGGAAGCTTGTATATCCTTCTTAGTCACTCTAAAATGAAGTTTTTGGGAGGTTTTTGAAATTTCCATGTTTGAAACCCAAAACCACTTCTCTTCATGCTAGACTGCTTCATAAGACAATTTAATTAGGGGTTAGGGGGTAGATACATGATTTGTCTGGTTTGAATATGTCCAAACCTTGCTTGTGTATCAACTTGAATGCTTACTATATGACATAAGAATGCTTACCATATGTTTGAATTTTAAAAGCATATAGTCTTCTTATGTCATATATATAGTAAGCATTCAAAAGTTTTTCTTTGAGAGAGTAGCATGCATTCAAAAGTTGATAAATAAGATTTGGACATATTCAAACCAGACAAATCATGTATCTACACCCCCTAACCCTAAACTCTGTCTTATGAAGTCAAGCATGAAGAGAAGTGCTTTTGGGTTTCAAACATGGAAATTTCACAAACCTCCCAAAAGCTTCATTTTACAGTGACTAATTAAGGAGGATCCATGCTTACCTTTTGGCTTAAACGTTTGAAACCAAAAACCACTTCTCTTCATGCATGCTTGACTTCATAAGACAGAGTTTAGCTAGGGCGTTAGGGGGTAGATACATGATTTTCCTGGTTTGAATATGTCTAGAACTGGTTTATCAACTTAATTAATTGATTGTTTACTATATGACATAAGAAGACTATGTGCCTTGGTTTTAAATTTTTCTGTTTTTTTTTGAATTTTATGCCCATATATTTGAATCTTGGTCAAATCCTAGGTTTGACCAAGATTTAAACAAGTTTAAACATAAAAATGAAAAGGGAAGCATGTATCCTTCTTAGTCACTCTAAAATGAAGCTTTTGGGATGTTCTTGAAATTTCCATTTTTGAAACCAAAAACGACTTCTCTCTTCATGCTAGACTTCATAAGATCGACAGGGGGTATAGATACATGATTTGTCTGGTTTGGATATACCTAGACCTCGTTTATCAACTTGAATTCATACGATATGACATATGAAGACTATGTGCTTTAATTTGTTTTCATTTTTCTGATTTTTTTGAATTTTGTGCCCACCCATTTGTATATTGGTCAAATGCTAGGCTTGATAATGATTTAAACAAGTTTAAAATATGAATATGCAAAGTTAAGCATGGATCCTTCTTAGAAACTCTAAAATGAAGTTTTTCGGAGGTTTTTGAAATTTCCATGTTTGCAACCCAAAACCACTTCCTCTTCACATGCTTGACTTCATAAGACAGAGTTTAGGGGTTAGGGGGTATAGATACATGATTTGTCTAGTTTGAATATGTCTAGACCTTGTTTATCAACTTTAATGCTTACTATAAGACATAAGAAAACTATTTCCTTTGTTTTTTCTTTTTTTTTGATTTTTTTCAATATTGATGCCCATTTGAATCTTGTCAAATCCTAGGTTTGACCAAGATAATTTAAACAAGCTTAGAACATGAATATGAAAAGGGAAGCGTGTATCCTTCTTAGTCACACTAAAATGAAGTTTTTGGGAGGTTTTTGAAATTTCCATGTTTGAAACCCAAAACCACATCTCTTCATGCTTGACTTAATTTATAAGACATAGTTTAGGGGTTAGGGGGTAGATACATGATTTGTATGGTTTGATATTTCTAGACCTTGTTTATCAACTTTAATGCTTACTATATGACATAAGATGACTATGTGATTTGGTTTTTCATTTTTCTGTTTTTTATTTTATTTTTCTGCCCATTTGAATCTTGGTCAAATCCTAGGTTTGACCAAGATTTAGACAAGTTTAACACGTGAAAACGAATAAGTAAGCATGGATCCTTCTTAGTCACTCAAAAATGTACCAATCGATAGATGTGTTAACTTTGCTTCATGGAAATAATAATGTCATGTAAATGAGTTAACTTGGATTTCCTACCCTTGAATCCATAGGAAACTTTGTTCTAATGCAGTATAATAATCAATCGAGTTTTTACACCAACAGGTCTGTCACTTACGTGTGGTGCCCACGCGTGAGGTCCCACACTTCAGTGAGCACAAGTCACGTGCAATAGGTACGCAAACTCCCAGCCATCTTCTTTGTCAAGAGAAGACGCATCAGGATGCGTATTGGAAGTCTGTGGGTCCTTCTGGATCCTTCTTAGTCACTCTAAAATGAAGCTTTTGGGAGGTTCTTGAAATTTCCATGTTTGAAACCCAAAACCACTTCTCTTCATGATTTACTTCATAAAACATAGTTTAATTAGAGTTTTAGGGGTAGATATATACATGATTTTTCTGGTTTGAATATATATGTCTCTAGACCTTTGTTTATCAACTTGAATGCTTACTATACATATGACATAAGAATGCTATGTGCTTTGGTTTTTCATTCTTTTGATTTTTTTTCTGAATTTTTAGGGCCATTTGAATCTTGGTCAAATCCTTGGTTTGACCAAGATTTAAACAAGTTTAAAACATAAAAATGAAAAGGGAAGTCTGTATCCTTCTTAGTCACTCTAAAATGAAGCTTTTGGGAGGTTTTTAAAATTTCAATGTTTGAAACCCAAAACCACTTCTCTTCACATGCTTGACTTCATAAGACAGAGTTAATTAATTTAGGGGTTAATTAGGGGGTATAGATACATGATTTGTGTGGTTTGAATATGTATGGACCTTATTTATCAACAACTTTAATGCTTACTATATGACATAAGAAAACTATTTGCTTTGGTTTTTCTTTTTTCAATTTTTTTTCAATTTTGATGCCCATTTGAATCTTGTCAAATCCTAGGTTTGACCAAGATAATTTAAACAAGTTTAAAACATGAAAATGAAAAGGGAAGCATGGATCCTTCTTAGTCACTCTAAAATGAAGCTTTTGGGAGGTTTTTGAAATTTCCATGTTTGAAACCCAAAACCACTTCTCTTCACATGCTTGACTTCATAAGACAGAGTTTAGGGGTTAGGGGTATAGATACATGAGCTTCATATTAATTGACTCTAATATGGATGTATCTAGACACATTTTAGTTCTAGATACATCCATATTGAAGTCAATTAATATGGATCGGAGGGAGTACATGATTTGTCTGGTTTGAATATGTCTACACCTTGTTTATCAACTTTAATGCTTACTATATGACATAAGAAAACTATGTGATTTGGTTTTTCATTTTTCTGTTTTTATTTTTCTGCCCATTTGAATCTTGGTCAAATCCTAGGTTTGACCAAGATTTAGACAGGTTTAACACGTGAAAACGAATAAGTAAGGCTGGATCCTTCTTAGTCACTCCAAAATGTACCAATTGATAGATGTGTTACTTTGCTTCATGGAAAAAATAATGTCATGTAAATGAGTTAACTTGGATTTCCTACCCTTGAATCCATAGGAAACTTTGTTCTAATGCACTATTATAATCAACCGAGTTTTTACACCAACAGGTCTGTCACTTACGTGTGGTGCCCACGCTTGAGGTCCCACACTTCAGTGAGCACAAGTCACGTGCAATAGGTACGCAAACTCCCAGCCATCTTCTTTGTCAAGAGAAGACGCATCAGGATGCGTTTTGGAAGTCTGTGGGTCCTTCTGGATCCTTCGGTTGTCCCTCTCACAAAAAAAAAATCTCTCTCATTCTCGGCCTCGCTCGACTCGCTCGCTCGCTCGCACCTCCTGCTCACTGACAAACCCTGCACAAAAGTCAACATCATCACCCGAAAAAGGGGAGACACCATAATTCTCTCCCTTCTTCTCTCCTTCCGAGTGATCCCTCTTCCTCCGAGTTTCACTCGACGGGCAAACACACATGTGCTGCATAGTAATAATAAAAAGGTAGTACTCGTAGAAAAATCGATATACGAATCTGTAATTAAATAGGTTAAACTAGGGTTTTGCCCAGTTCTACAGATCAAGGGTTCAAAAAAATCCAACTACGGGGTTCGAACAACACGATTCTAATCCAAGAATTTTTTCGACCTAGGTCACCCAAATGGCCTCAAACTATAGGGTTAGCATCTAGTGCAGTATGTGTGAAAATGTATGCACTATGTGTGCTATAACTTGTATGTCTTTCATATTTGAACCAAATTTGAATAAGTTTGAAATATTTGAAAAGGGGCTTTTGGCTTAAACGTTTGAAACCAAAAACCACTTCTCTTCATGCATGCTTGACTTCATAAGACAGAGTTTAGCTAGGGTTAGGGGATAGATGCATGATTTTCCTGGTTTGAATATGTCTAGACCTACTTTATCAACTTAATTGAATGCTTACTATATGACATAAGAATACTATGTGCATTGTTTTTTATTTTTTGATTTTTTTAAAATTGTATGCCCATTTGAATCTTGGTCAAATCCTAGGTTTGAACATGGTTTAAACAAGTTTAAATCATGAATATGAAAAATTAAGCATCTATATATCCTTCTTAGTCACTCCAAAATGTAGCTCTTGGGAGGTTTTTTCGAAATTTCCATGTTTGAAACCAAAACCACTTCTCTTCATGCATGCTTGACTTCATAAGACAGAGTTTAGGGTTAGGGGTAGATATATACATGATTTTCTGGTTTGAATATGTCTAGACCTTGTTTATCAACTTGAATGCTTACTATATATATATGACATAATAATGTTATGTCCTTTGGTTTTTCATTCTTTTGATTTTTTATGAATTTCCATGCCCATTTGAATCTTTTGGTCAAATCCTAGAGGTTTGACCAAGATTTAAACAAGTTTAAAACATGAAAATGAAAAGGGAAGCTTGTATATCCTTCTTAGTCACTCTAAAATGAAGTTTTTGGGAGGTTTTTGAAATTTCCATGTTTGAAACCCAAAACCACTTCTCTTCATGCTAGACTTCATAAGACAATTTAATTAGGGGTTAGGGGTAGATACATGATTTGTCTGGTTTGAATATGTCCAAACCTTGCTTGTTTATCAACTTGAATGCTTACTATATGACATAAGAATGCTTACCATATGTTTGAATTTTAAAAGCATATAGTCTTCTTATGTCATATAGTAAGCATTCAAAAGGTTTTCTTTGAGAGAGTAGCATGCATTCAAAAGTTGATAAATAAGATTTGGACATATTCAAACCAGACAAATCATGTATCTACACCCCCTAACCCTAAACTCTGTCTTATGAAGTCAAGCATGAAGAGAAGTGCTTTTGGGTTTCAAACATGGAAATTTCACAAACCTCCCAAAAGCTTCATTTTACAGTGACTAAGAAGGATCCAGGCTTACCTTTTCATTTTCATGTTTTAAACTTGTTTAACTCTTGGTCAAACCTAGGATTTGACCAAGATTTAAATGGGCATAAAAAATCAGAAAAAACAGAAAAAATGAAAAACCAAATAACATAGCCTTCTTATGTCATATAGTAAGCATTCAAGTTGATAAACAAGGTCTAGACATATTCAAACCAGAAAAAGCATGTATCTACCCCTAACCCTAAACTCTGTCTTATGAAGTCAAGCATGAAGAGAAGTGGTTTTGGGTTTCAAACATGGAAATTTCAAAAACCTCGCGAAAGCTTCATTTTAGAGTGACTAAGAAGGATCCATGCTTACCTATTCATTTTCATGTTTTAAACTTGTTTAAACCTTGATAAAACCCAGGATTTTACCTATTTAATCATAGATTCATAGGTCGATTTTTTACTTTTTTATTTTTACTATGCAGCACATGTGTGTTTGCCCGTCCAGTGAAACTCGGAGGAAGAGGGATCACACGGAAGGAGAAGAAGGGATAGCAGTCACGGGGCCCCTCTTATTATTTATGGTGTATATCTTTTTTCTGGTGATGTTGACTGTTGTGCAGCGTTTGTCAGTGCGCAGGAGGTGCGAGGCTGCGAGCGAGCGAGTCGAGCGAGGCCGAGAATGAGAGAGATGTTTTTTTCTTTTTCTTTTCCGTGAGAGGGACAACAGAAGGATCCAGAGACGACTTCCACTACGCATCCTGGTGCGCGTCTTCTCTTGACAAAGAAGATGGATGGGAGTTTGCGTACCTACTAATCTACTATAGTACTACTACACAAGAACCATATACATGTCAAACTTTTCAATCATGACCCACATGCATTTTATGTATATATTCACAACTTTTAATGCATGCATGAAAACTCAGCAAAATATGTGCATTTTGGGTTGTCGCACATAAATGTGCTTTTACTTGTCTGCCACCAATCCAATTTTCATGTGAGGGGGAAACATGACACACGATGGACATTTCCAATGTTTCACGAATTAATTATCTCAATTTGCATCCATATATATATGCGCCTGGTTACTGAAAGATCGAACCAAAGGTGAACTTGAAACGTTTTCATTTTCATGTTTTAAACTTGTTTAAATCTTGGTCAACCCTTGGATTTGACCAAGATTCATAAAAAATTCAAAAACATAGTCTTCTTATGTCATACAGTCAACATTCAAGTTGATAAAACAAGATCTAAACATATTAAAAGAAGAATCATGTATCTACCCCCTAACCCTAAACTCTGTCTTTTGAAGTCAAACATGAAGATACGTGGTTTTGGGTTTACAAAATGGAAATTTCAAAAACCTCCGAAAAGCTTAATTTTGGAGTGACTAAGAAGGATACATGCTTACTTTTTCATTTTCATGTTTTAAACTTGTTTAAAGCTTGGTCAAACCTAGCTAGCTTGGATTTGACCAAGATTCAAGTGCGCATAAAAAATTCGAAAAAACCCCCAAAAATGAAAAACCATAACACATAGTCTTCTTGCGTCACATATATTGTAAGCATTCAAGTGTTGATAAACAATATCTAGACATATCAAACAAGAAAAATCATGTATCTATACCCCTAACCCTAAATTTGTCTTATGAAGTCAAGCATGAAGAGAAGTGGTTTGGGTTTTCAAACATGGAAATTTCGAAAACCGCCCAAAAGCTTCATTTCGGACTGACTAAGAAGGATCCATGCTTACCTTTTCATTTTCATGTTTTAAACTTGTTTAAATTCTTGTTCAAACCTAGGATTTGACCAAGATTCAAATGGGCATAAAAACAATCGAAAAAATCAAAAATGAAAAACCAAAGCACATAGTCTTCTTATGTCACATAGTAAGCCATTCAACTTGATAACAAGGTCTAGACCTATTCAAACCAGAAAAATCATGTATCTACCCCTAACCCTAAACTCATCTGTCTTATGAAGTCAAGCATGAAGAGAAGTGGTTTTGGGTTTCAAACATAGACATTTCAAAAGCCTCCCAAAAGCTTCATTTTGGAGTGACTGAGAAGGATCCATGCTTAATTTTTCATTTTAATGTTTTAAACTTGTTTAAATCTTGGTTAAACCTATGATTTGACCAAAATTTGATTCGGCATGAAAATTCAAAACAAATCAAATAAATAAAAAACCAATGCACATAGTACATCTTCTTATGTCATATACTAAGCATTCAAGTTGATAAGCCAGGTCTAGACATATTCAAACTAGAAAAATCATGTATCTACCCCTAACCCTAAACTCGATTTGTCTTATGAAGTCAATCATGAAGAGGTGTTTTGGGTTTCAGACATGGAAATTTCAAAAACCTTCCAAAAGCTTCATTTTGAAGTTACTAATTAAGAAGGATCACTACAAGAAAAGTTTGGCAACTTTTCTTGTAGTGGATCCAGGCTTAATTTTTCATCTTCATGTTTTAAATTTTGGTCAAACCTAGGATTTGACCAAGATACAAATGGGCATAAAAATTCAGGGTAGCATCATACCCCCCTCCTTCCCGCGTAGAAAAAGTGTTAGGCGAGTAGTAGAATGGCATGACCAACAAGTTTCAAGTAAAATTTTGAATATGACCAAAATATACCAATTGATAGATGTGTGTGACCCAAGATTGAGCCATGGTACATTTTGCCAACAAAGTAGCAATTGAGTTGGCTTTCTACCTTAGTAGGCGTGCATTGGAAGGATGCATTATGCCGGCAAAGTTTTCAAACGTTCAAACTTTTCCGGTTTCTCATACAGTATTTGGCTCCTTGAGAAGCATTGATGTGATCATATAAGGTTATCCAAAACTTCGCCTTTCCCGTATTTGCCCGAGCACTCGACACCCCTCGTCCCATGGCGACTCCTCCAGCCATAGCCCCGTGCACCCAGGCTCCACGACTCAGCCTCGGAGGGGTGTGCGCTAAAAGCTCGCAAATGTCTGTGTGCCATTGGTGTGCGATGAAGCAGGCGGCTCTGTGTCTTGCTGTGGCTAGACTCCTGGCGCCCTTTGATCTAGGAGAGGGAGAGGAGGGAGGGGGTCCCATGAAGCGGCGGTGGCCCAGGTATCGGCGGCAGCCCAGGCAGCAGCGGCAAAGTGGGCTGGTCGGAGCATAGGCATGCGCCGGGGGCGAACCTCGCCGGGTGAGGATGCTTCCATTGTGAAGAAGCACTTGCCATCCAGGGCTTCGGGTTCGCCAACAAACTCAGCGCCTCGGTCCATGGCGTTGCCGTCGTGGGGACGTCGGGGGCGGCGGCGACGTGCTGCAGCCCCAGCCTTTAGTGGGGACCAAAGTGCGACCGACCACATCACGGCGTCGGCAGCATTGGGGATGCCGATGGGCATCCACTGCCACACACAGATTTGGGAGGTTCTGGCCGGGCCGAGTTCCAAACTTCCATCATCGGAGCCGAGGGCTTGGTACTTCAAATTCCGAATCAGGCAATCCTTCGACCCCAATCAGCTTCTGCCTGTGGTCCAAATCCGAGATATCTTGGCGGCAGCTATGCTGGTTAAGCTTAGCCGGACAGCGGCAATCGACGATCTGCAAAACCTAGATGCCTTCCGAGGATTTGCAGCAGCCGTCAATGCACTCGTGGAGGCATCGCATGCTGGTAGCAGCGGCGAATGCGGGTATGTTGTTTTACTCCCTTTGTATGCTTTTGTCATAAAAATCAATTTGCTAATTCTCATTCGATTGAAAATTAGACCCATTCACCATCAACTCTCAAACAGTGGACACTAGTAATATGTAGAACTAGAAATTACACAAGATTTCTGTACTGCTAGTACTATTACTTCGACGCTACATGTTGTTTACACGAGGAAATTGCACAAACTACCGCTTATTGCTGCCTTCGTTGCGTAAAACACTTTTTAAAACTGTAATTTTTTTCCGCACAAACCACCAACTATCGTGTTCTGTTGCAGGGAATTTCAAATTTAGGATTGAGCTGTTTAAGAGCAAATCAGATGATCGGGGACCACCAACTACTATAGTTTTAATTGCAAATAGAATAGATTTTGCAAAATTATGAAACGCACATAACGTTTGAATTACTACAATTTTTTTGAAGGTTTGATATTTTCATCATTTTTGTGTGAATCTTACACCAAGTAACACAACTTTCAGACGGAATACAAAATATTTTCAAACTTCCTAGATTTGATAGCTCAAATATTTTTAATTACTAGTTTTTCAGTATTTTAAAAAGTCGAAACACTATATTTTGGCTGAATGTTAGAAAATATATTTCATGATTATCCCATATTAGTTAAGAAGTACATAAACTAGTAGTAGTAATAAAGAACAGAGGGAGTTTATGGAGATACATCCATTAAGGGCATGTTAGTGTGTGTTGGTGTATTACTTATGCCTTCTTTGGTTAATACACTTCTCAAGTGATCCCCGCAAACCCTCTATTCTTGCCTAGAATACAAAAACTCCCCATCAAAGTATTAGTGCATTTTTTGGATGAGTATTCGAGAGGATTGGGTGAACACCAAGGATTTGCATAGGGAATTGGTACAATTGAATCCTTGGCTGTTTGATTTGTAGGATTGTTTCCGATAGGAATTTTTCCTAAGGATTTCTTTGCACAGATTCCATAGAAAATTAAACATCTACTCATGCCTCTTTTTAAGAATGCTTTACTTTTCCTATGGTGGAATCAAACAAAGTTTGGATTCTATGAATTCCTATAGGATTGGAGTGGACATGACATTGCAATCCTACATTTCCCTATTCCTACATCTTTCGGTAGGCATTTGCCTAGAATAAATAACCATGTGTATTACGGAGTAGCAATAAAATATAGGTTTATTTCTCTAAAGCATCTTGCACTGTACTAGTACATGGCTTAAGAGACAATATTTTTACCATTTTTTTTGCGAGAAGACAATATTATTACCATAGTTACTAAGTACATTTTATTGGATGATGAAGTGATAGCCCTCATCAATGCATTGTGAATTATTAGGGCATGGGTCGCACGTGATTTACGAGTACACCGCACGATCGAGAGCCGCCGTCCCTCTTTGCTTTCTACCGATGCGGCGGAGCTCCTCCCCACACCCACGAATAACTGAAAGCCACAACTGCTGGGGAAAAGTCTTGCGCCGAGAAAATCTACAACCGTGGTTGAGTACATGTGTTTCTTAAGATACGAGTGCTCCAATGCATTTTTTCTTTCCTTTTACTAATTTACCTTGAAAATCCCGCACGTCCACTTATTTGTGGACGGAGGGAGTATCACGCCAAGAGGAAGTAGGACAATAGTGGGCGCTTATAGCCCGCCTACGTGGTACTTTTGCCAGCTGTTGGCTCTTCTATTGTTCTTGCTCTAAAGAAACCCCGATTGTGAAAGGCCAAGGCGTACTTCTTTTGGTCACGCAAAATTCAAAATACTGCCATGGACATTGAATTGACATGACAACACATAGCTTGGGATGTCCAAATTTGCACGTTAGACCAGTGACTTGTTCTTCACCTTTTCAGAGGGAACAGTGACTTTTTATTATGGGTCTATACACTTTCCAAGAAACAGGAGGAGATGCTGTAGAGTGTAGAGGAGCGAAGTCAAGCGCCCCGCCCCCACCTGCCCTATTTCGGTTCACCTCCATCGTCTACCTCCGCCCCCGCCCGCACCAATCGACCACCTTCCATAGCACGCGCCAGTGCCGCCGCCATGCAGCTTTAGAATCAATTCCACCGCCCAGTTTGAGAGCCTCCGTTCTTCATCTTCCCCGCCACCTGCCGCCATCGAACCCAAATTAAACTCCAATCAGTTGAACCCAAACCTCATAGACCCACCCCCTGCCCTGCGATGGCGGCATCGAACAAGGAAAATGATGACTCTGAACTGTTTCAGAAGGTCTTTTCCGAAGGTCCCCTTGAAGAACTCGTAACAAGATGCGACGTCATCACCGCCGCGAGCCTCGTCGGTTCGTCCAAACTATTTTTCGACTCTGCAAATGATAGTGCAACTCTATCTTTTTCTCTCCCGTTTGGCCTCCCATGTGTTCTTCATTCTCACCCGACGAAGGTAGCACGGGATTGCAAGCTGACGCCGCTGGACAGGTTCTCCTCCGACGCTGTGATGCCAGACGGTACGGGTAAGCAGTGGGTAGGTGCCAATGGAGATTGGGTTGCCATGGTTGACACTGGCTTTCCTGCTTGCAAATGGAAACTTGTCAACGTCTACACTCGCCGTGAAATTCCTCTCCCTGTGCCGTTTGAAACCACCCACATTCCAAATATATACCACCACAACCTTCGTGCTATTATATTTCACAAGATATATATTTGCCAAGTTCCCACAGCTGCTGGGGGGTACAAAAATTTCTCTCTTGTTGCTGTTTTTGACATCAGAGTTGCCCTCCTTTGCGGCGAAGATTCTGGATGGACAGTTCTTACAGAGCCCAAGTCCCACATCTTTTACAATTACAGCGATGCAATTCTCCACAATGGGCTTGTGTTTGCCACAACTCATACTGGCACTGTTCACGCATGGAATCCTCAGCAAGCTGGTAATTTTCCTCCGGACGTAAGTAGTGTATGATGAGCTTCATTATTCATGGCTGTAAAGATAATTTTAATGCACAAACTTATTAATTTTCGAACCTGACTGATCTGACTTGGAGGCTTGGGGCATATTTGCTTCGGATGAAATTTCATTGGTATTTAGACTTTTTATTCGAGATGATTACCATAGAAAAATTTGAGGATTGTATAATTAGGAGTTTTATTCTCAGATTGAATTATGTTGGATTTTGACCTCTACTTGAACTTCTTGAAATGAATCCTTTGGTTTCCCATGTGATGTACTCAAATACACCAATATGCTGTATTATTGAATGGAAATGCCATTATATCATCCCATCTGAATCCTAATGCGTTTTCCCAATTCTTACGTTTTCAGATTTGTGCAAACCAAACATACCCTTCTTAACAGTAATTTCGTTTTCAAGCAGGTCCTCCGCTGATCGTAGAGCCACCGCCCATTGTGTTTGAATGGCGGTGTGCACTTGATGATGCTCTTGGCCATGATCACGAGGTCGATTATGGCATGTGGTGGTTAGCAAGATCTATAGATGGTTCTAGACTTCTTCTGATCCATACACTGGGCATTGCTGATGAAAGGGAATATTCCTGTAAAGTTTGCCATACTGCTTCTGATCGTCGTGTTCATCATGGTCGCACTGTTGGCAACTATGCTTCTGGGTTTGGTTGCCTGGTGTTCACGAAGGACACTAGTAAGTTAAATGAAGGTATTCCATGGGAAAAGATTGATGACCTTGGAGAATATTCTCTTTTCCTTGGAGTGAACTATCCGATTATGCTGCCATTAGGCGGTGCAGATGTTGTCCCAGGATGTCTGACGAGAAGAAATTGTGTGTACACCTTGCCGAATGAAGCATGGCTTCGCAATTCGCAGCTGCCTGAAATATGCCGATTCAGTCTGAATCGTGAAGATTGCGCCGTTGGTTTCCAAACCAACGCCTTGGAGAAAACATGCAAAACAAAAAAAGATAGGTACCTGGTAAAGACACCGCTTTGGTTCATCCCAAACTTCGCCAACGCCCCGGATTGGAACAAGTGTGATGTTTAATTCTGAAACAGGGCCTGCAGCCATTGTAGCTACTGATAGTATGTAATTTCATAGCTAATGAACGAGGCAATTGTGGTCTACTAATTACAACTGTTTTGTAAAGAGGTGGTCTATAAGTATACCCCTCTCTTCATTGATGCATTTGTGGTCTACATGATGGTACTCTTAAATATATGGGTGTGGCTCCTCAACACATAATGTGGGGGTATTATTGTGTTAAAGTTGAAGGCTTGATCAACTATAGGTTCACTTCTCTAGTTACATTACTAGGTACTCCGGTTGGCTATGTTGTGATGAACACATTGTGTTCTGTTGTTCGGTGAAGACAAAAGTAGAACTATGGTATGCTTATGTTTAAGAGCAAGCGAGGGTTTAGCTTGAGATGTTAAAATTCAGATTTGAACTATTTTTTGATATGGAAATTTGAAATATATATGGTACTGTATATGATTATGTATAACAACAAGCGACGAAAGGGCTGATGCTCCTATTCCTTGTCGGCGGGAGGACTATGTGTGCGGCGACTTGAGCCAAATTAGAAGGCCATAGCTATGTTGATTGGTCCTTGAAGTTGGAGGGGCTAGGATTTCGGATGAGCGGAGTGGGGGAAGTTGTTGCTCATGGAACAAAAGTCCTTAAAATAGTAATGTTAGTATATAGGAGTACAAGGTATATACTTGTACTATTTTAGTACTATAATAAGTATATCGGGTTCATCAAAAAGAATTATCTCGGGTTCACAACCACGTGGGGTCAAGGTGAGGGAAAGTTGGTCAATACCTCTTACCGCTATATCCCCGCCCCAAGTTCTAATGCGCAAGTGCTGTTATTTTTTTAAGGGAAATAGTGGTTCCTCTCCCCCGGAAACATGCCCCGCATCTCCACCTCCTAGTATCGTAGTACTACTACTGCATCTTCTCCAAAAAAAACCCTCTTCTGTCTCTTTCTCCCGTTCACCCCTCTCTCCCTTGCATTGGATTACCGACTCCAATGAAGCAGAAGCGTAAGATTGAGGAGATTCCTGATTGCTACCACCAGTCCATGGGGTGGGGCAACCTCCACTACCCACTGGTGGAGAACATAGCCGAGCGGGCGGATATCCTCAGCACTGGTCGCCTCGCTCGAGGCATGATCGGCATGCGGCATGCCATCCGCGGAGCGCATAAGGTTCCGTTCGGTTTACCGAGCCTGCTCCACTGCGACCCCGAGACATGGCCAGACGACCGCGACAATACTGTAAGAGTATTTATTTATTTACTCATCTCGTTTCAGCTTGTGTTTTTTCAATCAACTTTTCTTATTGCCAAACATCATGCATGAATTTAGACTCAACATCATCACCTGATTTGGGAGTACTGTAAGGTTTGCTGCCTTCACTATGCACATGTACTCTTCGGAATTGCTTTATTTATCCATTACATCTGTGCTTCAGTTCTGCACAATCCGCTCTTCATTCTGTCGAATACCTTGCATGCATAGACAATTTTGAAACAAATCCTATTTGCAGGGCATTCACGCGTTGCTGATGCCATTAGACAAGCCGACAGTTCCAGCATTTATCCATACCAAGGAGGAACTGGATGGACATGGACCCATGCACTGGGTGGGTTGTAACGGCGACTGGGTGGCATTTGTCCAGCAGGACGGGCACTTGACGATCCGCAACATATACATATCAGATACTATTATACCTCTTCCATCTCTGCAAGATGCAGGAATTTCTTTGGGCCCTACTAGTGAATGGTGGCATGGCAGCCCACCATTCCTGTTCAAATACAAAATAGATAAAAGTTTGGAACTGCTCAAAGTACGGATCGTCAAGAGGCCGTACAAAGATGATCTAGCAGGGCCATGGCATTACGAGGTAATCGTTGTATTTGACGAATTGATCGCTATCCTACAAGCGCCCCTAGAAAAGGAGTGGAATATCCTGAGAAACCCTGAATTCTTTGATAGAAACAGCTATGTCGATGCCATGGGCATTCCTGGATATGGTACAAGTTCACACCTACATCGTGTATACGCAGTTACATATCCGTATGGAGATGTTCTGGTTTGGGAACCATATACCTGTGGTGAGTCTTTGTTTTATGTCTTAACTAGTAAATGGCATGCTGCACATGTTGGACCAATTACGATTCGCAATACTGATGTATAAAAGTTGCGTTCTAAATGTTGTTCAAACTTTCAATACAACTAATAATTTGGTTATACCATCAAAATAAGTGTGAGCATACAGTTTATAAATATGAACAAAAATTTGGAACCTTTCTTAATCACTATCAAGTGGGACGTGTGATATCGGTGTGAGACTGCTCTGATTTTTCTTCATAATGGAAACATGACGGTTCTAGAAACACGTGGACACTGGTGTGGTATTTTTTTCACGCGAATACCTCTAATCCCAACCGTTAGATTTTGGACACCAACAGTTGGAATTGCTGCTACATGTCTTGTTAAAAACTGGTGCCTTATAGTAGTAGAAAATAGAAGATAGAAGAGAAGAGATAATTTTCAGTGTAGTTCCTACTTGCTGCATTGTGGTTGATCTTTGTGCATTGCAGGGACACATGCAGCCCCGCGTCTCATTGACGCCCCTGTCATTGAAGATGAAGAAGCAGAAGTGGCTGCAATTTTCGCTCAAATCGAGGGAGATGCTGTCATGGAAGATGATGAAGCAAATGTGGCTCAAGGCGATGGAGGTGCCGATGAAGATAATGATGCTGATGAAGAAGAATTAGAAGAAGAAGAATTAGAAGAAGACGAATTCGATGATGAAGAATTAGATGATGAAGAATTAGATGATGATGGTGATAATCATAATTATGAAGATGAAGATGTATTTCTTGGATTTTCTGACCAGCGCACTTGGTTCCTGGCACCAATGAGAGCAGAGTCCATTACTGGTGAATCTGATCTCGCGTGGATTCAGGTTAAAGGTTATCGGCCCATCCTCGGTCCTCCAATATTACATATGGGTAACAAGCTGAGGTCTTATCCTTTGGTACGGTGCTACGTTTTCTTGAGATCTGCCCATACCTTGGACCCTGTAGAAGAGGCAAGGTGGGAAAGATTGAACAATTTGAAGGGGCGTTCTTTATTTCTTGGACTCAATCACCCAATTTTCATGCTACCCCCGCCAATCGACGCAGAGGCTGCAGAACCAGATTTCCAATTGTTCAAACCTGACTGTGTCTTTGCTACCCACAATCGCGCCCGTGATACATGGATACGTCCAAGGCCAAATTGGTGCAGAATGCACGTCAATGGAGGTCCTGCCATAGGCTCAAGATTGCAGTACAAAAAAGAGAAGATTGAACATAGAGCCGAAGCACCCATGTGGTTCGTCCCAACACTTCCACCTGTTTTTCCTTGAGAAATAAGAGACAGATGGTGACCTTATTTTATAGAGAAAACATAGTGTTCGTGAACTTAACCTCATGAACATTCGCTGTTCGGTTTTTGCTGAAATCAAAATTTTGCAGAGATGAAGATCTTTGTTTGAATCCCGTGCTGAACATATTTTTCACAAATTAGCTACCCGTATTGTGATGAATACATGCTGGTTTGTTGTTTGGTGCAGTAGCAGACATGAAGATCTTTGTCCTGAATACCACAATGGACATCTTTTTTTTCTTCAAAAATTAGCTAAGCTCACGCTATTAGGCGCAAATGCCTATTAAGAGATTTGGTGCTCTTGGGCACCAGTGCTCCTGCTATTTTAGAAAAAAATAAAAAATATATTTATTTGTTCAAAAAATTAGAAAACAAATCATGGAGTAGCTAATGAATTGTCCCATAAACGTGCAAAATTTCAGTTTCAAATACAAAAAATTCTGGGCTACACAAAAGTAACAAACGTGTGGATCTGGGTATGCATATTTCAAATCTCCAAATTTCAACAGATTTTGTCTTTTTTGTGTAGTCTACAATATAAAGAATATCATATTAAAATTTTACACGCTTGTAGGTTACTTTATTTATTATGTCTACATTCATTTTCAGATTTTTTTGAAACAAATATGTATGCTATTTGATTTTTTTTAAACAGCAGAGCACTGGTGCCCATTAGCCAAAGACACTTTTCGCAAATGCCTACAATAAAGGAACGGATGGTGACCTTATTTTATAGAGAAACCATAGTGTTTGTGAAGTTAAAGTCATGAACACACGCTGTTCGGTTTTTGGTGAAATCAAAATTTAGCAGAGATGAAGATCTTTGTTTGAATCCCGTGATGAACACATTTTTCCTAAATTAGCTACCAGTATTGTGATGAATACATGCCGGTCTGTTTTTCGGTGGAGTAGCAGACATGCAGGGGATCGAAAGAAACGGCAAAGTAGCCAGAAATCAGGGGTCAAATATAAATTCGAGAAAGGAAACGTTTATTCAACAGTCAGGCTGACATGTGGGACGTATCTTGCAGCCGCGGCCCCAACATTTATCATTCAGAGAGGATGACATGTGGGACCCACGAACCAGCATCGTTCTCGACGTTTCTCAAAGGGGGCAGGAGATCGAAAGAAAAAGGCAAGTAGCTCGAAATCAGGTGTCCAAAAAATCCAAGAAAGGAAAGGTTTATCGCACAAAGAGGCTGACATATTGTACCCAGTTTGCAGCAGCGTCATCAACGTTTCAAAGGCGGTGGAGTTCGAAAGAAAAAGGCAAATAGCCAGAAATTAGGGGTCAAAAATAAATCCAGCAAAGGAAACTTTTATCGTACAAAGAGGCTGACATGTGGGACCCAGCCAGCAGCGTCCTCAACGTTTCTAAGGTGGCAGGCAATGGAAAAAAGGCAAATAGCCAGAAATTAGGGGTCAAAAATAAATGCAACAATAGAAACTCTTATTGTTCATAGAGGCTGACATGTTGGACCCATGAGCCAGCAGGGCCCTCAACGTTTCAAAGGCGTCACGGGATCAAAAGAAAAGAACCAAGTAGTCATTAATTAGGTGTCAAAAATAAATCCAAGAAAGTAAATGTTTTACTTTTCATAGAGGCTGTCATATGGGACCCATGAGCCAGCAGCGTCCTCAACGTTTCTAAGGCGGCTGGGGATCGAAAAAAAAAGCGAAGTAGCCATTAATTAGGGGTCAACTATAAATCCAAGAAAAGAAATGTTTATTGTTCTTAGAGGCTGACATGTGGGAGCTATGCGCCAGCAGCGTCCTCATCGTTTCAAAGGCGGTCGGGGATCCAAAGAAAAAGGCAAATAGCCAGAAATCAGGGGTAAAAAAAATCCAAGAAAAGAAATATTATTGTTCATAGAGGCTGGCATGTGGGACCCATGAGCCAGCAGCGTCCACAATTTCAAAGGCGGCACAGGATCGAAAGAAAAAGGCAAGTGACCAAAAATCAGGGGGTAAAAAATCCAAGAAAAAAACTTTATTGTACATAGAGGATGACATGCGGGTCCCATGAGCCAACAACTTACTCGTCGTTTCAGAGGGCCGAGGCGGCATGAGATCGAAAGAAAAAGGAAAGTGACCAAATATCAGGAGCAAAAAATAATCCATGAAAAGAAACTTTCATTGTACATAGAGGATGACATAGGGTCCCATGTTGTAGCAGCGGTCTGAACGTTTCAAGGACGGCATGAGATCGAAAGAAAAAGGCAAGTGACCAAATATCAGGAGCCAAAAATAATCCAAGAAAAGAAACTTTTATTGTACCTTTGAGAGTCGGCATGAGATTGAAAGAAAAAGGCAAGTGACCAAATATCAGGAGCCAAAAACCTAGAAAAGAAACTTTTATTGTACATAGAGTATGACATGCGGGTCCCATGACGCTGCAGCATCCTCAACGTTTCCAAGGCGGCAGGGGATCAAATGAAAAGGAAATAGCCAAAAAGCAGAGGGTGAAAAAAATCGAAGAAAAGAAACTTTTATTGTTCATAGTGGATGACATGTGGGACCCATGAGGCAGCAGCATCCTCAACGTTTCCAAGCAGCAGGGGATCGAAAGAAAAAGGAAATAGCCAAAAATCAGAGCGTGAAAAATAATCCAAGAAAAGAAACTTTTATTTTACATAGAGGATGACATGTGGGTCCCATTTTGCAGCAGCGGTCTCAATGTTTCATATGCGGCTTGAGATCAAAAGAAAACGAAAGTAGCCCGAAATTAGGGGGAATAAAACTCCAAGAAAAGAAAGTTTTTTGTACATAGAGGATGACATACGGGTCCCAAGGCGGCAGGGGAACAAAAGAAAAAGGAAATAGCCAAAAATCAGAGGGGTGAAAAAAAATCCAAGAAAAAAGAAACTTTTAGAGTTCATAGTTCATAGAGGATGACATGCGGGTCCCATGAGGCAGCAGCGTCCACAACGTTTCCAAGGCGGCACACAGGACCAAAAGAAAAAGGATGTACCCCTGCTGGGCCTTTTGATCAAAAAATAATCCAAGATAAGGAAGATATAAATTGGGGCTGCCTGGCCATCTGGGCCTTCTAACCTGCTGGACGTCTTTTGACTCGTACAATTTCAGCCCACTCCAAAACAAGAAAGTCCTATGCTTCGCAAAAACAAAACAAAAACAAGGAGATTCATATTAGTTCGTTTATGTAAAAATAAAGATTTAATTTATCCGTTTGCAATAGCTCAGAGCGAAATACACTTTTTATTGTCTGTAAAATAATCAAGATATCACATGTTTCTTGTACGGGGAGGCTGACATCGGGACCCATGAGCCAGCAGCGTCGTCAAAGTTTTAAAGGCGGCAGGGGATCGAAAGAAAAAATAAATCAAAAATCAGTTGGTAAAAAAATCGAAGAAAAGAAACATTTATCGTTCTGAGAGGATGACATGCGGGACCCATGTGGCAGCAGCATCCTCAACGTTTCCAAGGCAGCACGGGATCCAAAAAAAAGGCAAAATAGCCAGAAATTAGGGGTCAAAATAACTCCAAGAAAAGAAAGGTTTATCGTCCATAGAGTCTGACATGTGGGACCCATTAGCGAGCAGATTCTTCAACGTTCAAAGGCGGCAGGGGATCAAAAGAAAAAGGAAGTAGCCAGAAATTAGGGGTAAAAAATAACTCCAACAATGGAAACTTTTATTGTTCATAGAGGATGACATGCGGGACCCATGAGCCAGCAGCTTCCTCAACGTTTCAAAGGCGGCATGGGATCGAAAGAAAAAGGCAAGTGACCAAATATCAGGAGCCAAAAATAATCCAAGAAAAGAAACTTTATTGTACATAGAGGATGACATGCGGGTCCCATTTAGCAGCAGCGGTATCACCGTTTGAGATGCGGCAGGAGGTCGAAAGAAAAAAGGCAAGTGACCAAATATCAGGAGCCAAAAAAAATCCAAGAAAAGAAAGTTTTATAGTACATAGAGGATGACATGCGGGTCCCATTTAGCATCAGCGGTATCACCGTTTGAGAGGCGGCAGGGGATCGAAAGAAAAAGGCAAGTGACCAAATATGAGGTGCCAAAAATAATCAAAGAAAAGAAAGTTTTCAACGTTTCAAAGGCGGCAGGGGATCAAAAGAAAAAGGAAGTAGCCAGAAATTAGGGGGCAAAAATAACTCCAAGAAAGGAAACTTTTATTGTTCGTAGAGGATGACATGGGGGACCCATGAGCCAGCAGCTTACTCAACGTTTCAAAGGTGGCATGAGATCGAAAGAAAAATGCAAGTGACCAAATATGAGGTGCCAAAAATAATCAAAGATTTATTGTACATAGAGGATGACATGCGGGTCCCATTTTGCAGCAGCGGTCTCAATGTTTGAAATGCGGCTTGAGATCAAAAGAAAAAGAAAGTAGCTAGAAATTAGGGGGTCAAAAAATCCAAGAAAAGAAAGTTGATGGACATAGAGGTTGACATGCGGGTCCCAGCAGCTTACTCAACGTTTCAAAGGGGCCAGGGGATCAAAAGTAAAAGGCAAGTGACGAAATATCAGGAGCCAAAAATCAGAGGGTGAAAAAAATCCAAGAAAACAAACTTTTATAGCACATAGAGGATGACATGCGGGTCCCATGAGCCAGCAGGTTCCTCAATGTTTCAAACGTGGCATGAGATCGAAAGAAAAAGGCAAGTGACGAAATATCAGGAGCCAAAAATAATTCAAGAAAAGAAACTTGATTGTACATAGAGGATGACATGCGGGTCCCATGTGTAAGCAGCTTACTCAACGTTTCCAAGGCGGCAGGGCATCAAAAGAAAAAAGGAAATAGACAAAAATCAGAGAGTGAAAAAAACCATAGAAAATAAACTTTTATAGCACATAGAGGATGACATGCGGGTCCCACGAGCCAGCAGGTTCCTCAAAGTTTCAAACGTGGCATGAGATCGAAAGAAAAAAGGCAAGTGACCAAATATCAGGAGCCAAAAATAATCCAAGAAAAGAAAGTTTATTGTACGTAGAGGATGACATGCGGGTCCCATTTTGCAGCAGCGGTATCACCGTTTGAGAGGCTGCACGGGATCGAAAGAAAAGAGGCAAGTGACCAAATATCAGAGCCAAAAATAATCCAAGAAAAGAAATTTTATTGTACGTAGAGGATGACATGCGGGTCCCATTTTGCAGCAGCGGTCTCAACGTTTCCAAGGCGGCACAGGACCAAAAGAAAAATGAAGTAGCCAGAAATCAGGGGGTGAAAAAAATCCAAGAAGAAAGATTTCAATTGGGCTGCATCTGGACATCTGGGCTTTCGAACTATCCTGCTTGGCCTTTTGACTCGTACAATTTCAGCCCACTCCAAAACAGGAAAGTTCCGAATTTTCTAAAAAAACAGGAAAGTCCTATGCTTCGCAAAGACAAAAAAACAAGGAGATTCAACATATAAGTTTGTTTATGTAAAAATAAAGATTTAATTATCCGTTTGAAATAGCTCAGAGCGCAATACATTGTTTATTGTCTGCAAAATAATCAAGATATCATATGTTTCTTGTACGGGGAGGCTGACATCGGGGACCCATGAGCCAACAGCGTCGTCAACGTTTTAAAGGCGGCAGGGGATGGAAAGAAAAAATAAACCAAAAATCTGTTGGTAAAAAATCCAAGAAAAGAAACATTTTCGTTCTGAGAGGATGACATGCGGGACCCATGAGGCAGCAGCATCCTCAGCGTTTATTGTTCATAGAGGTTGACATGTGGGACCCGTGAGCCAGCGGCGTCCTCAACGTTTTAAAGGCTGCAGGTGATCGAAAGAAAAAATAAGCCAAAAATCGTTTGGTCAACAAAATCCAAGAAAATAAACATTTACCGTTCTGAGAGGATGACATGCGGGACCCATGAGGCAGCAGCATCCTCAACGATTCCAAGGCGGCAGGGGAAATATCCAGAAATTAATGAGGGGTTCAAAATAAATCCATCAAAGGAAACTTTTATTGTTCATAGAGGATGACATGTGGGACCGACCTGCCAACAGCGTCCTCATCGTTTCAGAGGGGGCAGAGATCAAAAGAAAAAGGCAAATAGCCAGAAATTAGGGGTAAAAATAACTCCAAGAAAGGAAACTTTTATTGTTCGTAGAGGATGACATGCGGGACCCATGAGCCAGCAGCTTACTCAACGTTTCAAAGGCGGCATGAGATCGAAAGAAAAAGGCAAGTGACAAAATATCAGGAGCCAAAGATAATCCAAGAAAAGAAACTTTATTGTACGTAGAGGATGACATGCGGGTCCCATTTAGCAGCAGCGGTCTCAACGTTTCAAATGCGGCTTGAGATCAAAAGAAAAAGAAAGTTGATTGTACATAGAGGATGACATGCGGGTCCCATGAGTCAGCAGCTTACCATACGTTTCCAAGGCGGCAGGGGATCAAAAGAAAAAGGAAATAGCCAAAAATCAGAGGGTGAAAAAAAATAAAGAAAATAAACTTTTATAGTACATAGAGGATGACATGCGGGTCCCATGAGCCAGCAGGTTCCTCAACGTTTCAAACTTGGCATGAGATCGAAAGAAAAAGGCAAGTGACCAAATATGAGGAGCCAAAAATAATTCAAGAAAAGAAAGTTTTATAGTACATAGAGGATGACATGCGGGTCCCATTTAGCAGCAGCGATCAGGGGGCAGGGGATCAAAAGAAAAAGAAATTGCCAAAAATCAGATGGTGAAAAAAACAAGAAAATGAACTTTTATAGTACATAGAGGATGACATGCGGGACCCATGAGCCAGCAGCTTACTCAACGTTTCAAAGGCGGCATGAGATCGAAAGAAAAAGGCAAGTGACCAAATATCAGGAGCCAAAAATAATCCAAGATTTATTGTACATAGAGGATGACATGTGGGTCCCATTTTGCAGCAGCGGTCTCAATGTTTGTAATGCGGCTTGAGATCAAAAGAAAAAGAAAGTAGCTAGTAATTAGGGGGTGAAAAAAATCCAAGAAAAGAAAGTTGATGGACATAGAGGATGACATGCGGGTCCCTTGAACCAACAGCTTACTCAACGTTTCAAAGGGGGCAGGGGATCAAAAGAAAAAGGCAAGCCAAAAATCAGAGGGTGAAAAAAATCCAACAAAGGAAACTTTTATAGCACACAGAGGATGACATGCGGGTCCCATGAGCCAGCAGGTACCTCCACGTTTCAAACGTGGCATGAGATCGAAAGAAAAATGCAAGTGACCAAATATGAGGTGCCAAAAAAACTCCAAGAAAAGAAAGTTGATTGCTCATAGAGGATGACATGCGGGTCCCATTTAGCTGCAGCGGTCTCACCGTTTGAGAGGCGGCAGGGATCGAAAGAAAAAGTCAAGTGACCAAATATGAGGTGCCAAAAAATCCAAGAAAAGAAAGTTTTATAGTACATAGAGGATGACATGCGGGTCCCATTTAGCAGCAGCGGTATCACCGTTTGAGAGGCAGCAGGGGATCGAAAGAAAAAGTCAAGTTACCAAATATGAGGTGCCAAAAAAATCCAAGAAAAGAAAGTTTTATAGTACATAGAGGATGACATGCGGGTCCCATTTAGCAGCAGCGGTATCACCGTTTGAGAGGCAGCAGGGGATCGAAAGAAAAAGTCAAGTGACCAAATATGAGGTGCCAAAAATCCAAGAAAAGAAAGTTTTATAGTACATAGAGGATGACATGCGGGTCCCATTTAGCAGCAGCGGTATCACCGTTTGAGAGGCGGCAGGGGATCGAAAGAAAAAGGTAAGTGACCAAATATGAGGTGCCAAAAATAATTCAAGAAAAGAAAGTTTTATAGTACATAGAGGATGACATGCGGGTCCCGGTAGCAGCAGCGGTATCACCGTTTGAGAGGCGGCAGGGGATCGAAAGAAAAAGGCAAGTGACCAAATTTGAGGTGCAAAAAAAAACTCCAAGAAAAGAAAGTTGATTGCACATAGAGGATGACATGCGGGTCCCATTTAGCAGCAGCGGTCTCAACGTTTCCAAGGCGGCAAGGGATCAAAAGAAAAAAGGAAGTAGCCAGAAATCAGGGGGTCAAAAAATCCAAGAATAGAAAGAATTTTGGTTCATAGAGGATGACATGCGGGACCCATGATCCTGCATCGTAAACGGCTCGATCGGAGAACGTTGAACGAGATGGCGCGATCTAGAAAAAAACAATGCCAGAGAGGCTGCCATCTGGGCCCTACATCCCTCGGCGGTGCGGATTTGCGTTGACTCGGCCGGCGAACCCGAGATTTCGAGATGCACCACGTCCCGGGCCACCATACGCGACGTTTTGGCCGCTTTCGTCGGGCTAGGTGGCCTCAAAAACGAGAAAAAAAAGTTTTGACATGAACCACGGAGGGACCAAAAATCGTCGGCCATGGTACACCAGCAACCACGGCGCGACTTCAACTTCGTCGGCCATGGCAACTTTTCTTGTAGTGTAGAGCGATTGCATCTCATACTTATGCATTATTGCATCCTTGCCAATCTTTTAAACATCGTCCTTACCGGACGATGATGCTATTTCAGAATTTGGAGTTATTGCGTATCGAAGACCTTGTCTGCATAATCTTGCAGTCAAGAAAGGCAAGTTCATCGCTTGCTCATGTCATTTGAGTATTTTTACCAAATTACTTGCAAAGTACTATATTTATCACTATTGCATAAAAAGCAAAACCACTATTTTCATAACTATGAATATGACTATGTGGTGGGCAATGGAACCATGGATTGTGTTGATATGGTGGAGGTTCCATTGCAAGGGTTTATATCCATCTAGGATTAAACAACAAATGTCGTCCAGTGATTCTTGTGCCGTAATACCCGTGTTAACCATAAGATCTGGAGTGGGACGGAGTAGTCAAAAGTGTTTCCACCTCTCGTTCATCAACGGATGCGCTTTACCGTAGTACACTTGTAATCCAAGGGGGCAAGCGGTGAGGCTGGGGAGTCCTAAGTCCCCACGGTATTGCGGTCTATGATGGGTTGCAGCTACCGGCGAAGGAGTTTATGGTAAGAGCCCAGAACTGTTGTCGTGGTCGGGGTCCACCCGTGAGTGGGAATAATGGGACCGACGAGGACCCAGGGTCGGGGTATGCAACAAAGGGTGGGTGTTCGAGGTAGCGGAGGAACATGATTGACTAGGACCTTATACCGGGCCTCACACCAAAGGAAGTGTGGACGGGTAACGTGCTCGGTTGGCACCAAGGTTAAGATCTCTTATGGGTAAAGCAACACACCTCTGCAGAGTGTAACGAACTGTGACCAGTCACTCCCTGTTCCGGGATATGGAACTGCGAACGCTGCCGGAAAGGAACTCCATGAAGTTCTAGTCAACCGGTGAAGGCTGACGGACATAGCTCTTCAGAATAAAAGCAACCTTTTGAAGAAATGTTTACAAAAACTTGCATTGCCTATGACTTTCTGGTCTATGGCTGTAGCTAGTGCATTAAACACCTCTTTCCTAAAATGAACTTGTTGAGTACGCTCGTACTCATCCCACTCTTAAATCCCCTGCTTAGGTATGGAGGCATCAAAGGAGGATCTACAGTGCAACTCGAAGGCCGAGGAGTCAACAACTACTTCAAGAGACAGGACCATGTCAGGAGAGTCAGATACCACATTCAACAAGGAGAAAACCTAGATTAGCAATAGAAAGGAACTAGCTTCCTAAACCTAGCTCCTATTTAGCTAGAATCTATTCTTAGCCTCTATAGCTAGTTAAATACTCTACAAATAGAGTTCGTGATAGGATTAGACTACGAGTCGTTCTTCTGGAGTTTATTTGCAGTTTTACCTCATTGTAAAGTAGGAGGCTGTGCTGATCTTATGTAACAGAGTCGGAGTTGTAATTCTATAGACATACCTTGGACCCGCATATGTTTCTGTTGTACCACTCTGAGCGATATAATACTAGTGGAACGGTGTTTCATTGGTGTTATATCAGACTTGCATACTACACCATGCAGTGGTATGCCGGGTCACCACAGTTCCCCGACTATATATAGTGGGATAGTTTGGCCGGCCAAAGCTGCTCCGTACGCAACCCTAATTTGCCACCTCTCCTCCCTCCCAGTTTCTCCTGCTCCGGCTTAGGCGAAGCCCTGCAGGAATTCTTCTCCACCACCACCACCACGCCGTCGTGCTGCTGGGATTCCGTGGAGATCTACCACACCTCCGCTGCCCGCTGGAACGGGGAGAGGAAGGAGCTTCATCGACACCGTACGCGCGACCGAGTACGGAAGTGCTGCCGGATTGCAGCACCGGGGACGATCGTCTACACCAACAACGAGATTAATCTCGTAGGCTTTGGAATCTTCGAGGGTTAGTCTCATCTCCATCTCGTTGCTTAGATCTAGTAGATTGGATCTTGGGTGTTCCATAGATTAGATCTGTTGGTTTTATTCGCTTTGCGGTAGGAAATTTTTTGTTTTCTATGCAACGAACCCCTTCACCGATATGGATGTCTAAGTTGAGAATAATCAAAAGCGAGAAATCCAATGTGTGCTTTCTCCTTAGACCTTTGTACAGGCGGCATAGAGGTACCCCTTTGTGACACTTGGTTGAAACATATGTTATGCGATGAGAATCCGTGTTTCCGAGCTAAGTAGGACAAGGTGCGAGCACTATTAGTACTCTATGCATGAGACATGCAACTTGTAGGAAGTATTATGCATAGCACATATGAATTATTACTACCGTTGACAAAATTGTTTCTATGTTTTCAAAACAAAAGCTCTAGCACAAAAATAGTAATCCATGCTTCCCTCTGCGAAGGGCCATTCTTTTACTTTATTGTTGAGTCAGTTTACCTACTTCTTTCTATCTTAGAAGCAAACACTTGTGTTAACTGTGTGCATTGATTCTTACATGTTTACTTATTGCACCTGTTATATTACTCTATGTTGACAAATATCCATGAGATATACATGTTACAAGTTGAAAGCAATTGCTGAAACTTAATCATCCTTTGTGTTGCTTCAATACATTCTACTTTGAATTTATTGCTTATGAGTTAGCTCTTATGCAACTCTTATTAATACTTGTTTGAAAGTACTATTCATGAAAAGTTTTGCTATATGATTCATTTGCTTAGTCATTATCTTTGTTAGCAATCTTTTGTTCAGATCACTCCATTCATCTCATATGCTTTACAATAATGTTGATCAAGATTATGTTGGTAGCATGTCACTTCAGAAATTATTTGTGTTATCGTTTACCTACTCGAGGACGAGTAGGAACTAAGCTTGGGGATGCTTGATATGTCTCAAACGTATCTATAATTTCTTATGTTCCATGCTACTTTTATTACAATACTTGAATGTTTTATACATACTTTACAGCATTATTATACATTTTCCGGCACTAACCTATTAGCAAGATGCCGAAGTGCCGCTTCGTTTTTCTGCTGTTTTTGGTTTCAGAAATCCTAGTAAGGAAATATTCTCGGAATTGGACGAAATCAACGCCCAGAGCCTATTTTTGCACGAAGCTTCCAGAAGACCGAGGAGGTACGAAGGGGGCCACGAGGCGCGACACAACAGGGCGGCGCGGCCTGGCCCCTGGCCGCGCGGCCCTGGTGTGTGGGGCCCTCGTGCCGCCACTTGACCTACCCTTCCGCCTACTTAAAGCCTCCGTCGTGAAACCCCCTGTACCGAGAGCCACGATACGGAAAACCTTCCAGAGACGCCGCCGTCGCGAATCCCATCTCGGGGGATTCAGGAGATCGCCTCCGGCACCCTGCCGGAGAGGGGAATCATCACCGGAGGGGCTCTACATCATCATGCCCGCCTCCGGATTGATGCGTGAGTAGTTCATCCTTGGACTATGGGTCCATAGCAGTAGCTAGATGGTTGTCTTCTCCGCTTGTGCTTTCATTGTTATAGATCTTGTGAGCTGCCTAACATGATCAAGATCATCTATTTGTAATGCTACATGTTGTGTTTGGCGAGATCCGATGAATATAGAATATTATGTTAAGTTGATTATCAATCTATCATATATATGTTGTTTATGTTCTTGCATGCTCTCCGTTGCTAGTAGAGGCTCTGGCCAAGTTGATACTTGTAACTCCAAGAGGGAGTATTTATGCTCGATAGTGGGTTCATGCCTCCATTGAATCTGGGACAGAAAGTTCTAAGGTTGTGGATGTGCTGTTGCTACTAGGGATAAAACATTGATGCTTTGTCTAAGGATATTTGTGTTGATTACATTACGCACCATACTTAATGCAATTATCTGTTGTTTACAACTTAATACCGGAAGGGGTTCGGATGATAACCCGAAGGTGGATTATTTAGGCATAGATGCATGCTGGATAGCGGTCTATGTACTTTGTCGTAATGCCCTGATTAAATCACATAGTAATCATCGTTGATATGTATTGAATCTTTATTTGTCAATTGCTCGCCTGTAATTTGTTCACCCAGCATGTTAGTTATCTTATTGGAGAGACACCTAGTGAACTGTGGACCCCGTCCATTCTTTTACATCTGAATACATTCTACTGCTTTACTGTTCTTTGCAAACAAACATCATCTTCCACTCGATATGTTTAATCCTTTGTTTTCAGCAAGCCGGTGAGATTGACAACCTCACTGTTACGTTGGGGCAAAGTACTTTGATTGTGTTGTGCAGGTTCCACGTTGGCGCCGGTTTCACTGGTGTTACGCCGCACTACATTCCTCCACCAACAACCTTCACGTGCTTCTTGGCTCCTACTGGTTCGATAAACTTGGTTTCATACTGAGGGAAACTTGCTTCTATACGCATCATACCTTCCATTTGGGGTGCCCAACGGACGTGTGCTTCGCGCGTATCATGAACTTATATCGGATATTCCATAGTGCCCAAAACTGGACTGAGAACAAAAGCCAAATAAAGCTTCTAGGTTTTGCCTGAAGAGACAACAAAATGGTCCATAACGGAGTGAAAGAAGTAGGATTTCAAGAAACATCCTAACATCTAGTGTATAACACTTCACATGAACTTAGCCAAGACGCAAGTAAAGAAAACGTGGTTGGAGTTTTCCAAGTGCCAACACAGGGCACCAGTACCATCAGAGGGGCGATGTCGTTTCACTAGCTGGTCTCCCATAGGCAATCTTCCTCTAGCCAACTGCCAGGTGAAATTTCAAAATTTTCACTTTACCAATTCCTGGTCCTGCACCTCTTCCTCTGTTCCTATATGCCAACTAGGTCGGGTCCTGCACCGCGCCGCACACCCTGGCGTGTGGTGTGGACTGACCTGGTTTGGCGACTTTTTTCATGTTTCTTTCTTTTTTCCCCTTTTTTAGTTTCCTTTTTTCTATTCTATTTTATTTTTCTGTGTTTCTTTTTTTTCTATTTTCTTGTCTTACTGTTCTTTTTCTAAATTCAAAATTCCAAAAATTTCAAATTTGGGAATTTTTATTTTGAAAAACGTTAAAATTTTAAAATTATTCAAATTTCAAAAATTCAAAATCAAACATGTTCATAATTTAAAAATATTTAAATAATTTAAATTTGAAAATGATTCAAAGTTGGGAAATATTTAAATCTGTAAGTTGTTCAAATTAATAATTGTTCAAATTTCAAAAATATTTAAATTTATGAATTATTCGAATTTTAAAACTTCTCCAATTTTGAGAAATCAATTTTTCTGAAATTTTAGTTAAAAAAAAGAAAATATAAACAGAAAAGAAGAGAAACACAAAATAAGAAAAAAAGTGTTTACTTGATGGGCCGCGGCCCACTATACAGCCGCTAGGTCGGGGCCTGTGCAGCACTCCGTCCGCACCGGCCAGGTCCGTGTATAGGAGATCCCGTCGAGAACTCCCCAGATGGTTTTGATGCCAAAGACACCGAGTCCAAACCAAGCCTTTGCAAAAGAGGCTCGATCTGATTCAAAAAAAAAAAAAAAAAGAGGCTCGATCTCCTGCCACAAAACCTCCTCCCATTGTTCAAGCTCAGGGGCACCAATCTCTGCCGAACCCAACTTACCATCTAGAATTAGCAAGGCAGAGTCCTGCTTGTGCAGGTTTTGTCCTTCGCAATTTTTTTCACCAACGTTTTGTCCTTCGCAATTTTTTTCAGTCATGTAGGACATTAGGGACGTTAAGATAAAAAAAAAGTTATCTTTTCGATGTAACTTCTAGTTTTGTTCGTGTGTGTTCTAGTTTTTTCAATCTGACGTACAGAAAAAAAAATGCATCTCTAAGTTTGTGTACATAATATTCTTCCTGAAGATTAACACATGGTTTAACGTGCAGATCGAAGAATCATTTCCCTGTATGATGCATACACAAATAAAAGATTATCAGCAATGTTGTACTGAAATTATAATAACATTTTCCTATAAATTTTGCCATTCAGTTTGGCTTAGTGCAGCTAGCTTTGTCTGTTCAGAGATTGAGAGACACACGACATTACATGCGCCAATCTGCAAACCTATTGCTAGTGATAATCAGCAGCGTATCTTTCTCAACTGCAGTACGGTGACGCCGCCTGGGCAAAAATCAATCTACAAGAGCCTCGAACCTGCAGTACCGCAAAGCTCATGTCCTCAATTCTTATGACAGGATCTGTGCTGCCTCTGTTGAAATAAAACGGCCCGTTTCATGTCGGCCAGTAGGCTCTCCCCGAATCTATAGTATGGACTATGGAATATATGGACAGTTGAACAGGTTTCAGATCTGTAAATCTGTGCTGGGGACCTTGTCGCTGCTGAAGCTGATGTTCCTGGAGAGCCCTATGCTCGCAGGCTCCTGGCCGTTGTTGGTCGACTGAGCAATGTCTGTCCCGGATGACTTGCTAGGCGCGCTGTCGTTGCTGTCCAATGGGCTCTTGGACGATGGGTATGGCACGACTGTAGAAACTCTGCGGGAGACATGGAATTCACTAGTTCAACGAGAGATGCTACGAATGCAACAGGTTTTGGAGCAAGCATTCAAATGCCACAACTTGCAAAGTAGTCCTATATGATCACCAAAAACACGATTCATACCTTTCCTTTCGCTTCTCCAAGAATCGGGCAAGCGATGCTTTACGGGCTTGAGGGACAGCTGAAACAAAAACATAAATCAGCATATGTGTAAAACTTTCCTAGGCATGATCTCGTAATCCGAACTGAAATGCAGAAGTAGCAATGGACGGTGCATGCAGGTATATGTACCTCTTGGCGTAACAGCTGCTGCTGCAGCAGCAGAAATCAGTGGTTCAGCCGTGGATGCCTGGCCTACTGGAGGAACAGCCGACGGCACGCCTGAAGATGTCGGGCCTGCGCTCTCATTGTTAGAGCTCGACGTGCTCTTGGAGAGAGCCGCAGGTTGTGGCATGACAGGGACTGGGCTAGGAATGGCAGATGCACGAGGCACAAAGGTCTCTGGTTTCTGGATTGTAATAATCTTCATTGCAGGTGAAACCTCAGGTGCTGCGAATCTCGCATCGGCGGAAACAAGCGAATCTGATTTATGCACTGTGCTTGGAACAATAGATGCCCTGCTAGCTTGAACCAGGAGTTCCTGCGCCTGCCATAGTTAAAACATAACATAATAGTAATCAGTAAACATACCTACGGCACGAAAAAAAATAAAAGTTTCATTCATTCATCCATTCATCATAGAGGTAGTAGTACCTTGTCCATCGGGACGTCGAATACATTCACGGCGCCGTTGTAGAATATGGTCATCCGCGTAGACTCTGGGTTTCGCAGGTCCCTTTCAGTGTCAACCATCCACTAATTTGTCAGCACAATTTCGTTTATACCGTAAAGAGTGACTATTTATTATGAAATCGTTTCAAGAGAGATTATCCAGCAGTAGTACCTTGGACCGTAGACACCAACTGTAGAGCTGGCCACGGGGCTGTTCATCATGAGATACTGGTTCTTGAACGGGACGGCACCTGCGGCAGCAACACTCGGGAGGCTCTGCACCCTGAGCACGGAGTGGTTCCCCTGATTGAGCTGCATCGGGTGGTGAAACGGCCTTGATCCAGCTTGTGCTACCAGATGGTGACGAGCCGGCACGTCGTAGGAATCAACGCCATGCGCGTGCGCCACAGCGGCGGCGTACTGCTGCGGGCTGACACGGCCGTCGAATCCGAACTGACTCTGCAAAAGCAACACCGAGCATATCAGAGTGCTATTCTGCAGTAGCATGTGAACGGCATGAACATGACGGTTTCAGGCGGTAGGTGAGACAGACCTGATGATGATGATGGGGCGTGACGACGGCCGGCTGCTGCTGCTGCTGCCGGAACCCGGAGAACGAGTCCCTGGGGCCCTCCGCCGCTGGCCGGAATGACATGATCGCCGGTGTAGCGGCGGCCTTGGCCTGGTACTGCCACTGCGTGGCGGGCGGCGCTGCTCCTCCCAGGTAATCTGAAGAAACGGATGGTCCAATTCGTTCAGCGGTGGAAACATCAAGCACATGTTGTACATGCTGCAGAACGTAATCATACTAGTGAATTGGAAATCAGTAAATCAGGGACGTTAGCACATGAAATTGGTGTTAACGGTGGGTTGGAACAGCTAATTGGCGGATGATAATTACAGAAAATGAAGGGACGAAAAGAAGGTATGGAAGCAAGAAGGAAAGGAAAGGTGCTGATTTGCCGTGCTATCATTATCAGCCCAAATCCGCAGCCACGGAAACCGCGGATCACGAGTTGAAGAAACAAAAAAGAAAGCGCGTATCACATGGCAAATTCCAATTGCCCAAGCAAGGAGAAATTCATCGAGGATGGTCGCGAGATACATACAACTAAACAGTTAACGGAATCAGTTGATGATGCGGCGGGGCGAAGAGGGAGGGCACCGACCTGATTCCGGCTTGCCGCCGGCCTCCTCCATCTGGGGCTCCTCCTTGGTCCTCCCAATCGCGCCGAGGAAGTCCCTCTCCATGGTAGAGGAAACCGGAGGGAGAGAGGTGCTCTGAAGAATCTGTTGGCACCAAGCCTCCCTGTGATCTCTCTCTCTCTATCCCTCTACTTCTCCTCTGGGATGCCCGCTTGACTTTTCTTCCCCCCTCTGCTGCTGCTTTCCGCTTTTCCTCGTCTACTAAAAATGTTGTGCTCCCGCTCCCTGGCTTCCTACCTTATTTATTATTCGCGAGATTTAGGAAAAAGGAAATACATAATATACGGAGGTTGATGGCAGGCAGGCATGATTAGTTAGTTAATCACCCGGCCCAATAAATTAAAGAGATGGGCGCTGGATGGGTCGGGCCCCGCACCGCCCACGTGCTCCTGCACATGCGCGACGGCTCAGCCCAAATCCAAATGACGTGCGGGCCCGAGCGTGGTGGCGCACTTGAAGTTTGCTGAGCTGCCGGCGGGCCCGCGCACCACGTGCGCGAGGGGTCGACACGTGCCCCACGAGCACACGAGCCAAATTGCGTGGCCATGTCCCTGGATTCTCCTCTCTGTGGGCGGGCGGGCGGTGGGACCCACGCGGTATGCAGTAGAATAAGAATTGTGTCACGAGCTGGGGTTAGTGGGGTGGCGTGTGCGTGTCGCTGCAGTTGAGTAGACTATTCTTCTCTCTCTCTTTCTGCTGGATCTTGATATTCTTCGAGCCTTTGACCCACCACCATGTGCGCACGATCGATCGTTTTTCTTTTTCTACTTTTCTCTGCTTCGCTAGATTTCCCCTTCTTTTCGTTCGGCCAATCACAGCTCTATGCTTATGCTTGTGGACTGGCAGTATTTGTTTATTGGGATGACTTTCGTGGTTTGCCAGGGGCCCAGGTTCTGCCAGAAACAGGAGACGCCAACTATGTTCAATATTGCATCATCTTCACCTGCCGGTTCCACAACGATTCCAATAGCGATTCAAGGGCTCGACGCTATTTTTTTTTTAGTCACACCGGTGCGCTCTAAAACTAGCCTACCGATTTTAGAATCTAATATCAACCTTCGTGTGAATAACAAATCATTAGCGAATAAAAGATTTAAGCATTTCTGCACACCCTCGCACCATCGATTCCACCAACTTTTTTTTCATGCAACAGTAAACTAGATAAACCTTCCACGCAAAGAATGAACGAATAGGAATATAGCGGACACCCCTGGCGTAGACCTCTAGAAGGGACACACATTTTAGTCTCTTCTGAGTAGAACCTCACTTGGTATCTCACTGATCTTACACAAGCCATCGTGAGAGAAATCCATCATTCCACACAGCCCAATCTGTCATCATATTTTCCAAGGAAATCCACTCCACACGATCATAAGGTTTATGCATGTCCAGATTTATCTTGCTCTCTTATTTCTTATAGAATGTACACACTCATAAGTCACTACCTCATTATCAGCAATGAGATGGCCTAGGACAAAAACACTTTGCATAGGTGATTGCGGATCCATTGGCGTAGACTGTAGATTTAAAACCGATGGTGTATTTTTGCACACCCTCACACCATCGATGACACCAACTTTTTCTTCATGCAACCTTGGGTAGACTCTAGAACGGACAAACATTTCAATGTCCTCTGAGTTGAACCTTCCACACAAAGAAGGAACGAATAGAGAGATTGTGGATCCACTGGCGTAGACTCTAGAAGGGACAAAAATTTCAGTCTCCTCTGAGTTGAAACTCACTTGGTATCTCAATGATCTCACACAAGCCATTATGAGAGAGATCCATCGTTACACGAAGCCCAATGTCCTCATCATGTTTTCCAAGAGAATCCATTTCACACGGTCATAAGCTTTACGCATGTCCAGTTTAACCGCATAGTACCATGTTGATCTTGCTCTCTTATTTCTTATAGAATGTAAACACTCATAAGGCACTAGCACATTATCAGTAATGTGACGGCCTCGGACAAAAACACTTTGCATGGTGATATCACATCATGAAAGATATCTTTAAGACGTATAGCCAACATCATAGAAATAATTTGTATATCAAGTTGCAAAGGCTCATGGGTCTGTATTGTGTGACCAATGCAGGGTCATCAACTTTGGGTATTAAAACCACTATAGTATCATTCCAGCCATCCGAAATAGCTCCAGTATTAAGCACATTTAAGTTCTTTTGGGTAATTTCATCTTCGCACATGTCCCAAAATCTCTTGTACAATATAGCATGGAGGCCATCCGGACTAGAAGCCTTGTAATATCCAATAATGGAAACCGTTTTTTCACATCCTCCATCGTGAATGGCCTCAGCAAAGTATCATTCATTTCATTAGTAACATTGGCATGGATTTTATCTAACATAGCTTCAGCAAGACCCTGTACCTCTGACGAGGAAAGCTTAAGAGAATAGTCATGAATAAAAGGCTTTAGCGGCTTACTACCTTCCACTCATTCATCGTTACGACTATTTAACTTCTTAATAAAACTCTTCTTCCGTCTACCCGAAGCAAAATTATGGAAGAAGGAGGTATTGTGATCGCCGAGTTGAAGCCAGTTGGCTTGGGCTCGTTGTAACCAATGCACTTCTTCTTGCCATAGAGAGGGTGTTATTAGTCCGTGTTTGTGATTTTCTTGAGCAAAAATGGAATCACTCCAAATTTAGCTATCATTGTATTTAGTTTGCCACTAATTTTCTACTTCGGTTTGAGCTCTAATTCCTTGGCTCTAGACTGGGTGTTAGTCTCATCAACTTACAAAATATATTCACATAATTAAGTTCATATATTTATTGAAACAATCCTTTACAAGAACATTCTTACAAAAACAAGATATTAATTATTTTGGCAAAAATTCCTAAGGCCATATATGAAGTGAGAGCTTACTTCACATCGTAAGTTTATATGAAGTGAGAGCTTACTTCTATTTTGCAATATCATAGATTGAACCAAGTCTATATAGGAAGTGAGAGCTTACTTTACATTGTAAATTTATCTAGATGGAATAATTTTAAAAAATTACAGAAAGGAGTGAGGCCATATATTAACTGAAAAAATCCCTTGCAAGAATAAGAAAATACACGGAAGACCTTGAAAAGATCAGAACCATATTCTCTCCGCATCCCTCTACGATGCGATGTGAGCATAGCTTTTTGCCGCTCCTACGCCTCCGGCATAGCAAAGCTCATACTGGAGAAAATTTGAAAACAATGAGACGCGTGTATAAGCAGCGGACAGGAGTTCGTCGATGTAGATCAAAAGACATCACGACCATAATTCTGAGAGATCTTTGTCCCGGAAAAACTCGTAACAAAGTGATCCTTCCTTAATCATGTGGATCAACAAGAACGTTTGGATACTGGATGTAGTTGTATGATGGCGGAGAAGCTAGTCACGGCTATAATCTTGAGAGATATTTGTCCCGGAGTAGCTAGTACTAAGGTGATCCTCCCTTATTCATGTGGATCAACTAGCACGTTTGGATACTAGATGGAATCGTATGATGGATGTTGTACTGGTTATATTCTTCCTGGGTGGGTGAAAATGGTGTAATAGATTAGATGATGCATAGGAGCTCTTTGAGTCCTTTTTTGCATTGGTTGTTTCATGTTGCTAATTTGTGCGACCCGTGATTTCTAAACTCAGGAACCAAAAATTATGCAAGTTATGCAACAAATGAAGGATGTGTGCATCATTTTGATGCAGAAGATGAGGCTTTTATCTCCTTTTAAAAAATCAAAAAATATTTAAGAAAATATTGATGAAGTATGTTAAATCACATAGCACCAACAAGAAGGTAAATGCGAATTATTTTTTCAAGCAACGGTGAATAAGACGTCCATTCATTAAAATGCCACAATTGCCCTTTAGTATAGTACATACTTTGAGGTTGACTTGGTCTTTATCTTTTGAATTGTAGGGGCAAGATCGTGCCATGAATGTGACATGTAAGTTTATAAGATGTAAACTCACTGCCTATATATCTAACATTTAGCTGTAGACCTTTTCCTCAATTCCCACTCATAAGTCCCCAGTGCACTGCCTGCCGCACTCCTAAATCTCACTAGTATAGAATTCATTCGCACTTGTGGATGCTTAAACCCCTGCCTCAACAGACTAGTCGTCCATTGATGACCCACAAGTATAGGGGATCGCAACAGTCTTCGAGGGAAGTATTACCCAATTTATTGATTCGACACAAGGGGAGACAAAGAATACTTGTAAGCCTTAACAGCGGAGTTGTCAATTCAGCTGCACCTGGAACAGACTTGCTCGCAAGAGTTTATCAGTAGCAACAGTTTTATAGCAGTAGGAATAGTGAAATAACAGCAGCGGTGAAATAAAGACAGCAGTAGTGATTATAGTAAACAGCAGGATTAAAATACTGTAGGCACAGGGACGGATGAACGGGCGTTGCATGGATGAGAGAATTCATATAACAATCATGGTAGGGCATTTGCAGGTAATAATAAAGCGGTATCCAAGTACTAATCAATCAATAGGCATGTGTTCCATATATAGTCGTACGTGCTCACAATGAGAAACTTGCACAACATCTTTTGTCCTACCAGCCGGTGGCAGCCGGGCCTCTAGAAACTCTGGAAATTAAGGTACTCCTTTTAATAGAGTACCGGAGCAAAGCATTAACACTCCGTGAACACATGTAATCCTCACATCACCGTCTCCCCCTCCGGTTGTCCCAATTTCTGTCACTTTGGGGCCTCGGGTTCCGGACAGCAACGTGTGTATACAACTTGCAGGTAAGATCATAAAACAATGCATATCATGATGAAACAATAACATGTTCAGATCTGAGATCATGGCACTCGGGCCCTAGTGACAAGCATTAAGCATAACAAGTTGCAACAATATCATAAAAGTAACATCTACGGATACTAGGCACCATACCCTAACAATCTTGTGACTATTACATGATCAATCTCATCCAATCCCTACCATCCCCTTCAGCCTACAGCGGGGAATTACTCACACATGGATGGGGGAAACATGGCTGGTCGATGGAGAGGCGTCGGTGGTGATGGCGGTGAAGATCCCCTCCAATTCCCCGTCCCGGCGGAGTGCCGAACGGAGTTTCTGGTCCCGAGGCGGAGTTTCGCGATGGTGGCGGCGTCTGGATGGTCTCTGGAAATATGGTCGAACCCCGGCGTTTTTAGGTTGAAAGGCATATGTAGTCGAAAGGGGAGCGTCGGGGGGCCGCCGAGGCGCCCACACAACAGGCGGCGCGCCCGGGCCGCGCCGGCCTGTGTGTGGGGGCCTCGGGCCCCCCTTTGCCCTGGCTCCATCAATTCAGGAAAATAGGACCTTTCGCATAAATTCCGATGATTTTCCCGAAAGTTGGATTTCGCACAAAAACGAGACACGAGCAATTCTAAAACAGCGTTAGTCCGCGTTAGTTGCATCCAAAATACACATATTAGAGGCAAAAAAATAGCAAAAGTGTTTGGGAAAGTAGATACGTTTTGGACGTATCAACTCCCCCAAGCTTAGCTTATTGCTTGTCCTCAAGCAATTCAGTTAACAACTGAGTGCGATAAAAGAACTTTCACGAACACATTTGTTCATATGATGTAAATATTCTCATGATATGGCAAGTGCTTAAGCAATTCATAATAAGGTACATGCAAATAAAGTCATCTAATAGCTGCGTCAATCATGAAAGAGATACCAACAAACTAATAACAAGCATCATGAAACACTTCAATAAGCAGGATTGCAATGTTCATAGAAGGATATGATAAAGTGGTATCTCGCTTGCCTGTATTTGTAGCAAAACATAAATGCCCAGGCACCTCTGAAGTTCATAGAAAGACTAGAAGTAAAATTGTCAAAGATAAAAGCATCAAAGTTATACCACAGCTGATCATATTTTGGGACAAGCATATTATACTAAGAATGACAGTCATGCTCTCAAGAAAGTGCTCAAAGAAAGGATGGTGACTCAACATAGAAGTAAAAGATTGACCCTTCGCAGAGGGAAGCAGGGATTAACATGTGCTAGAGCTTTTCATTTTTCAAAGATAGAAGTAAAATTATTTTGAGAGGTGTTTGTTGTTGTCAACGAATGATAGTGGGTACTCTAACCACCTCGCCAACCAGACTCTCAAGAGCGGCTCCCATGAAGGACGTTATCTCTACCAGCAAGGTAGATCATCCCTCTTCTCTTTTGTTTACACATGTATTTTAGTTTCATTATGGATGACACTCCCCCAAACTTTGCTTACACAAGCCATGGCTAACCGAATCCTCGGGTGCCTTCCAACATTCACATACCATGGGGAAGTGTCTATTTGTAGGTTAAGTTGCTTACTGATGAATCAGAGCAAAACACGTGAAGAGAATTATTAATGAAGGTTGATTAATTGGGGCTGGGAACCCCGTTGCCAGCTCTTTTTGCAAAATTATTGGATAAGCGGATGTGCCACTAGTCCATTGGTGAAAGTCTGTCCGGAGTAAATGACAAGGTTGAAAGATAAAACACCACATATTTCCTCATGAGCTATAAAACATTAACACAAATTGAGAAGTAGTTTGAAGGTTTAAAGGTAGCACATGAGAATTTACTTGGAGTGGTTTGAAATGCCATGCATAGGTATTTATGGTGGACACTTTGGAACAACTTGGTTTTCAGGTGTTTGGAAGCACGAGCAGCGTTCCCGCTCAGTACAAGTGGAGGCTAGCAATAGACTGGGAAGCGACAATCAAGAGAGCATTAACTATCATAATCATGCTTGCGACAAAATAAAATTAACGGAGGCATAAAAGTGATACAAGAACTCTGAAGCAAAGTAGATCATCGAGGCTTAATTGACTTTTGTTCAGTCATATGCATGCGTGAGCATGTGCCAAGTCGATTCAAGTGAATTATTCAGAGGAGGATACCACAATGTCATACTGATCTATGAATAAAACAATGCAAGCGAATATTCATGACATGCTACTCATTATTAATAGATTGGAACTAATCATGAGAGATCATAAACTACTAGACTTTCATTAAATGACATATACCTCATATGAACCAACTAAGCATGCTCACATGGATGAGTATATGTACAAAAATGAAAACAAATAGAGTTCATACCAGCCTCTCACCACAGTCAAATTGTCGTAGATCGTCATTATTGCCTTTCACTTGTGCAGCTTGAATAATAATATGGAATGAAACCAAGCTCCAACCACCGGAGACCTCTGAACTCCCTAATGAACTTTACAAAACCAAAGAAGAACAACAAATATTTTTGGTGTTTTCGGGTTAGAAACAAGAACAAAAGGAAACAAGCAAACAAAGCAAAATCTTTTTGGATTTTCTCATAGCAAACTAACGATAGCAAATAAAGTAAAATAAGAGCAAAGAACAAAATAAACAAATGGTGAAGAGAAACAACAGAAATATTTTTGGTCTTTTTGTGTTTTAGGAAAGAAACAAAGCGAAAACAAGAGAATGCAAACTAACAGAAACACAGAAAAGCAGGATGGCAGAAATCTGCCAAAACCTGACAGCAGTACAGAAATCGAATTTAACAAAAATCTTCCGTTGCTCAGCTCAAAAAGTGTTCAACTAATGAAAGTTAGATAACAACCTGGGGCACATGCTCAAAAATTTCAACTCAAAATAACGTTCTGGCTGTGCGTACGAATTTTTTTGGTAACAGCCCAGAATCTGTTTTTGGACAGCACTTCCCCAAATATCATCTCCCTCTCATTAGAAAACCACTCTAAGAAACTAAACAAGTATGTACAAGTATCCAGCAACCATAATATGCAAAGAATGAGTGATGCCGGTATACCTCCCCCCAAGCTTAGGCTTTTGGCCTAAGTGGAGTTTATTCCCAACGAGGGTCGGGGTTCCACGCCGGTGGATCGTACATGGAGTGATAATAAGGCCCCTGCGCAGAAGAATGTCGTGGAGGCTCCACGTGACCATAATGTTGATATGAGGAGCTCGCTGCATCGGATGAAGAATCGAGGTGCTCCTCGGCCTCCTCCGTGCCGTCCCTTGCATGATGGCCTTCCCTTTCTATGTATGCATTTAGCTCATTTTCTGTGACCGACCACCCTTTCCTGGAATCAAGGTTAAGCAGAACAGGTGCAGGCAATCGTACTAGTTTTTCAATTTTCTTAGTTATTCTCCAATTTTTCTTATAAAATGTTATCCTATAATACAGGTTGCTCAAGTTAGACGCATCTGAAACAAACTCATGTTTAATCATAGAAACAACATCAAGTTTCTCCATGGAGAGCGGAATATCTAGATGGTGAGGTTCTACACCATGCATAGCTAATAAGCGAGAGGCGATAAGACCTCCACAAATTCCTCCCTTCCCACGGTTAGTAGCAAGTCTACAAGCTATTAAAGCACCCAAATTATAAGTCCTATCCTGTTGCAAAGCAGCAGCTAAGAAAGCCAAATCTTGGACAGACAACTTACTTGCATTCTTTCTAGCAAGAACGCACTTTGTAATGAAATAAGCAAAGTAGCGGATAGCTGGGAGTTGAATGCTACTGATCTTACCACCATCATCGGAGAAGCTTCTCCCTTGACAAATCATTGTATAAAGACTCGAGAGCTCCCGCGGCGTTCCCCTGACCTTCTCGCAGGATCCCCATTGTGGCACTCTAATTGCTGCACAAAAATCAGTAAATGGCAAGTTGACAGTTTTGTTATAAATCTTGTATCGGACCATGGGGTTAGTTTGGGACCGATGAAATTCGAAATCCTGCACCACCGACATTGTTAGTTTCGCATATTGGTAAGGTTCACCAACAGTAAAACCTTCCAACCCTGCATTGGAAATCAGTGTTTGAACATCTTGCAAGATTCCTGCATTCCGCATAAAATCAGTGCATGGGTAATAAGAGGGGTATACTCCCTCTTCACGGTGAACTCTCATGACTTGTTGCACCTCCAATTCTTGTTGATTTAGTTGGTGCCTACTTCCTTCCATTTTCTGAAATTTTTCAACAATCATTATAAAATTTGATTTCAAGGTATATAATTGAGGAAAACTACTATAGGAACTTGCTAGAGTACTAAACATGCATCAAAACTAATTTCTACCACTTAGAACAAGCATGCAAGCTCACTAAACATGTTACCTACAGCAGCAAAATATTCAAGATATACTCAACCAAACAAAATTCTAATTGGATAATCAAAGGAGTCACATACCGGAGAGCAAATGTGCCAAATTTCAGACAGAAATCTGGGCTGAGCAAAGAGATCGAGAAATCTCGAGTTCTTGAGCAGAAACAGTGAGAGAAAGTGAGTACAAGTTTTTCGGCGAGAGAGAAGGGAGTGAGGGAAGAAGTGAAAAATTGGGGCAAGGAGGGGACCACACAATAGGGTGGCGCGCCCCCCTTGCTGGCCGCGCCGGCCTGTGGGGTGCCACCCTGGGGTGCCTGATACGTCCAAAACGTATCTACTTTCCCGAACACTTTTGCTATTGTTTTGCTTCTAATTTGTGTATTTTGGATACAACTAACACGGACTAACGCTGTTTTCAGGAGCAAGTGTCTCGTTTTGTGCAGAAATCCAACTTTCGGAAAATCCTCGGAATTTCTTCAGATGGCCCTATTTTACCAAAATATTGACGGACGAAGGGCGAAAGGAGGTGGAGGCCCGAGGCCCCACACCATAAGGCGGCGCGGCCGGGGGCCGCGCGGCCTATGGTGTGGCCTCGGCCGGCCTCCGACGCCCCCTTCGGACTACTTATCGGGTTCGACCTAAAAACGCACGAGGAGAAGATCGCGAAACCCTCCAGAGAGCCGCCACATCGCGAAACTCCGTCGCGGGAGCCAGAAGTCTCCGTTCTGGCACTCCGCCGGGACGGGGAATTGGAGGAGATCTTCACCGCCATCACCGCCAACGCCTCTCCATCAACCAGCAATGTTTCCCCATCCATGTGTGAGTAATCCCCCGCTGTAGGCTGAAGGGGATGGTAGGGATTGGATGAGATTGGTCATGTAATAGTCATAAGATTGTTAGGGCATAGTGCCTAGTATCCGTAGATGTCACTTTTATGATATTGTTGCAACTTGTTATGCTTAATGCTTGTCACTAGGGCCCGAGTGCCATGATCTCAGATCTGAACATGTTATTTATTCATGAAGATATTCGTTGTTTATGATCTTACCTATAAGTTGTATACACATGTCGCTGTCCGGAACCAATGGCCCCGAAGTGACAGAAATCGGGACAACCGGAGGGGATGGTAGTGATGTGAGGATCACATGTGTTCACGGAGTGTTAATGCTTTGCTCGGTACTCTATTAAAAGGAGTACCTTAATATCCAGTAGTTTCCCTAGAGGCCCGGCTGCCACCGGCTGGTAGGACAGAAGATGTTGTGCAAGTTTCTCATTGCGAGCACGTACGACTATATATGGAACACATGCCTATTGATTGATTAGTACTTGGATACCGTTTTATTATTATCTGCAAATGCCCTGCTTTGATTGTTACATGAGTTTCTCTCATCCATGCAACGCCCGTTAAATCCGTCCCTGTGCCTACAGTATTTTAATCCTGTTGTTTACTATAATCACTACTGCTGTCTTTATTTCACCGCTGCTGTTATTTCACTATTCCCTGCTATAAAACTGTTACTACTGATAAACTCTTGCGAGCAAGTCTGTTTCCAGGTGCAGCTGAATTGACAACTCCGCTGTTAAGGCTTTCAAGTATTCTTTGTCTCCCTTGTGTCGAATCAATAAATTGGGTAATACTTCCCTCGAAGACTGTTGCGATCCCCTATACTTGTGGGTCATCAAGACTATTTTCTGGCGCCGTTGCCGGGGAGCATAGCTTTATTTGGAAGTTCACTTGGATTGATATTGTTCGCTGCAAATTCTCCATTATGGGTAAACCTCGCGATACTAAGATCGCCATATTACCATCCACTACAAGAAAAGGTACAACTCTGAGTACCTCTGCTGCTCTTGATTCACCATCTGTGATTGATAAACTTGTTTCACCGCCACATGCTTCACGTGCTGGTACTTCTGCTGAATCTGAAAATTCTCATAATATTGATAATGTTTCTGTTGTGCTTGATGATAGTGGTTCATTGGGATCTTTTCTAGATGCTACAATTGCTAAGTCTAGACAAATTGAAAATACTGAAACTCCTAATGCTGCACACCTGTCTGTTGAATATTCTAGTGATGATCTTGATGAGGATTATGTAGAGCTTGATAATGATTTTATTGAAAAATGCAAGGCTACTACTGATGCAAGAAAAATTAAAAAGTTGCTTGCAGAACATGCTGTTAGATATAAACCATCTCCTGATCCTAAATTTGCCACATCTCCTATAAACATTAGGGATAAAGATTATGATTTTTCTCTTGATCTATCTCATATAGCTATTGTTGAGAAAACACCCTTTTGTGGTACTGAAAAAGAAAGTGCTGTTGAACACATGACTGAGTTATCTACTCTTAGTGGCTTGTTTTCTGATGATATTAAGATGCGTACTTATTTTGTCGCTAAAATTTTCCCTTTCTCATTAAAGGATGATGCTAAAACTTGGTATAATAATTTGCCTCCTGGTTCTATTAAAAGTCCAAAAGAATTGCTTGATGTTTTCTTCCGAAAATACTTTCCTGCTAGTGCTCAACATGCTGCTTTGCAGAGAATTTATAATTTTGACCAGGAAGATGGAGAGAAATTGCCTGAGGCTTGGGCGAGATTTTGCTCTCTTATTAGAGCTCAGCCTGACCATGATTTGGAAAAGCATGATTTACTTGATATATTTTATAGTGGACTAACTATTGAGTCTAGGGCATACCTGGATAGTTGTGCTGGTTGTGTTTTCAGGAAAAGAACCCAGACGACGCTGAAGAATTATTGGCTAAAATAGGCCGGAATCATGATGATTGGTCTACACCTGAACCAACCCCGACACCGATAGTGAAGAAGAGGGGTATGATTAAATTGAATGATGAAGATATGAGGGAAGCCAAGAAGTCTCTTAAGGAGAAGGGTATTAAACCTGAAGATGTGAAGAATTTACCTCCTATTGAAGATATATGTGAGACGATTCCCCCTTCGTCCATGATTGAGGTACACTCGCTTCAACACTTTACTAGGGAAGATATTCCGTATTCAAAATCTCCTGCTCAATGCTTAGATGAATTTGATAATTATATTGTTAAGCAAGAAAACTTTAATATGAGAGTAGAGAATCATTTAATGGAAAATTCCCGAGCTATTAGTGAATTGCATGGTATTGTGGAGAGAACCTCCAATGATGTTAAGATACTTGTTAAACATTTTCAAATGGTTCAAACTCAAATTGATCAACTTACTAAAGTGCAAAATGACTTGTTGGGAAATAATTCTAAAGAAAAACATGCTTATGAAGTAACAACTAGAGGTGGTGTTTCTACCCAGGATCCTCTATATCCTGAAGGGCATCCCAAAAGAGTTGAACAAGATTCTCAACTAATTAAAACTAGTGCTCCATCTAAGAAAAAGAAAAAGAAACATAAGAATGTTGTAGAATCCTCTGAACCTGTTAATGATCCTAATAGTATTTCTATTTCTGATGCTGAAACTGAAAGTGGTAATGAACATGAGGAAGATAATGATAAGAATGATACTCCTGATAAAGAAGAAATCGAAAAAGAACCTGAAAAGCATGCTAAAAATAAAAAGTACACTAAAGAAGACTTTATTACTGAGAAGCATGGTAATGAAAGAGAACCTTGGGTTCAAAAGCAAATGCCTTTTCCTGCTAAGAAACTAAAATCAAAGGAGGAGGAACATTATAATAAATTTTGTGATTGGATGAAACCTTTATTTTTGCAAATCCCTTTGACTGATGCTATTAAATTGCCTCCTTATTCAAAGTATATGAAAGATATTGTTACTAACAAAAGGAAAGTCCCCAATGAGGAAATTTCAACTATGCTTGCTAATTACTCCTTCAATGGTAAGATTCCAAAGAAGTTGGGCGACCCAGGTATACCGACTATTCCTTGTTCCATCAAGAATAATTATGTTAGAACTGCTCTATGTGATTTGGGAGCAGGTGTTAGTGTAATGCCTTTTTCTCTTTATAAGAGACTTGATTTAGATAAATTGATACCAACTGATATATCTTTGCAAATGGCTGATAAATCTACTGCTATTCCTGTTGGTTTATGTGAAAATGTTCCTGTTCAAGTTACTCAGCATTGCTTGATATTAACTGATTTTGTTGTGTTGGAAATGCCTGAAGATGATAATATGTCCATTATTCTTGGAAGACCCTTTCTTAATACTGCAGGGGCTGTTATTGATTGCAATAAAGGCATGGTTACTTTCAATGTTGATGATAAGGAACACACTGTCTATTTTCCCAAGAGGATTGATAAAGTATGTGGAGTCAATACAATTTTTAATGTGAAAACTATCAAAGTGGGATCCATTGATTGTCCTATATATGAGCCTAAAGAAGAATATCAAACTCTTGTGATTGGATCCATATCAATTCAATATAAGGTAACATGATTGATTTGAGGTTTATTTCTTCTTATGTCATATAAAATTTATTTGGTAGCAAGACTTGATCAACCTTGTTAACAAGTATATTTTATTGCATAAAAGAGCTAAACAACACTTCTTTCTTTCTCTCTCCTTTCACTTATTTTACTTGCTGTAGCATTTTTATTTTGCAATATGCTTTAGTCATTTAAGATTTTAGAAATCATTTTCCTGCGCAGTAATCATTAATTTAATACCCAGAAATGTGCATTTTTCAAAGTTCTCTAAAAATTACAAAAATTATACCGTTGGTCCTATTTTTCGACGAGGCACCTGGGAGCACCAGAGAATGACCTGTGGGGCACCAGGGGGTGCCACACCATAGGGCGGCGCGGCCAGCAAGGGGGCCGCGCCACCATGTGGTGTGGGCCACCCCTTGCCCCACTACACCATCTCTTCCTCCCAGCACCTTCTCTCTCCCGAAAAAACTCGTACCAAGTTTCTCTCACTCGTGTTTCTGCTCAAGAACTCGCGATTTTTCGATCTCCTTGCTCAGCCCAGATTTCTGTCTGAAATTTGGCACATTTACTCCTTGGTATGTGACTCCTTTGATTGTCCAATTAGAATTTCATTTGGTTGAGTATATCTTGAATATTTTGCTGCTGTATGTAACATGTTTAGTGAGCTTGCATGCTTGTTCTAAGTGGTAGAAATTAGTTTTGATGCATGTTTAGCACTCTAGCAAGTTCCTATAGTAGTTCCCTTCAATTACACACCTTGAAATCAAATTTTATAATGATTGTTGAAAATTTCAGAAAATGGAAGAAGGTGTGCCCCAATTGAACCAAGAAGAATTGGAAGTCCAGCAAGTTTCAAGAGTCAATCGTGAGGAGGGAGTATACCCCTCTTACTACCCATGCGTGGACTTTATGAGAAGTGCGGGGATTTTACAAGATGTGCAAACTCTAATCTCTCGTGCAGGGCTGAGTGGTTTTGTTGAAGGAGAGCCAAGACAATATGTAAAATTAACTATGTCTTTTGTGCAGGACTTCAAGTTCAATTGGTCGCGGTCTGACCCCATGGTCCAGTATAAAATTTACAATAAAGCTGTCAACTTGCCATTTAGTGTTTTTTGTGCAGCAATTGGAGTACCGCAATGGGGATCCTGCGAGAAGATCAGGGGAACACCGCGGGAGCTCTCAGATCTTTATACAAGGATTTGTAATGGGAGGAGTCTCTCCAAGGATGATGGTAAGATTAGTAGCATTCAACATCCAGCCATCCGCTACTTTGCCTATTTCATTACAAAGTGCGTCCTTGCAAGAAGGACCGGAGGTAAATTATCTGTCCCAGACTTGGCTTTCTTAGCTGCTGCTTTGCAACAGGATAGGACTTATAATTTGGGTGCTTTAATAGCTTGTAGACTTGCTACTAACCGTGAGAAAGGAGGAATTTGTGGAGGTCTTATCGCCTCTCGCTTATTAGCTATGCATGGTGTAGAACCTCACCATTTAGATATTCCGCTTTCTATAGAGAAGCTTGATGTGGTTTCCATGATTAGACATGAGTTTATTTCAGATGCATCTAGTTTGAACAACCTGCATTATAGGATAACTTTGTATAAGAAAAGTTGGAGTATAACTAAGAAAATTGAAAAACTAGTACGATTGCCTGCACCTGCTTTGTTTAACCTTGATGCCAGGAACGGGTGGTCGATCACAGAAAATGAGCTAAATGCATACATAGAAAGAGAAAGCCATCGTGCGAGGGAAAATGTGGAGGAGACCGAGGAGCATCCCGACTCTTCATCCGATGCAGCAAGCTCCTCATACCAACATCATGGTCACGTGGAGCCTCCACGATATTCTTCTGCACAGGGGCCTTATTACCACTCCATGTATGATCCACCGGCGTGGAACCCCGACCCTCGTTGGGAATGAACTCCACTTAGGCCAAAAGCCTAAGCTTGGGGGGAGGTATACCGGCATCACTCATTCTTTGCATATTATGATTGCTGGATACTTGTACATACTTGTTTAGTCTCTAGAGTGGTTTTCTAATGAGAGGGAGATGATATTTGGGGAAGTGCTGTCCAAAAACAGATTCTGGGCTGTTACCAAAAAAATTCGTACGCACAGCCAGAACGTTATTTTGAGTTGCCAATTTTTGAGCATGTTCCCCAGGTTGTTATCTAACTTTCATTAGTTGAACACTTTTTGGTCTGAGCAATGGAAGATTTTTGTTAAATTCGATTTCTGTACTGCTGTCAGGATTTGGCAGATTTCTGTCATCCTGCTTTTCTGTGTTTCTGTTAGCTTGCATTCTTTTGTTTTCACTTTGTTTCTTTCCTAAAACACAAAAAGACCAAAAATATTTCTGTTGTTTCTCTTCACCATTTGTTTATTTGGTACCTTGCTCTTAGTTTGCTTTATTTGCTATCATTAGTTTGCTATAAGAAAACCCAAAAAGATTTTGCTTTGTTTGCTTGTTTTCTTTTGTTCTTGTTTCTAATTCGAAAACACCAAAAATATTTGCTGTTCTTCTTTGGTTTGTAAAGTTCATCATGAGTTCAATGGTCTTCGGTGGCTGGAGCGTGGTTTTCATTTTATATTATCCAAGCTACACAAGTGAAAAGGCAATAATGACGATCTACGACAATCTGATTGTGGTGAGAGGCTGGTATGAACTCTATTTGCTTTCATTTTTGTACATATACTCATCCATATGAGCATGCTTAGTTGGTTCATGTGAGGTATATGTTATTTGAGAAAGTCTAGTAGCTCATGATCTCTCATGTTTAGTTTCAATTTATTAATATGAGTAGCATGTCATGGATGTTTGCTTGCATTGTTTTATTCATAAGTAAGTATGGCATTGTGGTATCCTCCTCTGAATAATTCATTTATATCGATTTGGCACATGCTCACGCATGCATATGACTGAACAAAAAGTCAATTAAGCCTCGATGATTTATATTGCTTCAGAGTTCTTGTATCACTTTTATGCCTCCGTTAATTTATTTTGCCGCAAGCATGATTATGACAGTTACTGCTCTCTTGATTTGTCGCTCCCTAGTCTTTTGCTAGCCTTCACTTGTACTGAGCGGTGACGCCGCTCGTGCTTCCAAACACCTGAAAACCAAGTTGTTCCAAAAGTGTCCACCATAAATACCTATGCATGGCATTTCAAACCATTCCAAGTAAATTCTCATGCGCTACCTTTAAAACCTTCAAAATGCTTCTCAATTTGTGTTAATGTTTCATAGCTCATGAGGAAGTATGTGGTGTTTAGCTTTCGACCTTGTCATTTACTTTTGACGGACTCTCATATGGACTAGTGGCACATCCGCTTATCCAATAATTTTGCAAAAAGAGCTGGCAATGGGATTCCCAGTCCCAAATTAATTAACTTAAATAGACACTCCTCCATAGTTTGTGATTGTTGGACGGCACCCGAAGATTCGGTTAGCCATGGCTTGTGTAAGCAAAGGTTGGGGGAGTGTCATCATCATAATAAAACTTAAATAAAAAGGCACTCCTTCATGGTATGAGATTGATGGCAGGCACCCGAGGATTCGGTTAGCCATGGTTTGTGAAAGAAAGGTTGGAAGGAGTGCCACGCAAAAATAAATAAATGGGAGCCGCTCTTGTGAGTCCGGTTGATGAGGTAGTTAGTGTACCCATTACCATTCGTTGACAACAACAAACACCTCTCAAAATAATTTTACTCCTGCTTTACAAATGAAAAGCTCTAGCGCATGTTAATCCCTGCTTCCCTCTGCGAAGGGTCAATCTTTTACTTTTATGTTGTGTCTCCATTCTTTCTTTGAGCACTATCTTGAGAGCACAACTGTCATTCTTAGTATAATATGCTTGTCTCAAAATATGATTGATTGTGGTATAACTTTGATGCTTTTATCTTTGACAATCACTACTTCTAGTCTTTCTATGAACTCAAGAGGTGCCTCGGCATTTATGTTTTGCCGATCAAATACAGGCAAGCGAGATACCACTTTATCATATTCTCTTATGAACATTGCAATCTTGCTTACATACATGATTCATGATGCTTATTATTAATTGTTGGTACTTCTTCATGATTGACATAGCTGTTGGATGATCTTATTTGCATGTATATCATTATGAACTGCTTAAGTATTAGCCATAGCATGAGAATATATACATCATATGAGCAAATGTGTTCGTGAAAGTTCTTTTATCGCTCAGTTGTTAACTGAATTGCTTGAGGACAAGCAATAAGCTAAGCTTGGGGGGAGTTGATACGTCCAAAACGTATCTACTTTCCCGAACACTTTTGCTATTGTTTTGCTTCTAATTTGTGTATTTTGGATACAACTAACACGGACTAACGCTGTTTTCAGCAGAACTGCTCTGGTGTCTCGTTTTTGTGCAGAAATCCAACTTTCGGGAAAATCCTCGGAATTTCTTCAGATGGCCCTATTTTACCAAAATATTGACGGAGCCAGAAGGGCGAAGGAGGTGGAGGCCCGAGGGCCCCACACCATAAGGCGGCGCGGCCCAGGGGGGCCCGCGGCCCTATGGTGTGGCCCCCTCGGCCGGCCTCCGACGCCCCCCTTCGGACTACTTATCGGGTTCGACCTAAAAACGCACGAGGAGAAGGGGACATCGCCAGAAACCCTCCAGAGAGCCGCCACATCGCGAAACTCCGTCGCGGGAGCCAGAAGTCTCCGTTCTGGCACTCCGCCGGGACGGGGAATTGGAGGAGATCTTCACCGCCATCACCGCCAACGCCTCTCCATCAACCAGCAATGTTTCCCCCATCCATGTGTGAGTAATTCCCCCGCTGTAGGCTGAAGGGGATGGTAGGGATTGGATGAGATTGGTCATGTAATAGTCATAAGATTGTTAGGGCATAGTGCCTAGTATCCGTAGATGTCACTTTTATGATATTGTTGCAACTTGTTATGCTTAATGCTTGTCACTAGGGCCCGAGTGCCATGATCTCAGATCTGAACATGTTATTTATTCATGAAGATATTCGTTGTTTATGATCTTACCTATAAGTTGTATACACATGTCGCTGTCCGGAACCAATGGCCCCGAAGTGACAATCGGGACAACCGGAGGGGATGGTAGTGATGTGAGGATCACATGTGTTCACGGAGTGTTAATGCTTTGCTCCGGTACTCTATTAAAAGGAGTACCTTAATATCCAGTAGTTTCCCTAGAGGCCCGGCTGCCACCGGCTGGTAGGACAGAAGATGTTGTGCAAGTTTCTCATTGCGAGCACGTACGACTATATATGGAACACATGCCTATTGATTGATTAGTACTTGGATACCGTTTTATTATTATCTGCAAATGCCCTGCTTTGATTGTTACATGAGTTTCTCTCATCCATGCAACGCCCGTTAAATCCGCCCCTGTGCCTACAGTATTTTAATCCTGCTGTTTACTATAATCACTACTGCTGTCTTTATTTCACCGCTGCTGTTATTTCGCTATTTCCACTGCCATAGAACTGTTACTCGATAAACTCTTGCGAGCAAGTCTGTTTCAGTGCAGCTGAATTGACAACTCCGCTGTTAAGGCTTTCAAGTATTCTTTGTCTCCCCTTGTGTCGAATCAATAAATTGGGTAATACTTCCCTCGAAGACTGTTGCGATCCCCTATACTTGTGGGTCATCAGTGCCCCACTGGTCATCCCCAGGTGCTCCCAGGTGCCCCTTCGAAAAATAAGACTACCAGTATAATTTTTGTAAATTTTTGAGAACTTCGAAAAATGCACATTTCTGGGTGTTAAAGTAATTATTACTGCGCAGGAAAATGATTTCCAAAATCTTAAACAACTAAAGCATATTGCAAAACAAAAAGTGCTACAACAAGTAAAACAAGTGGAGGAAGAAAGAAAGAAAGAAATGTTGTTTAGCTCTCTCATGCATTAAAATATACTTGTTAACAAGGTTGATCAAGTCTTGCTACCAAATAAATTTTATATGACATAAGAAGAAATAAACCTCAAATCAATCATGTTACCTTATATTGAATTGATATAGATCCAATCACAAGAGTTTGATATTCTTCTTTAGGCTCATATATAGGACAATCAATGGATCCCACCTTGATAGTTTTCACATTACAAATTGTATTAACTCCATATACTTTATCAATCCTCTTGGGAAAATAGACAGTATGTTCCTTGTCATCAACATTGAAAGTAACCTTGCCTTTATTGCAATCAATAACAGCCCCTGCAGTATTAAGAAAGGGTCTTCCAAGAATAATAGACATATTATCATCTTCAGGCATTTCCAACACAACAAAATCAGTTAATATCAAGCAATGTTGAGTAACTTGAACAGGAACATTTTCACATACTCCAACAGGAATAGCAGTAGATTTATCAGCCATTTGCAAAGATATATCAGTTGGTATCAACTTATCTAAATCAAGTCTCTTGTAAAGAGAAAAAGGCATCACACTAACTCCCGCTCCCAAATCACATAGAGCAGTTCTAACATAATTATTCTTGATGGAACAAGGAATAGTCGGTATACCTGGGTCTCCCAGCTTCTTTGGAACCTTACCATTGAAGGAGTAATTAGCGAGCATAGTGGAAATCTCCTCATTGGGAATTTTCCTTTTGTTAGAGACAATATCTTTCATATACTTTGAATAAGGAGGCAATTTAATAGCATCGGTCAAAGGGATTTGCAAAAATAAAGGTTTCATCCAATCACAAAATTTATTATAATGTTCCTCCTCCTTTGATTTCAGTTTCTTAGCAGGAAAAGGCATTTGCTTTTGAACCCAAGGTTCTCTTTCATTACCATGTTTCTTTGTAATAAAATCTTCTTTAGTATACTTTTTATTTTTAGCATGCTTTTTAGGTTCTTTTTCAATTTCTTCTTTATCAGGAGTATCATTCTTATCATTATCTTCATCATGTTCATTACCACTTTCAGTTTCAGCATCAGAAATAGAAATACTATTAGGATCATTAACAGGTTCAGAGGATTCTACAACAGTTTTATGTTTCTTCTTCTTTTTCTTAGAAGGACTAGTTTCTTTAGTTCGTTGAGAATCTTGTTCAATTCTTTTGGGGTGCCCTTCAGGATATAGAGGATCCTGGGTAGAAACACCGCCTCTAGTTGTTACTTCATAAACATGTTTTTCTTCATGAGTATTTTTTAACAAGTCATTTTGCACTTTAGTAAGTTGATCAATTTGAGTTTGAATCATATTAAAATGTTTAACAAGCATCTTAACATCATTGGAGGTTCTCTCCACAATATCATGCAATTTACCAATAGCTTGAGAATTTTCCATTAGATGATTCTCTACTCTCATATTAAAATTATTTTGCTTAACAATATAATTATCAAATTCATCTAAACATTGATCAGGAGGTTTTGAATACGGAATATCTCCTCTATCAAAGCGTTGAAGAGAATGTACCTCGATTGTGGATGAAGGGGGAATTATCTTACATAGGTCTTCTATTGGAGGCAAATTCTTCACATCTTCAGATTTAATACCTTTCTCCATAAGAGATTTCTTGGCTTCCCTCATATCTTCATCATTTAATTCAATCATACCCCTCTTCTTCAATATTGGTGTCGGAGTTGGTTCAGGTGTAGACCAATCATCATGATTTTTGCTTATTTTAGCCAATAATTCTTCAGCTTCGTCCGGAGTTCTCTTCCTGAAAACACAATCAGCACAACTATCCAGGTATGCCCTAGACTCAATGGTTAGTCCACTATAAAATATATCAAGTAAATCATGCTTTTCCAAATCATGTCCAGGCCGAGCTCTAATAAGAGAGCAAAATCTTGCCCAAGCTTCAGGCAATTTCTCTCCATCTTCTTGATCAAAACTATAAATTCTCTGCAGAGCCATATGTTGAGCACTAGCGGGAAAGTATTTCCGAAAGAAAACATCAAGCAAACAACTTGGACTATCAATAGAATCAGGAGGCAAATTATTATACCAAATCTTAGCATCATCCTTTAATGAGAATGGGAAAATCTTAGCAACAAAATAAGTACGCATCTTAACATCATCAGAAAACAAGCTACTTAAAGTAGAAAGCTCATTCATGTGCTCTACATCACTCTCTTTTTCAGTACCACAAAAAGGTGTTTTCTCAACAATAGATATATGAGATAAATCAAGAGAAAAGTCATAATCTTTATCTTTAATGTTTATAGGAGATGTGGCAAATTTAGGATCAGGAGACAGTTTATATCTAACAGCATGTTGTGCAATAAGCTTTTTAAGGTTACTTGTACTAGTAGTAGCATTGCATTTATCAATAAAATCATCATCAAGTTCCACATAATCTTCATCAAGATCATCAATCTCAGGTGAATTAACAGGTGTAACAGTATTTTCATTAGGAGTTTCAGTATTTTCAATTTGTCTAGACCTAGCAATTGTAGCATCTAGAAAAGGACCTAATGAACCAGTATTATCAAGCACAGTAGAAGCATCATCAAAATTATCAGAGGAATTTTCAGATTCAGCAGAAATACCAACACGTGAAGTTTGTGGTGGTGAAACAAGTTGACTTATCACAGATGGTGAATCAAGAGCAGCAGAGGTACTCAGAGTTGTACCTTTTCTTGTAGTGGATGGTAATATGGCGACTTTAGTATCGCGAGGTTTACCCATGATGGAGAATTTGCAGCGAACAATATCAATCCAAGTGAACTTGCAAATAAAGCTATGCTCCCCGGCAACGGCGCCAGAAAATAGTCTTGATGACCCACAAGTATAGGGGATCGCAACAGTCTTCGAGGGAAGTATTACCCAATTTATTGATTCGACACAAGGGAGACAAAGAATAGTTGTAAGCCTTAACAGTGGAGTTGTCAATTCAGCTGCACCTGGAAACAGACTTTCTCGCAAGAGTTTATCAGTAGCAACAGTTTTATAGCAGTAGGAATAGTGAAATAACAGCGGCGGTGAAATAAAGACAGCAGTAGTGATTATAGTAAACACAGGATTAAAATACTGTAGGCACAGGGACGGATGAACGGGCGTTGGATGGATGAGAGAATTCATATAACAATCATGGTAGGGCATTTGCAGGTAATAATAAAGCGGTATCCAAGTACTAATCAATCAATAGGCATGTGTTCCATATATAGTCGTACGTGCTCGCAATGAGAAACTTGCACAACATCTTTTGTCCTACCAGCCGGTGGCAGCCGGGCCTCTAGGGAAACTACTAGAAATTAAGGTACTCCTTTTAATAGAGTACCGGAGCAAAGCATTAACACTCCGTGAACACATGTAATCCTCACATCACCGCCTTCCCCTCCGGTTGTCCCAATTTCTGTCACTTTGGGGCCTCGGGTTCCGGACAACAACGTGTGTATACAACTTGCAGGTAAGATCATAAAACAATGCATATCATGATGAAACAATAACATGTTCAGATCTGAGATCATGGCACTCGGGCCCTAGTGACAAGCATTAAGCATAACAAGTTGCAACAATATCATAAAAGTAACATCTACGGATACTAGGCACCATGCCCTAACAATCTTGTGACTATTACATGATCAATCTCATCCAATCCCTACCATCCCCTTCAGCCTACAGCGGGGGAATTACTCACACATGGATGGGAGAAACATGGCTGGTCGATGGAGAGGCGTCGGTGGTGATGGCGGTGAAGATCCCTCCAATTCCCCGTCCCGGAGTGCCGAACGGAGTTTCTGGTCCCGAGGCGGAGTTTCGCGATGGCGGCGGCGTACTGGATGGTCTCTGGAAATATGGTCGAACCCCCTGGCGTTTTTAGGTCGAAAGGCATATGTAGTCGAAAGGGGAGCGTCGGGGGGCCGCCGAGGCGCCCACACAACAAGGCGGCGCCCCCGGCCGCGCCGGCCTAGTGTGTGGGGGCCTCGGGCCCCCATGGCTTGCCCTTCTGGCTCCGTCAATATTCTGGGAAAATAGGACCTTTCGCATAAATTCCGAGGATTTTCCTGAAAGTTGGATTTCTGCACAAAAACGAGACACCAGAGCAATTCTGCTGAAAACAACGTTAGTCCGCGTTAGTTGCATCCAAAATACACAAATTAGAGGCAAAACAATAGCAAAAGTGTTCGGGAAAGTAGATACGTTTTGGACGTATCACCCATCACGACGATCTTGTCAAAAATGAGTTTCGAACATTGACGGGTGGCCTGCCAGTCAGACGAAATCAACCACGCTTGTGAGCGGTATTTTTTCTCATGTCGTTGGTGAGTGCATCAGAAGTACAGAAGAACCCAGGACATGATCCAAAGAACCGGGATGTCTTTCGGTAATAAGAACTCTGAGGCTCCAGAAAATGCCCCGGGTATAATAGCAAACACGCGTGCCCCAACTGAAAAAACCCATGCTTGCATTTCAGCCTGAGCTGCCCTGCACACACATAAATTTCAGGTGCATACATTTCATACACATATAAAAAAAATCTGAGTACAACATATATAACTACGAGAAAATCTCAAACAACAGTTTTCTCCATACACACAGGCATGACATAGCTAACAATCGTCATTGTTTTTACCATCAATAAGTGCGGGGGGAGGGGGCACGAGCACACAATGTCTTCAACTCACTATCTTCCATCTCGCAGCCTTCATCCACACATTGTCCGGTGGCCTTCAGTTTCACATTCAAAGTAATTCTCACCATCTTGAACCTAGAATTATCCCTGCACCACTTTGCATAAGAGGCCTTGCAAATATAAAAGATTGTGTTGAGAGCTCTCACAATCTTTTTTCCTTCGATGTCATTGTGATGGTGTCGTAATCCTTCAAGGGTTGGAACAAAGTGTGGTGCATTTTAGGGTAATAATTCATGAGGACATGAGTATGTCACATATTTGATAAGAGCTTGAATATAAGGATCATAAGTTGGCACATACCTATCAATCACTACCATCTTCATCCCCTTATAAAGATAATCCATGACAACAATCTTGGGACAACCCTTGGTGTGGTGCATGAGGCTGGTGAGGGATCAAGAATCCTAGTAGTTTCTCCAACATTGGCACCAATGAATTAGCGATAAAGCTTGTGCATAACATCATAAATAAAGGAAGGACACTCCGAGTGTGGCCAAAAAATCCCTTTCCTATAGGATATCAATTTGTGAAGCAATCCTTCTTCCTTTAGGGATATGCATGAATCATCAGGTCAAGATTATCATGCACATTTTGGACTTTGTTGCCTAAAGCACGTTCAAAAACCTGGAAAGTTCCTTCTCCACCCTGGACATCCAAGTCATTGTTCCGCGCTCATCATCATGGAAGTGCACCGTGACATAAAATTGTTTCATAAGCTAGGGCAAAATTCATTCTTCATAGCCATTATCTTATACAGATCCAATTTTTCACAAGCTTCAACTACTCCTTTAATAAAGAGCTGCAGGGGGTTCCCCTGCGGTAGAAAAGGTTTCAAAAAAATCCCTGTTCTTCTTTAGGTAGGTAAAATAAACATCCTTATGAGGTACGACGAGAGGCACATTGGTCTCAAAGATATCATCATATATCTTCTCTTGACATCATTCCAAAAGTTACGATCACAAGTGGTGCTCCTTGCTTGTTGCGCGTAGATGTACACGTCCGTTGGGAACCCCAAGAGGAAGGTATGATGCGCACAGCAGCAAGTTTCCCTCAGTATGAAACCAAGGTTATCGAACCAGTAGGAGCCAAGAAGCACGTGAAGGTTGTTGGTGGAGGAATGTAGTGCGGCGCAACACCGGTGAAACCGGCGCCAACGTGGAACCTGCACAACACAATCAAAGTACTTTGCCCCAACGTAACAGTGAGGTTGTCAATCTCACCGGCTTGCTGAAAACAAAGGATTAAACGTATCGAGTGGAAGATGGTGTTTGTTTGCAAAGAACAGTAAAGAACAATAGAACGTATTCAGATGTAAAAGAATGGACCGAGGTCCACAGTTCACTAGAGGTGTCTCTCCAATAAGATAACTAACATGTTGGGTGAACAAATTACAAGCGGGCAATTGACAAATAAAGATTCAATACATATCAACGATGATTACTATGTGATTTAATCAGGGCATTACGACAAAGTACATAGACCGCTATCCAGCATGCATCTATGCCTAAATAATCCACCTTCAGGTTATCATCCGAACCCCTTCCAGTATTAAGTTGTAAACAACAGATAATTGCATTAAGTATGGCGCGTAATGTAATCAACACAAATATCCTTAGACAAAGCATCGATGTTTTATCCCTAGTAGCAACAACACATCCACAACCTTAGAACTTTCTGTCACTGTCCCAGATTCAATGGAGGCATGAACCCACTATCGAGCATAATTACTCCCTCTTGGAGTTACAAGTATCAACTTGGCCAGAGCCTCTACTAGCAACGGAGAGCATGCAAGAACATAAACAACACATATATGATAGATTGATAATCAACTTAACATAATATTCTATATTCATCGGATCCCGCCAAACACAACATGTAGCATTACAAATAGATGATCTTGATCATGTTAGGCAGCTCACAAGATCTAAACAATGATAGCACAAGCGGAGAAGACAACCATCTAGCTACTGCTATGGACCCATAGTCCAAGGATGAACTACTCACGCATCAATCCGGAGGCGGACATGATGATGTAGAGCCCCTCCGTGATGATTCCCCTCTCCGGCAGGGTGCCGGAGGTGATCTCTGAATCCCAGAGATGGGATTCGCGACGGCGGCGTCTCGGAAGGTTTTCCGTATCGTGGCTCTCGATACTGGGGTTTCACGATGAAGGCTATATGTAGGCGGAAGGGTAGGTCGGGGCGTCACGAGGGGCCCATACACTAGGGCCGCGCGGCCAGGCCCAGGCCGCGCCGCCTTTGTGTGGCCGCCTCGTGGCCCCGTTTCCTTTCGGTCTTCGGAAGCTTCGTGTAAAAATAGGACCCAGGCGTTGATTTCGTCCAATTCCGAGAATATTTCCTTACTAGGATTTCTGAAACCAAAAACAGCGGAAAACAGCGCTTCGGCATCTTGTTAATAGGTTAGTGCCGGAAAATGTATAATAATGTGTAAAGTATGTATAAAACATTCAAGTATTGTCATAAAAGTAGCATGGAACATAAGAAATTATAGATACGTTTGAGACGTATGAAGCATCCCCAAGCTTAGTTCCTACTCGCCCTCGAGTAGGTAAACGATAACACAAATAATTTCTGAAGTGACATGCTACCAACATAATCTTGATCAACATTATTGTAAAGCATATGAGATGAATGGAGTGATCTGAACAAAAGATTGCTAACAAAGATAATGACTAAACAAATGAATCATATAGCAAAACTTTTCATGAATAGTACTTTCAAGACAAGCATCAATAAGACTTGCATAAGAGCTAACTCATAAGCAATAAATTCAAAGTAGAATGCATTGAAGCAACACAAAGGATGATTAAGTTTCAGCGATTGCTTTCAACTTGTAACATGTATATCTCATGGATATTTGTCAACATAGAGTAATATAACAAGTGCAATAAGTAAACATGTAAGAATCAATGCACACAGTTAACACAAGTGTTTGCTTCTAAGATAGAAATAAGTGGGTAAACTGACTCAACAATAAAGTAAAAGAATGGCCCTTCGCAGAGGGAAGCATGGATTACTATTTTTGTGCTAGAGCTTTTGTTTTGAAAACATAGAAACAATTTTGTCAACGGTAGTAATAATTCATATGTGCTATGCATAATACTTCCTACAAGTTGCAAGTCTCATGCATAGAGTACTAATAGTGCTCGCACCTTGTCCTACTTAGCTCGGAAAACACGGATTATCATCGCATAACATATGTTTCAACCAAGTGTCACAAAGGGGTACCTCTATGCCGCCTGTACAAGTGTCTAAGGAGAAAGCACGCATTGGATTTCTCGCTTTTGATTATTCTCAACTTAGACATCCATACCGGGACAACATAGACAACAGATAATGGACTCCTCTTTTAATGCTTAAGCATTCAACAACAGATAATATTCTCATAAGAGATTGAGGTTGTATGTCCAAACTGAAACTTCCACCATGATACATGGCTTTAGTTGGCTGCCCAATGTTCTTCTCTAACATATGCATACTCAAACCATTTGATCATGAAATCGCACTTACTTCAGACAAGACGAACATGCATAGCATCTCACATGATATCCAACAAAGGTAAAAGTTGATGGCGTCCCCGAAACATGGTTACCGCTCAACAAGCAACTTATAAGAATTAAGACACATAACTACATATTCATCACCACAATAGTTTTTAAGCTATTTGTCCCATGAGCTATATATTGCAAAGATAAAGGAATGAAATTTTAAAGGTAGCACTCAAGTAATTTACTTTGGAATGGCAGAAAAATACCACATAGTAGGTAGATATGGTGGACACAAATGGCATGGGTTTTGGCTCAAGGTGTTTGGATGCACGAGAAGCATTTCCTCTCAGTACAAGGTTTGGGCTAGCAAGGTTGTTTGAAGCAAACACAAGTATGAACAGGTACATCAAAACTTACACAAGAACATATTGCAAGCATTATAAGACTCTACACTGTCTTCCTTGTTGTTCAAACACTTTACCCGAAAATATCTAGACTTAGAGAGACCAATCATGCAAACCAAATTAAACAAGCTCTACGGTAGTTCTTCATTAATAGATTAAACTACATGATGCAAGAGCTTAAACATGATCTATGAGAGCTCAAACAATTGCCAAGTTGCCAAACCATATGCAGCATTTTCTGATTCCAACCAAATAGCAATTTAACGAAGCAATTTAGCCTTCGCCATGAACATTAAAGCACAATTAAGAACACAAGTGTTCCATATGAAAAAGCGGAGCGTAATATCTCCAATATAAGAATGGTGGGATCCAACTTTATTCAAACCAAAACAAAAATAAAAGCAAAACGACGCTCCAAGTAAAGAACATAAGATGTGACGGAATAAAAATATAGTTTCACTAGAAGTGACCTGATAATGTTGTCGATGAAGAAGGGGATGCCTTGGGCATCCCCAAGCTTAGATGCTTGAGTCTTCTTAAAATATGCAGGGATGAACCACCGGGGCATCCCCAAGCTTAGACCTTTCACTCTTCTTGATCATAGTATATCATCCTCTTCTCTTGACCCTTGAAAACTTCCTCCACACAAACTTCAAGCAAACTCATTAGAGGGTTAGTGCATAATCAAAATTCACATATTCAGAGGTGACACAATCATTCTTAACACTTCTGGACATTGCACAAAGCTTCTGAAATTTAATGGAACAAAGAAACTCATTCAACATAGCAAAAGCGGCAATGCGAAATAAAAGGCAGAATCTGTCAAAAACAGAACAGTCCGTAAAGATGAATCTGGCAGGGGCACTTAACTTGCTCAAATGGAAAAACTCAAAACTAATGAAAGTTGCGTACATATATGAGGATCACGCTTGTAAATTTGCAGATTTTTTTCGATTTTTTTACAGGGAGCTCTGCGAGAATTAGTGACAGACAGCAATGCTGTTTCTGCGCAGCGATCCCAAATATAGCATCAACTTTAGCATAGAAACTTTACTTGGCACAAAAACATGATAAGGAGAGGTTGCTACAGTAGTAAACAATTTCCAAGACTCAACAATACAGTAAATAAAATAAAACATGGGTTATCTCCCAAGAAGTGCTTTTCTTTAACGCCTTTCAGCTAGGCGCAGAAAGTGCAAATCAAGTAACATCAAGAGAAGAAGCATCAACATTATTACCTGAGGAGTCGGGAGTTTTCTCAACAATGCATTGTATCTGGTCTATATAAGTTTCAGAGGCTCCTTTTTCATTATTCCTAGGCTTGCTATTGTCATCAAACAAATTTTCAGGAACAATCCAATCATAATTCTTTTCTAGTGCCTCGATCATTCCTACGAGCTTGCAAGGTATTGATGTCTTAATGTCCCCTCCATCATTAACATTATTAGTGTACTTTATCCTATCAATGTCCATCTTTTCAAGGGTACTAGCAAAGTTGGTGTAAGAACCAAGCATTTTATATTTAGTAAAGACTTTTCTAGCCTCTCTTGCTACACCACCAAATTCTTTGAGAAGAGTTTCTAAGACAAAATCTTTCTTTTCTCCTTCCTCCATATCAGAGAGTGTAAGAAACATATGCTGAATTATAGGATTGAGATTAACAAATTTAATTTCCAACATGTGTACTAGAGAAGCAACAACAATTTCATAAGTAGGAGCAAGTTCTACCAAGTGTCTATCTTCAAAATCTTCAGCTATACTAACATGAGTGAAAAAATCTTCTATATTATCTCTTCCAATTATAGACCCTCGGCCTACCGGTATGTCTTTTAGAGTGTACTTAGGAGGAAACATGATGAAATAAACAAGAGGAAAATAAGGTAAATGCGAGTACTATTCATGAAAAGTTTTGCTATATGATTCATTTGCTTAGTCATTATCTTTGTTAGCAATCTTTTGTTCAGATCACTCCATTCATCTCATATGCTTTACAATAATGTTGATCAAGATTATGTTGGTAGCATGTCACTTCAGAAATTATTTGTGTTATCGTTTACCTACTCGAGGACGAGTAGGAACTAAGCTTGGGGATGCTTGATACGTCGCAAACGTATCTATAATTTCTTATGTTCCATGCTACTTTTATTACAATACTTGAATGTTTTATACATACTTTACAGCATTATTTTACATTTTCCGGCACTAACCTCTTAACAAGATGCCGAAGTGCCAGTTGCTGTTTCTGCTGTTTTGGTTTCAGAAATCCTAGTAAGGAAATATTCTCGGAATTGGACGAAATCAACGCCCGGGGGCCTATTTTAGCACGAAGCTTCCGGAAGACCGAGGGGTACGAAGTGGGGCCACGAGGCGCCGACACAACAGGCGCGCGGCCTGGCCCGGCCGCGCGGCCCTGGTGTGTGGGGCCCTCGTGCCGCCACTTGACCTACCCTTCCGCCTACTTAAAGCCTCCGTCGCGAAACCCCCTGTACCGAGAGCCACGATACGGAAAACCTTCCAGAGACGCCGCTGTCGCGAATCCCATCTCGGGATTCGGGAGATCCGGCACCCTGCCGGAGAGGGGAATCATCACCGGAGGGGCTCTACATCATCATGCCCACCTCCGGATTGATGCGTGAGTAGTTCATCCTTGGACTATGGGTCCATAGCAGTAGCTAGATGGTTGTCTTCTCCGCTTGTGCTTTCATTGTATTAGATCTTGTGAGCTGCCTAATATGATCAAGATCATCTATTTGTAATGCTACATGTTGTGTTTGGCGAGATCCGATGAATATAGAATATTATGTTAAGTTGATTATCAATCTATCATATATGTGTTGTTTATGTTCTTGCATGCTCTCCGTTGCTAGTAGGCCAAGTTGATACTTGTAACTCCAAGAGGGGGTAATTATGCTCGATAGTGGGTTCATGCCTCCATTGAATCTGGGACAGTGACAGAAAGTTCTAAGGTTGTGGATGTGCTATTGCTACTAAGGATAAAACATTGATGATTTGTCTAAGGATATTTGTGTTGATTACATTACGCACCATAGTTAATGCAATTATCTGTTGTTCGCAACTTAATACCGGAAGGGGTTCGGATGATAACCTGAAGGTGTATTATTTAGGCATAGATGCATGCTGGATAGCGGTCTATGTACTTTGTCGTAATGCCCTGATTAAATCACATAGTAATCATCGTTGATATGTATTGAATCTTTATTTGTCAATTGCTCGCCTGTAATTTGTTCACCCAGCATGTTAGTTATCTTATTGGAGAGACACCACTAGTGAACTGTGGACCCCGGTCCATTCTTTTACATCTGAATACATTCTACTGCTTTTACTGTTCTTTGCAAACAAACACCATCTTCCACTCGATACGCTTAATCCTTTGTTTTCAGCAAGCCGGTGAGATTGACAACCTCACTGTTACGTTGGGACAAAGTACTTTGATTGTGTTGTGCAGGTTCCACGTTGGCGCCGGTTTCAAGGAGGCATTTGGATGCGGGAGCGCTACAAATCATCACCAAACGCACCACTTCGCTAAATTAGGCTGATGCGGCCTCCGCGGTCGGGCCGACTTCATTAGAGACGGCCCTCACAGAAGGAGAGAATGATCCGCGCATGGCCGCCTCGACGACAGACTGGCGATGAAACAAGACAAATATGCATCCTCTTGGCAACTGATTGCTCCTGCGAGGCTTCAACGGCTGCCTTGCCGGCATCAGATTCTGCAATGGTGCTGCGGAGATCGTCGGATTCCCATACTAAGAGATCCTCCTCAGTGATGGGATCGTACCAACCGATCCTCAGTTGCGGCCCTAGTGGCCCACTGGCATAGATGCCCCTAGAGCATTGAAGCGGCGACATGAAAGAGAAGGGTGGCGAGTTGTGGCAGCGCGGCCACTGATGTCTACGTGTGCTTATATTCTTGTAGACAGTGTTGGGCCTCCAAGAGCAGAGGTTTGTAGAACAGCAGCAAGTTTCCCTTAAGTGAATCACCCAAGGTTTATCGAACTCAGGAAGGTAGAGGTCAAAGATAGTCCTCTCAAGCAACCCTGCAATTAAGATACTGTAACATCTCTGTTTTGCTAAATCCTAATTAGGATTTGTTTGTGCATTCATGAGCATCATTTAAAATGCATTAAGAAAAATTTGCAATTAAATAAAGTGGAAACCCTAAATTTTCAAATCTTG